>OX454272.1:13972117-14412320 GCA_949715065.1 Periphyllus acericola | reverse complement strand
TGTAAAATTATGAGTTATAAAAAAGCCATTCTTTGGTTCAACCTGTTACCAATGAAAATGCTCAAGTATCGGAATTCAAAGTATAATAATTTTTTTCATGGTTATAACTTATAACTAATGCAGGTTTACTGGCGAGGGCATAAATGTATTCAGTGGTTTTTTAGCACTTCATTCTTCTATGTCGTCATTCGTTACTCTGATAGTACCTACATGCTGTTTTCGCGATGTACTGATGTACATAAATGTTGGGAAATAATAAAATATTTCATCGATAAAAATGCATTAATTCCGAACGATATCATTAATAGTATACTTATATACATATATACTTATATACTTATATATATACAATAAATTTTACTAGTATTTTTTCGATATGAAAATAAACGAGCGGGAACGCAGGTTTCGCTGATGCATTGCATCGTTGTTTATAATTTTAAATTGCTTCTACGTGACTTGGTTGACGTAATTTTCAAATGTACGTTTACTAAAGTAATGGTTTTCAAGTAAACGGAGTTAAAAACTATGCTGATACGTGAGAGCCCAAATCAAAATATAATACTTATTTCTCGAATACGTACGTGGTACAACCAGAGTGCAATAAAATAAGCTGCAATTGGTTACATAGTTTGTACAAATTACATCATGAGTGTCATCGTAATTATTCGTAAGGTATTGTTCGGATTAGAATGTGATGTTGAATATTAGCTTTAAAGTGTAAAATATTTTTAACCTTTGTTGTTTACCTTTTAACTGTCATTATGTACTTGTAAGTAATATAAAATTTGAAATTGTCAAAATATTCCCAACGGTGATCATGGCGTTTATTTGAGTATGAACGAAAAAAGGATATTTAAATGTGAATTAATAAACGTGTGAAACTATATGATACGATCCGCTACCGCCCAAAAGGCGTTTTACGGACCGCCTTTCTTCTCGATTAATATGAATAGTTACTTTGACATTTTATAAGGCCCATCGACCGGCAAAAACTGAGAAGAAAAATACATAAAAAATAAAATTATATTTCACATTTATTTCATACAAATAGATTAGCATTTATCAAAAAAAGTATTCGTAAAACCAAAGTTAGTCGAAACTACCTATACGCCGAATCACATGTTCGCCCATCTGAAAAATAAAAATACAATTATTACATACAATAACATGTAGAAACGAACCCTTAGAGGAAAATTATTAATATTTTTTTGCTGCTTAATGGAACTTAACATTACAAATTACCCAAAAATCAACATGTAATATTGTTTCAATATATTATATCTGAGGTAAAATTAAGTACAATAATATTATTTTGGTCTCTCTATTGGCTGTAAAATGTACAAGCTTTAAATTAAAATTTATGTTTATATTATCTAAGAATTGGCACTACTAGTAACTCATAGTAAATTTTTCAAACTATAATAATATTATAATACAGAGGGAACTTGAAAGAAAATATGTATTGAACCCAAAATTTTACTGGTTTGAAAAAAATTAATATTATACTTATACGAGGATTAATACGTTCTTAGATTTCATGCTTATTGAAGATGTTTCAATTTGAATCTAAATATATCACTCTTAAAAAGCAGGAATATCCGAGAATTTTCAAAGAACATAAACAAATTCTGGATACGATTATTTTTCATAGGTACATTATGTTTTTTTATGCGCGATTCATGTTCCGAGACAAAATGTAAAAAGAATTACCATCTCAGCTGTAGTATAATATTATTAATTCTTACAAACTTCTACAATTGAGTAAAATAAAATAGTGAAAAGTCGTATAATTTCCAACTTCTTAATAATGTTAAAATATAAAATTATTATAGTAAAGATTAGTTTTATGATAAACGAGAAATGATTAAATTTTCTATGAAGATAAAATGCATTCGCCCACGAGGTATAAAACTGTATAGATGCTAATTCGACGATACAATGATACCACTGCGGATTATTTAATGGAAAGAAACATTTTTGCAAGTGTCATTAGACGTCAACTTTTAGTCTTATGGTGTACATTTTTTAGTAAATGTTTATCATCCTGGAATAGTTTGATCTTATATAATTACGCATTCAAATTAATTTAAGTAGTACCTACCATATAAGTATTAAAATAATTTAACATCACTTTTATAGGCTAATTGTTGATTTCAATGTTTTAATTTGTTTTTTAGTTTAGAGATAAGTTTACTTGAGAAGCTTTTAATTTATTTTATGCAGAGCGTACTTACAACAGGGGACGGTAAAAGCTAACTGGCAAAACAAACCATTTTAAATTAATGGTCTTATAAGTTATAACATTTATAAAATTTAAAAAGCGTTTTATTATTTGGAAAAATATAATCATTTGTTGCTTGAAATTGAATCATAAATTTTTTATACTGATACAGAAATGAATAGCGATTTAGGTCCTAATTAGGAAATTTGTGTACTGAGAATTTTTGAAAGAAAGCAGTAATTTTTCAATCAAATACCAGTCACGTGTATTTCTATTACTTTTTTTCTTTTGATAGACAATAACATGTCTTAAGAAATTTACAAAGAAGTATAATGTACAAATATAAGTTCACAAAATTATATTATGCTGAACAGCTTAACAATACGATACGATAACACTTTTTCTGATAGAGGTGCAAATAATACTTTAAAATAATTAATTTTTTGACGATTACAAGAACATCAGGAATAGTCTCCGAAGACGTTAGACCGATGGATCTGAATGGTTGTGAATGTGTTCGTGGTAATTTAAATAATTTCGGATAGTGTTTGGACTGTAAGATTAGAAATTTAGTAATTTTTCAAACACACTAGGCATTTAGGCGTCGATTGCAAATGATTGTTAGCTATCGAAGATTGAAATTATTTTGTTTTCTAGTGAATTATTTGACTGAGGGAGCTTACTATTGTTTCATAGGACAATGTCGTTTTTTTTCGATTATGAAACAAGGTTAGTGTCAAGGTGAACAAATTTGATGTTCAACGGGTGATTTTTGCAATAAAAAATTGTAAGAATTATTAATTCCGATTAAAAACAAGAATTTTCAAATATAGAAACCATACAAAGGTATTAAATACATAGTCATTTTCAGTACCTACATAATATATAATTATATATTTGTGTTACTCATATAATATTATCACCTCGGTATAATATTGTAATCATGTAATTTATACGCGTTTTAAAACGGAATCAGAAAGATAAAAGGTCACGTATCGCTGCACCGTGTTGTACTATTAATATTTCTAGGTGTAGCTACATCAGCCTACGTAGTATTAATTAATTCGAAAACGAAGAAAATTAATCGTCTACTGCCGTCTATAAAAGCCTGTTCATCAATTTCGTTACTATTCCCGTCAGGGTTTTCAATTTCAACGTTTCCGACAGCAGGAACCGTGCCCGTCTTTTTGGATTTAAGTCGCTCTTTTTTTTTACCCGCCCAAGACATTGCTTTTTTCCCCCGGATACGATTTAATCTACATCTGGAAATAGTGATGGGAGGGAGGGGAAGGTTTTCGCCTGATGGCGGGGGAAAAAAAGGGCAACTCGTGTCAACAAATTACCGTCGCGTTAAAATCGGTCAGGAAGAAAAATGTAGGCACACGGGTCGCGAGTGCGGTGCGCGCCGTATACACACTGCAGACACGGCTGCTGCTTCGGTAGGTAGTGAGGGGTGTAAGCATTTCCGTTTGTGATATTAAATAATTTTTTTTTTTCATATATACATACACTCCGTTTTGCTCTCGACAACAACGGCAACGACCCTCCTGCCGGCGGCGGTCTCGGTGCGCCGGGAAAAAGAATGCACAAGAACTCCCGGGGCGGTTAAAAGAGCCGCCTAATTGACCGATCTCAGTCGATGACCGATTGTTAGTGTCGACGACGGCGACCGTGAACGTAAAATCCTTTCCGACAACGCGATATCCCTCTTGCGGCCCAAAATCCGCGAACCGTACACAAACGCCGGTGGTAAATGTGGTTTACGAAGTAGTTTTTTCGTCGTTTTCTCGTGATCACAGTATACTATACGTTATCCGTGGGGTATTATAATGCACCGTAGAGGTTTAGTCATAATGTTTTTTAAGAACGCCTCGTAAATCAAGATTAATCGTACTGACGGCTTATGTATATATATTATTGCAGTTGAATTCAGGAAATATGTGTACCGTATGTAATAATACATGTGAGCGCGTATAGCAGCGTCTCGACTTTTGGGTCGTTTACGACGTGATAATTATGTTCATGGTTTCAATTGGAAAATTGCATTAAAACGTTATGGCAGTTCGTCGAATGACTTTCAGTCGGCCGTTAACAATAATATTATAAAGTTAATCTTACGACGGTTTCTTTCGAAGTTAAATTTTATGTTATTTTCGCCCAATAACTGTAGTGCAGTATACGTGTATTGCATTAATACGAATTTATTAAATGAATACAATATCGTTAACCACGCGTTAGAGCCGAATAAAAAAAGCAATTCGAAACATAAAGCGAAATTATATTACTTTGCGCATCGACGTCGTTTCGCTTGAAATTAACCATTCTGCTAACGTTATACGCAACAGTACTTAAATCACCAACCCTTATCATTTGATAATTATTACCGAGACACGCGGACCATTTGATTAGTAAGGGGATGATTTTCTAAAACATAAAAACCATAATAACCACCTTAAGCGTATAGATTGGTGGGTAATAAACCGTATATTATCCTTCTAACGCGTTGTGCATATACACAGCTCTTATCTATCGTATTTCTTTTAAACTAACTCAATGATGCCAATATTACAAGACATTAAAAATATTGCATAAAATATTTGCAGAAAACCGAATGCGCCCGACAAAAAACATAATCCGTCTGAAATATCCAAGCATTAGGGAATAAGAAAACCTTTACACGTATTGTAGCGTTACACGTGCGCGATTATACCGCGATTGACGAGTACAATTATTATTGTTACCGCGTTGTACACATACGGTGTTTTGAAACGCATTAAAAATGGTAACGGGGCGAGGAGTCGTCGGCGCGATATTCTTTTTCGCCCGCTATTTAAATAGCCCGATCGCATGTCTCCCGGGATTAGTCAGTGATAACGAAGACGCGTAAGTCCAATGCGTATACACAGCGTCTAGCAGTATAAATAAATATAATATATACGTATATATGTGTGTAGCGTGTTCCGGAGTCTTAATGAAGGCGCTTTAATTGCTGATTTTTATCGGCAGGACAATCGCATAAACGGGTGAATCCCAACCCTTTCGCGTTTAATAAAAGGCATCGGGCTCGTGGAGAAACGGTGAGAGGGGGGGGGAAATAAAATAAAGTCAACCCTTTAATAAATGTGCAACTATTTCGGTCGTGGTTTGTACGCACACACGCACCCGATTAATACACGGACGTTGTACAACACACACACACACACACACACACACACACACACACACACACACACACACACACACACACACACACACACAACTACTACTACTACTACGTATTGTATTATATACCAATAGAACAGTGCCGAAGCCGAAACACGTAACAAATATAACGCGAGTGTTTCCAGGCCATTTAACTCGCGCGCGTGATATTTTAATTTTCACACGATACCCCACGACCCGTCGTTTATGCGGTCGCATCGGTTCGGTGTGCACTATAGTGGGACTCCGGTTTTCCGAATAGAACAGCTGACAAAAGGCCCCGCGGTGTTTCCTCGTAAGCATACGACGCGATCGCCGCGACACGTATATATCGTGGTATCGTCGGACCCACATGTGACGCGCATTACGCTTCGTGCCGCAGCGTGTGTGCTCAGAGTCCTGGAGTGGTAAAGTTCTGATGCGACCAAAGTCTCGGCGTGCCATTTCAAGGAAACCGCGAAGAACCGTGGTGCAGAAGTTTTAGCGTCCCCGAAGGACACAGGACGGTGGTCGCGTGCCCCGATCGCTTCTTCGCAACAATAACGCATAAGGACGTAGCGCCGACGGCGGTTCTAAGTAATACAATAACTGTCTCGTGAGTAAGTCCTGTAGCAGTCCACATATGCGACCGAGTGTTCACGTACAATACTTGTACGGAGCGCTAACACACGGATGGTCTTCGGCGAGGCATCATGCGATACTTCAAAGTTATAAATTGTTACGATAATGTATGTGCGCAAATCTCACGGTTAATGTGTGTATAAATATATATAAATATATCATTGGTGCCCAACTTGTGGCCCCCGGAGTTGATCTACACGTGGCTCGTTGTAAATTTTTGAAATAAAACAAAATATTCAAATATTCGAAACAACTAAAACACATTTTTTTTTAAAATTAATTTTCGAATTCTTTTAAATACTGTATGTATATATATATATACAAGTTGAATTATCCGGCTTCGCACGGATCAGTCTTAGCCGGGAGATTGGTTTTAATGGATTTCTACCTTACATTATTTAAATCTTGCCCATGTTTGGTAAAGGGTGTTATTTTTGGTTATATATTATTATTGGTTAAAAATTCGTCACGCTGGTGAAATTTGCATAATCAGTCTAAAAACGTCATTTTTTACAATTCCTTTCTTTTTACACGCATCTAGAGTAGGTATTAGAAGGATCACTATTTAAAATTTCAAGTGCATACGTATTGTCATTATTGAGAAATGAGATGTAGTGATCATAAATCATGATGTGATTACGTATAAAGTAGTTAGAGAATCAATCAAATGCCATAAACCTTCTCCGCAATGAGCTCTTCAATTTAAAAAAAAAATCATAACGATCGGTTCAGTAGTTTCCGAGAACATATCACTCAAAGGTTTTCATTTTCACATTTATATATTAGACATATATATAATCCAAAAATAGAATAATAATAACAGTGATAATAATTATAAAATAAAAAAACGAACAAAAATGTTCTACACTTATTTTTGACGCGAAATCTGAGCTTGCGTCTCGTTTACTAGTAATGAAAAATCTGGTTGGAATTCAGTTGTTCCAATCCTCAAAATCGAACTACGATATCTCTATGAACTAACTCGGTTCGTTTCGTTCGTGAAAATATTTATTCACATAACGGAAATTTTACAGTTTAATACCGATGTCGCCCATGCACTTAAAATAGCATACTGATCAAACGAATGTGTACCTACAACGTGTACTTCGATCCGTAATACTTTCAACGGTCAAAAGATAAAAGAACAAGTCTGTAAACAGTGTTACCATTAATTTTAGAATACATTTTCTTTACAATTACGTCCGGTTAGCAATTTATTATTATCAGGGAAAAATGACTTTTAATTTTTTTCTTTTTTTTTGGTACAAGCAATTTTGTTTAAAAATGTGCCCAGCCTACTGAAGATACATGTTGTGTAGAGTTTTTCCAGGAACCAACATTCCAATTGCTATTGCACCCCAGTACCCCCTCTGGATCCACGCCCGGGTACATGTATAGCAAGTTTTCGCGCGATTACAGCTGAATAAGCTCGTTCCGTCTTGGTATTTTTTCCCGGCGTTCGGGGCGTATGACTTTTCGTGCGTATAGCCCGCACGCCCCGCGTAGTTCCGCCTATAGACTTCACGATCCGTCCTCCTTGACGAAGCCGTCGTCGCCCGAATTCGTTTACAATGCGCCGCGATATCCGATATCCGATCAGCAACTTCTCTTGCCCCGTGCAACGATTTAATAATATTGCACTATATTCGCGCGTAAAACGTACGTACAGGGTGTTCCACCGGAACTTACACAGAGCGTTTTATCCCGTATTAATATATAGAGATGACCGGATTCTGTTTATTTATTTTTTTTTATGAGCGTCCCCGGGCAAAGGCAATTTCGTCGATAACGGTTTGGTAAACATAAGTGTATTATAGTAAATAAGTTAAAAAATTTACCTTCTATCTTATAACTTATATGAATTTCGTTCTATAAGGCTTATTTTTCTGAAAATGTTTACGCATCAGCATTCAGTTACCATCAACTTCTTGATTTTTAATAATTTTTCTAGCTTACCATAAAATAGTATAGGTACTATTTACACGATTTAACACTAACTTTATCAGCATTTACTTGTCGAAAAATGACGAGGTGATAATGATTTGCATTATGTTTTTGTAAAGTAAAAAAATTCTTAAAAATCATCGATCACATGAAAATTGAAAGTTGAAGCGTCATCGACATTTTCAGAAAAAGATACAATGGCCATCTTCGAGTTTCACAACAATGATAAAAAACAAGTATATTTTTTGACTTGTTTAATAATTACACAGCCGGCTTTACCAAAACTATATCGTTCACTAGACTGTCATTGCCCGGGGACGGTCGTAAAAATACAAAAAAACCACAACTCGATAATCTTCATTTACACGCCGCGGGGGAGGGGGGTTATCGCTCTGTGTGAATCCCGGCGGGGCACCCTGTATACGCTGTACGGAAAATCGGTGTATCGCGTCGTACCGTCATATCACGCGTCGAGCAGCAGCAGCAGCAGCGCATCATTGAAACGTCCGTATTAAATCTCCGCTCATGAGTAATGGTCCGCGCACACGACTTCGCTAGGGTGTACGTAGCCCTCCGCAAGCGCGCGCGTACATTTATAACACTGCGTATACATATAATATATGTATTCTATTTGTAAACGTATACACCGTGACTCTCGGACGCGACGTGTTCAATCGCTGTGTGCGCACACACAATGCCGCCACCGCCGGTTCGCACGGCTGACGCGCCTCGTATACGCGTTTACATGATACGTCCCCGTCGCTTCATTCCGTTTCCGACGTACATCTGTATTACACACTACCGTTGTTGTACAAAAACCGTATACATATGACGTGTGTTCGCGCATGAGTGTGTGTGTGTGCATAGGTGGGCACAGCGGGGCAACGGAGTGTGGCCAATTGACTGCGGTGAAGTCGAACGAGAGGGATGAGAGGGATGATCGAACTGCGAACGGCGCGCAGGGTTACATGACCGTCGAGATGTAACGCGGATACGTTTCCGCGGGAGGATGAAGAAAATCTTAACAAATTTACCGACGAATTATATTACGACGTGTAACACGCTTTTCAGGACCACGGCTACAAACGTGCGTATAACTAGTCATCAATAAACGTAAAAAGTATGTACTTCGCAGGATCGCGCGCTCCGCAGTCTCAGGATACGTCTCTGAATTACCACTAAGGGTGGTGTTGGTCGGACGACAGCTGCAGCAGTTGGTTGAGCGCGAATTCTCGAGTTACACCCGTCTCTATTTTGGGTTTTTTCCCACCGCAGAATATAATATCTGAACAATATCTAGGTCATATCGGACAACATGACAATAATATTATGTACGTAGTCGAATCGTGTGGTATCATGTAATATAAGCGTTGTAAAAACTTCACGGAGTGTTTAATATCGTTTTCAAGTAGGTCGCTACATTAGGTGTTTTATTTTACAAAAAGTTGTCCGAAATCAAATAATATATTATAGTAACGTCCCCGTACCGGGATCTTCAGCCGATTTCGATAAAACCTCCTCCCCCCACTCCCCGAAAACGGGGTTGAAATATCACCCTCCACGTATGGGACCGCTGAGGTACGTACGACGTGATAGAAATTCTATGACTGTTGGTAACCGTCGTCGATGCACGACGCACGTCTTGAGTGCGTGCGCCCACTGAAACGTATACCCCAGAAGTATATTACACTATAACAATATATATATACGAGTGTGTACGCGTTGCACGCGGCAACAGCAGCTGCCTTCCGTGAGCACTGCGCCGAGATGATCGCGCGCACTCGTATACGTATTATTATTATTATTATATAGTGACTGTTCGTTTTCGTATGGTTTATTACCGCGAGGGGTGCCCGGTGCAGGTCATTTATATCGGATACACGGGTTTATCGGGAAATGATGTACACGATCATCGAACGGTAATAATAATTCTAGTTTTTATACCGCGCGATGTACAGCACGGACGCGGCCGGCAGCTGTTGCCGGGCGAGCGCGGGGATGGAAAAGCTGCGTACCTATTATAATCCTGCTGCAGAGATATATTCGTTTTGTTGTTAAATCTCTCGCCGGTACCTGAAATATTATCATTATTATTATGACGACGATGTATTCAAGTGGCGTCGAGGGGATGCGTTTTTAAATCATTATCGGTACACTATTATATATAATGGACTTTTAATCTGTAATCCTCGTGCGTGCGTTAGGTGGATGTGCGCTGAAATTTTTGATACTCGGAAGCTCTGTGCACGCGATAGTAATACCTATACGTTATATAACGTTCGGGGTCATATGTGTTGTATATTGTACATACGTACATTATGATGTGGGTATATATTGTTTTCACGATAATTCGACGCCAGAGCCGCGCGGCCTAACGATTAAATCGACATAACCAACATTAAAAGCTTAACGTATATTACACTCGTATTGTACATATATATATAGGTACGCATCATGAGTCTATATACGTACGTATCGACATCAACGCGCGGCCGGGCTGTTTCATGCGAGAGCGGGGGACACTTCGCGATTCGGTTCACGCACAACAATAGAGTTGTTTCATTTTTCATTTTGCGTTTCCATAATATTATACGTATTTGATATCAAATCTGAAACGTAGCTTAATGATCGGAGCGCGACAAAGCATTGCGCAGTGCTATTGAATATTTAAACATTTCGGTTTAATAGTTCGACGATTT
The DNA here is from genome assembly GCA_949715065.1 of Periphyllus acericola. Classification (NCBI taxonomy): domain Eukaryota; kingdom Metazoa; phylum Arthropoda; class Insecta; order Hemiptera; family Aphididae; genus Periphyllus; species Periphyllus acericola. Next base: position 14,401,634 of record OX454272.1, on the reverse strand, counting down.
TTTTTTTTTTGTTCTGTAAAAATGATGCAACGTGTCCATTTTTGAGAGCGCTTCGACCGTGCGTTGTGTGTTTAATACGAAGTGCTAGAAAATATTTGGCGGGGTTAAGGAAATCAATATATTTATTGCTAAGTGATTTTAAATCGTATAAAAAACCTTCAAAAAAGAACACTGCGAAATACATAGATGATCACGGAATACTTTTACCGTGTATTATTATATTGTTCTATTAGGTATTATATTAATTATAATAATCTAAGTACAAAATGTATTAGCGCACCATACTAGGTGTATACGCACTTAGTATATCCAAAATTAAATAGCCACATATCGAATGGTTGTAACATTTTATATACTCGGCGGCCGTTAGATGGTGTATTTTCGATATGTTTTTGAAGTCGAAACCTCCAGGTTTGATATGTATTCGTGAAATTGTACGAAATTTCCCATCATTTATGATAGGAGTATTCTTTATTTTCTCGGTTTTAATGTCAAAAATCTGAGGTAGGTACAATGAAATTATATTTTCTTGACTACTCGTATGAGTATAATTTAAAACATTCGGGTGGACGTGAGTTGGGGCGCAACGAAGATGAAAAATTGTAAATTGGGCCAATACGCTTAAGAGTAAAATATCTACGTAGTGAATTGCGCCCAACACATCTTATAGGTATGTGCATTTCTATGTAGAAAATACTACCTACTAGAATATACTCTACCAATGAACGTTTAAACATATATAATATATATATTAAGTTTTGATTTATATATCAGTGATGCTCAACATTTTTCTTCAGCGGGCTACTTTGTTAAACAAATATCTTTGAGCGGGCCAGCAAATATAAAAGTAGGATTAATCTCATTATTTATCTAATAACATAATATTGTAGTACACATCAGTTATAAAATACACATGCAAGTACAAATTGGACTTGTTCTTTTATCTTTTGACCGTTGAAAGTATTACGGATCGAAGTACACGTTGTAGGTACACATTCGTTTGATCAGTATGCTATTTTAAGTGCATGGGCGACATCGGTATTAAACTGTAAAATTTCCGTTATGTGAATAAATATTTTCACGAACGAAACGAACCGAGTTAGTTCATAGAGATATTGTAGTTCGATTTTGAGGATTGGAACAACTGAATTCCAACCAGATTTTTCATTACTAGTAAACGAGACGCAAGCTCAGATTTCGCGTCAAAAATAAGTGTAGAACATTTTTGTTCGTTTTTTTATTTTATAATTATTATCACTGTTATTATTATTCTATTTTTGGATTATATATATGTCTAATATATAAATGTGAAAATGAAAACCTTTGAGTGATATGTTCTCGGAAACTACTGAACCGATCGTTATGATTTTTTTTTTAAATTGAAGAGCTCATTGCGGAGAAGGTTTATGGCATTTGATTGATTCTCTAACTACTTTATACGTAATCACATCATGATTTATGATCACTACATCTCATTTCTCAATAATGACAATACGTATGCACTTGAAATTTTAAATAGTGATCCTTCTAATACCTACTCTAGATGCGTGTAAAAAGAAAGGAATTGTAAAAAATGACGTTTTTAGACTGATTATGCAAATTTCACCAGCGTGACGAATTTTTAACCAATAATAATATATAACCAAAAATAACACCCTTTACCAAACATGGGCAAGATTTAAATAATGTAAGGTAGAAATCCATTAAAACCAATCTCCCGGCTAAGACTGATCCGTGCGAAGCCGGATAATTCAACTTGTGTATATATATATACATACAGTATACATATATACAAAAGTCATCTTTCCCTGATAATAATAAATTGCTAACCGGACGTAATTGTAAAGAAAATGTATTCTAAAATTAATGGTAACACTGTTTACAGATCTGTACATCAAATACTAAATAGTGATGTCACAGATTGTATTATCTTAAATCAGTTAAATCTAATTTAAATCCACCGTGTTATTTATTATTTACTTATGTTTTAGATAACATAATACTATATTTTTATATTCTGTTATAAATCTGAAAAATCTGAAAATAATAATTTGTTGTATTATACAAATCCACTATGGAACAAATCAAAAAGAAAAATTGTATAAATTCTTATTTCCAAAAAAAAAAAACAAACGAATAATGATATTAAACAGACTGAGGTAAGTCTTAAATGTATATATTTTCTTTAAAATTTTATAAACTGTTGAAAATTAATAATTTTACATTAAATTATTACATTTATACTCATAACAGTTTTTTTTTAAATTTTTTTTAAATAAAAGAATCTGTTTTGATTAACATTATTTTGGATTAATATGAAATCCGTTTAAAGGATGAACGACAAAAAAAACGAACAAAGTATTCTGCGAATGTCATCTGGCGTGTCGTTTTTTATTTTATACCGTACGCACCAATCGATATCCCAGATCGAATAGGTGTCGTGAGCGAGTATACGTGAGTTAGTGGTAGATACACACATTTATGTCGCTCGCAAATGATACGGCCAAAGAAAGGTCAGCCGTGACCACCCGTGCGATGTACTCCCGCGGATGCACGTGCAACTCAAACTGCTTTTCGACACAGTTTTACTATACACGGAGTGAACGGAAGTATAATAACTAGGACTGTGAAGTTAAAAAAACATTAAAAAATGACCAAAAAAAAAATGCAAATATGACGTAAAAATTACAAAAAATTTCCTAAAAAAATGACCTAAAAAATTACAAATCTTTGTTTTAAATTAACAAAAATACAATTTTTTTAAAATATTTTACTATAAAATTCTATATTAATTTATCAAAGCTTAATAATTATAATTATATAATAAAATTAAATTCACTACAAAACGATAACAGCGAATGTAATCGGCGAGATAGAGTCGGATAGGTACTACTCTTAGTCCGTGGTAACATCCAAGTTTTAAGTTATCGGCATAATGGTCGACAAGAAATGATAAGAAGTGAACTAGTGTGAAATCAGTAAAAATGACTTAAAATGTGGGAAAATGACCTAAAAATGTCAAAAAATGACTTATAACGTATAAAGAATCAAAAAATGCAAAGAAATGCAAAATAAAAATTAGTTATTCAGATCCACATGCTAATGAACACACATTTGTGGCCAGAAGAGCATCGTCTAAAACGTTCCAAAAAAAAAATGCGAAATGCATCAATTTCCGAGGCCTAATAATAACCTATACGGTACGCGTATGTAGGAACGATAACTTACAATTGTATGCTCAGCGGTCCCGTTGGATTTCGCGCAAGGTCCGACGCGTTCAAACGAAGTGCGCACTGCCCTGCACGTGCGCGCGGAGACGCTACGATTTATCGAACACTCGCACGCTCTGCACGCCGTTTATGCGGAACCTATGTGTAGAACATTATGGCGTACATATTGTATCGGCACGACGTGGTGACCGGGTACACGCGTGTGACCCGTTGCGCGTACGCGAGCTGCTCGAGCTGGGGCGACCGGCTCGCGCGTGCAGTCACAGGTGCTGTAAACTACGGGGACGTACATTATTACTATCGCGCGACGTGTAACCCGTCCACCCCCGACGACGACCCTTCGAGCACTATTCATTATATTGTTTCCCGATACATTATATAGCTAGATTGTAATTCAAATCTCGTACATCGCCCCCGCCCCCCCCCGTTCACGCGCACCCGCTAGAGCACACTCAATATTAATATAACGGTGTGTATAAATATATACTTTGCACCCGATGTTGTTGGAAGCGGAGAATATCGTATGATATACGCTATCTTGTTTGGACTGTTGGCTCGACCCGGGGGTGACATTTGTGGAACACGCGTGTGACTATATAGTGATCATATATATATATATATATAAATATATATTATAGGTACGTCATGTAACGCACATTTACTATATACGAAAACGTGGAATGAAAAATAAAACATATACGTCGACGCTCTCTCCCTCTCTATCTCTGTCTCTCATAACTCCCCTATAACCGACCGATTCAACGTGCGGGGCGAAATATCATATCGTCTTGACACGTCTGCGGCGAGGTCGTCGGACGAACCTTTATTGTGACTGTTACGATTATACACCCGGCGTTGAGCCATATTATGTACGTACACACTCGAGCACAGTATGCCGATCGAGTGCGTGTCAAAAACGTAAAAAACCGATCGCAAACAATGTCTACAAAGGGAACATTATAATACGGTTGGACCGTTTTTATTTTTTCTCGCTTACGACCGACACTATAGGACCTGGCTCTGCTGCAGGTACATGAAATATTCACAAGCACACTACATTAGTTATGTTACGTGCCCGTATATTGTTACGAGTCCAGGCGCGTTATTGTATTGCATTCATTCCGTGTTCTACGTGGAATACAATATAAGATTTTATTTCATTTTTATACTCAGTACTCGCGGCGACAGCGCTATAACACTGCGGACAATACTGCCGTGTGATATTATTTCGGCGACAAAATAAACGTGGCACTTTCAGTGACTCGATAACGTTGAAAAAAATAAACGATAATGCATCTGAAACAAATTATACGGTTTTATCTCTCCGTTTACAGTGAGCTCTCCGTCGTTATTTTTTATAATTTTCAATTTTCCAGCTAAATAACAGTAGAAAGGGTGAAATTGAACTTATCTGTGTACATATTTTAATTTAAAAATGAACAAAAAAAAAAAATAAAAGAAAAAAAGCGTTTTTATTCAACCTATACAAATTCTATCCCGATAAAACCGTATAGTGACGGGCAGAGAGCGGTAGGGAGTTCGACGGAAAGGGGTGGTGAATGCGTGAAGCCGGGTTGTATCTAATTTGAAAATGAAAACGTAGCGCATAATCCTTGGTGACCGATACGGGCGAGTTTAATTTGTATTTAGGCCCTCGATGGAGGGTGTTAATAGAGAGGTCGTTATCTGTTGTATGGTCCTTTCCGTCCCCTCCCCCTCACTCTCTCCTGCAGCTCTCTCCTTCCCGTGTTCTCCGTCCGGACCGCCACTCCATCCCGTTTTGTTGACAATGCCCCGGACTTCTCGCGCTGTAACCGTTAGATAACGCAGGGAATGGAAAAGCCAGACTGCGCTAATTACACCGCCACCACCCTCTGGCCCGGCCACGGCTCCGGACCGTATCCCGATATCCTCGGCCGTTTAGTAGCGGATGGCGGTGGTGACGATTCTATCCTCTCTCTCTCTCTCTCCATCTCTCTCTCCCTCTCCCTCCCCTCTCTCTATCTGTTCTCCGCGCGCGCGCTCTCTCTCTCTCTGTATCTGTTCTTTGCTCCGTTGCTCTTTCTTGGATCCGATTGTATAACTATATTATTATTACGATCGAGTACCGCACCACATTCCTGGCTATCATTAAATCGCTTCGCTAACTGTAGAAGTTTAGATTGGACCGAAGATTGCGTATAAGAGCGCGTTTATGACATTAAGATCCGAGTGTGCCGAGATAACTTCATAGTTCGCGTGTCTTTTGCTTACAACAATTGAGTTTATATATAAATACGTACAAAACTATATTATATAACACGTCTTGGAATACGACTGGGATTATTATTTAACACTAGCAGTCTTTACTCGTTTATTTGAATATAATATATTTTATTTAGCCGAAAATATCTGAAACTTGAATTGGTATCATTTTTCAAGCATTTGCCTTCATCGCAAAACTTTGATTATTCACAAGGTGTGCTTAGATACATCAATTTTTAATGTGTTTTAAAAATAATCTTTGTATAATAAAGTTATAACTATAAAGAAATTTGTATACTTTTCTTTGTTGTTCTTAGTTGATTTTGCCAAATATTTTTTTTATTATATTTTGACTAATTATTTCTTTAGGCTCTTGAAATTGTCTGCAGTTAAAAATATACTTAAAAATGAGCAGCTATATTAACTAAATATAATATAATCAAAATAGTACTGATTGGTTGTATCACTTTTATTCAATGAATTTAATATAGAATAACTTTTTTTGAACAAGAAAACCTATGGTCAGATGTTATTAAAATTGTCTTGACTATTATTGTTTCACTAAATGTTCCGTAATTATTATAGTTAAGTATGTTAGACTTTAATTTGAATTGTCAAAATAAAACAAAAGATTTTATATGTTTATATTACTATTATTATGTAATTTAACCAATTCTGAAAAAGATAAATATCTTTGCTAAATCTTCAATCACTGCACATGTATCATCAAAATACCATAATGCGTTGGAGTAACGAGCCTCAAATTCTAATGAATATACATATTGTACGTGTTAAACGAGTGACGGCGCGGCGGTGCTAACGGGAAAGTGCGGGTCATGCCCAGGGAATTATAAAATTTAGTTTATCGGCAAGTTTGCGGCCGTCAGGTTCGAATTCCCACAAAGTGAAGGACCCTCCTCATCTTAATGTCTTATGGTATTATTATAGAGGACAGTGAACGAGGCACTTCAATTAAGGACGTCTCGCACCCTCTTGAACTTACCTAGTGCCAGGGCGTTCACGGCGATGGGAGGGTGGTATACATTGACTAAATACTGTCTTGGGAAGCTCAGCGTGAGAGTAGTGTGAAGTTTTCTTCGGGTCTAGGGATTATTCAAAGTACAGAGTCGTGTCTGGCCATCCAACTTCTTGGCAAGTTTTATCCCGTCCTCCCCCTACAGCGTAATATCCTTAACTCCGTATATAGTATAATAAGCTGTTCTTATAACTTCTATATATACGGCAATTGTTTTCCGTCGGACAACTAATATTATACGGAAATGTGTTTGGAAACACCGGCGAGATAAATATGATATTGTACGTAGATTGCGGTTTTCATAAAACGTGTATTCACAATATTCACGCGAACACATATATATTATATATGCATTATAATAAACGGCGACAAAGTGATTTACACGTGTTTTTGACCATTGAGATGGAAAAAAAAACTTGCGGTTATTTTAACCAACAGACTTTTATCAAACTGGCCAATGTGTCGCAGCTGCGTGGACATGATATGCTTCTACTTCCCCGGAAGCGTTTGTGGATTCACAGATAAATTGGCTTGGCCACAAATCCCACAAATCCTAACCGCGGGCAATCCAAACTTGTCCCGCGGTGTACCCCGTGGCATTGTCAGACTATTATTTCACATCTTAGTTTAATCATTTAATTTTCAAACTTATTTCATCGTTTATTTTTTAATTCGTAATGTAATAATATATGTGTATAGTATAAAATATTTTTAGCATCCAACAACACAATAATAACGGTTTAGCTTAAGACGGTTTAGTTGCAGCTTAGAGTAAATGTTTGGTAACACTAACATCGGACTATAAAGCCTATTAAGGATATTGGAATTTATTTTCTGATCCTAAAATTAAATTTGACCGACATACTGACAATATTATTCACAGATCAAACAAAATCTTGCGTTTCGTTCGTCAAAATTATGTGGACTTCTATAATACGTTTGCTCTAAAGTCCACACAGTGTTGTTGAGTGCGTTCTAACTTATATTTGTGGATATGGCTCAATGATACGGTCTCCATACGAATCGGGTCATAAATACAAAATTGAGAAAATTCAGCAAAAGTGATAACGTTTCCTTTCACTTAAATATTCTATAGCCCGAGAACCTTCACGCATTCTTCGTACTCTCCACTTTTAATGATTCTTAACCTTGAAACACTCAAACAGCGTCGTTTGCGATAAGATTTATAATTTTTAGTTTTCGAATAAGCTTTTCACAGGAAAAATGTACTGTCCTGATTTTTCTTAAGTCGCTCCTCTTTCGTAACACCCGGTATAAAATTCAATACTACTTATGCAAGCATTATCACCCACGATGTAATTATGAAAACTCTAAACGAATTGAAAATCGTATCACGTAATCATATCACCAAACTTCGACTCATATTTAAAACGTATTGCGATTTGAAACGTCGTACTTGTCAATTCTATACCCATAACACCCATGTGTATGTTATATAATCTGTTTATTGTATTTCATTATTTTTATATTATTTTTTACTAACGATTGTTATAATAATTATCTTAATCATGTGATTGGGCCTGGCCCGTTTCAAAAGTAAACAAATAAATAACGGTCTTGACTATCTTGTACACTTAACGCGCACGTACCGCTTTATAATTTAATACACATCCATCGTATAGTTAACGATCGTATAGCGATCACAGAGCGTTCTATCGGAATTCTCAACACGTATAGGTATGTATAAAATATCGACACGATAAAACGTCAACCAGCCGATAGATCTGTATGTGTGGGCGGATACAGAGTAAACTTCTTCAAGGACAAGTTTTTACGTCAACGAAAAGTTACAATGAAAAGACACGCTCGGCACTGTTAGTGTCCGTATAGAGTTCGGATTCGCTATGTAAAATATTATTTTTATTTTACGTTATTACGTGTACACAGTGGAAGGAAAAAAGAAACCGTGCACTTTTTCGGATGATCGACGAAACAACGTATGTTAAATATATACTTTAATTAACATTTTTCGCTCGGATCCCTGTATCGCCGCGTGTATAACTTGTACGCCGAATGGTAATCATTACTGCTGAAGTTTTCCCGCTGAAGGTATAATAAAAAAAACATATACACAGGAGTTTCTTTTTTTTCCTTTTTTTTTTTTTTATTAAAAAATATGATATATTTATCTGGAAAACGATTTCATTTTAAACCATTTACCGTCGGGACATGCCAATGTTTTCCCCCGCCACGCCGTCGTCCGTTGTTTACGGGCCAGGTCGTGGATCCACATGAGATGCGGGCATTAAAGGGACGCCGGGGGTTTTGCCCAAGTATGAGTAATTAAGCTGCGCGTTTAGGGGATGCGGGACGAGAGGACGATGATACTCGCACACGTATGCCGTACGAGAGAAAGGGTTACGGTTCGGACGGTTGAGGGAGAGTGTTGGAGAAAAAAATACACATATAACAATATTAAAAGCTTCAATTACGCATTATATGGAGGGGGTGAAAAAAAAACCTTTTGGGTTGAAAACCTCGTGCCTTGAATATGAATCTTTCCGTGCTTGATTTATTCCGACTAGGTGCAATGTCATTCAAGATACAGTTTTATGTAAATCCTGGTTAAACGGGGAAAAAAATTAAAATAATACCAAAACGAAATAATACTCTACGCCGTAGTAACCCGTTTTTATCCCTCCGTAACATTTTTTGTTTTCATTTTTTTTCCTCTTTCGTACTACCGATTGTTGTTTAAAGTTTATACATGTATATATATATCATAGAGGGTTTAGTTCTACAGAGCGACTGGCCGTTCTCAGTTTTTGGGGATTAAATATCAACGAAACCTCATGCGGATTATGAAAAAAAGTACACATTATTTTTTTTTCCTTTAAAAATGTAAAGGTTACTCTTGCGGGCCAAAAACAAAAAAAAAAAAATGTATTGTTCATAGGCTTTGTTATTTCTTTCGTTCAATAATAAATGTTTTTTTTATATTTTATTTTATTACCTCAAAAAGTTAGTTACAAAACACCGCATAACTCGGGCGCGCGTACGCACGTCGGCGATACGATATTGTATTTAAACCGCGCAATAAAATGTTTAAATGTTTTTGTCCGTAATAATATGTACGTACGTGCGTTCAAAAAAATAAACGTTACAAAGAATGCTGCTATATACGTAATAAATTAAAAGACTAACTAATTATATTATTTTTCCCGGTTTGGACCGTAAATACGCTATTATCCTCCAATTTGTATAATCCAATTTTTCCCCCTTTTTTCCTTACAAAAAATAAAATAAAATTACATGTTCTATATCATGTATAATATCGTACGTATGTTATATTCTCTTTACAAACCATCGTACTCTCGCTGTTTTGTTTCTCGTATATTATTCTTACGGCGCGCCGGTCGGACGACTGCATTATTTTCTCCGCAGGCCACAGCTATAGGCTATACGCGGCCACGACTACCCTGTATACCATCGGTTCCCAACCTTTTTGAGACTATTACCCATTATCAAGTTCGATATTAACCAAATACCCCCCTCCCCTCAACTAAAAAAAAAGTTGAGTTAAAAAAAAACAAAAGCAGAAACGAAGAAAACAAAATAGTTGTTAGACGGTTGCTTTTGCTCATTTCTGACAATTTTTTTAATATTCAGTTCAGTTTCGGACAATGCACATCTTATGTCTGTTCCAAGTTCAATCGGTTTCTTGCTTTTGTTTTCATTTTTACCATTGTTGAAAATTCACTTTCACACCTGTACAGTGGAAAAAGGAATCAGTATTTTCAAGGCTTTTTTCTGATAAAAATGGATACTCGCCACCAATTTTTCACCAAAATGTTACTAGTTGTGTGTTTTCAAATCTTTTTTTTATATGTTGTCTTCACAAAGTCCTAAAAATTGTACTTAAGCTTCAATTTCAATATCTGGTAATATACTAGCATCCACTAAAACGGGTCTTAAACACCCAAGCATTTTCTTGACGATTTTTCAAACCAGAAAAAATTTACCAATTGAATCTAATACTGGTAATAAGTGAAGAAGTTATTTTGTCTATGAATGAGCATTTTTCATTTCTGACGTCGAGCACTATTCTTAGTTCTAGGAACATTAAAATGTCCTCAACTTCAGCTCGGCGTTGGTAAAGTTGCAATTTACAAAAAAAACTGGCAACCATATCTTGAGCAGTTGAAATATTCGTCATATTCCCTTGCAAACTGAGATTAAGTGTATTTATTTGTCCGAGGTAATCCACAAGATATGCCAGTTTAGAAATAAATACATTATCCGTTATTTTAATATTAACTCTTTCTCCTTTACCTTGCCTGATTTTGCCTTTTCCAGAAACAAAGCATTTTCTTCTCTAAGCTGAAGCACTTGGTGTAACAATTATATTATTACAATTACTATTACAATCGTAGTATACATAACTGATATAGAGTAATGATGGGTATAAAGTACATCAAATAAAAAAAAAATTAGTTAAGTCTTTACCCCTAAAAAAAATCGTGTTTTACCCCTTGGGGGGGGGGGGTAAATACCCCTAGGTTGGGAACCGCTGCTGTATACAGACGTATCATTATTATTATTATTATTATTATTACTATACGACAGACAGTACCGTTTAATATTCGTCATTGTTTCGCGCGTATCATTATTAACGCGGGGCGAACGTTTTTCCCCCTCGGCAAACGCGACCGCGAAACGAACAGTCTCCATCGTAACGCGATGATGATGCATATTTATATACGCGGGACAATCGCAATCGCGGAATCTTAACACATTTGCATCGGAGGATGTGCAGCTACTGGTACCACCGCACTCCGCAGCGACGGATCGTAACGTTTCGTCGCGCGCGTTAAGTCCCCGAGCATTCATCACGAGAGCCGCCGCCGTAACCGCGATAATCGTTTCTATGAATAAATTAAAACGACCGCAACCCCGGCGCGTGTTATACTGTCCGCGGCGGCGTAGTAGTAATAATAATAATAATAATAATAAGAGTCCGGGAGAGACGTGTGAGCGTAGCGTGCGGGTGCGCGATTCCACGGGGGAAAACCGAGATAGACGTTCTGCGCGCACACGTGTACAACCCAATCGTTTCCTGTACACGGTATATACGTGTGCGTGTGTGCGTGTGCGTGTGTGCGTGCGTGTAATTTACGGTTGAAGCCGAAAGACCCTCAGCAGTCGGTGTTCGCGGTCTACGGCTACTATACGTACGGCGGTGGCGGCACAGATCATGTATTATTAATGGGCAGAGGCAATAGGTAGGACGGGCTACAGGGACGGTGGAGAATAAGTCACTACATGTTGTATTTATATATATATATATACCACCGCGGATTACGGTTATACGCATATATATATGTTTGGTTTCGCGCGTCATCTGACGGTTTTATGAAAAATGCATTCGACCCCCGTGTAATATATATATACGGAAGTGATATAATATAAATAAACGTATTATTTACGGAACCCTAACGCGCGCGGAGGCGAAAAAAACGTGATAAACAGGATAATGTAGAAAAATCACAGGAATATAAATGGGGATTAACCCGGAAGGGGCTGCGAGTTCTTAGCATTTTTTATGGAATTATTTTTATTTTTTTCTTCTTCTACGTAAAAAATGTCTTTCTTCGAGTAGGTACATAATATATTACAAAACATTTATTTTATTTCGTCTTTTACAACTGTTATCGGAATAAAACTTACACGTATCTCGCTCGAAAGAGGAATTTAAAACTATTTTACTATCTACTATTATCGAGATCAACTTCCAATATTATAATATCTATATTTATTGTTTCTAAAAAAGATTTTATGATATCTTGTAACTGTAAGAATATATATATTACGTATGTAGTTTTGTACAACACACAGTATTGAACTCCCTGGGCTATTATTAACTACGATTGTAATCGATTTAGTAATTATTTAAAAATTAAACATATTTACAAAATAAATCAGTATCATTGTATCATAATTTGAAATAGAAATTATTTCTATTAAGATACTATAGTTTTATAGTTCTATTACTAGTTACTATCGTGGGTCCGAACATTTTTTCGTTTAACATGAAATCAATATTAATACGTAGAGCACATATAATGAATAAAGACAAAAAAAAAGCATTATAGAACAAAATGACGTACAGGACTTGGAATAAGGAAAAACGGAATTAAACATTCGATAAAAAAAACCTGCATACCTATTATTGGCGTCCTACGTTTACGAGCGTTTTTGCTAAAAAAAAATGTTATCTCATATATATATTACATATACGCGCTACAAACCTCAACGTTTATCTGATTATTGTACACAAGACACAACCCTATAATAGATTATACGTGTGTATAGGTACCCACTGTACCGATAAATGTTCCGAGAGATATTATGAAAAGAGAAAGAAAACGCCGTGATTTACATCATATCCGGTTTCCGGTTCGGCCGGACGCGTGAGCCCGTGACTTTTATGTGTGCTCCGCCGGGGTATCGCCACCTGCATCGCAGCTCGTAAATCAGCGGTCGGAACAAAGCTCGATTATTGTCACCGGAGAAATCCCCGGACAACGCGGGGGGAAAGGGTCATGCAAATTTGGCAACAGCAACCGACTGTACGCAAATACCCACGCAGCACTTCCGTGTGCACAGATAACGCACTCGGCGTGTATTCCCGGACACCCGTAAGCCCGAGAAAATTAATACATTTAAACTTTCGCGAAGGGTGCGACAGGACGAATGGCCGTAAAAAAAAAAGAAAAAAAAATACCCCATTTGGTCAGTTCGCGTACAGCCGCAAATCTCGGCGCGCGCGTCTCTATATGTATCTAAACATGTTATCTCGGTCATATATTTTGTCGCAGGGGTCTGACAAAAAGACGTCCGGCAAAATCGAATTACTTTTATATGATTTATATACTCGCGTTTACGTACCGGACCGTTGCGGGCTGGAGGGTAAAAAATTGATTTCCTTCAAGAGAGTGCGCTCGAAACGAATTCTGCATTCATGGGAGGGGAAGGGGGATGAAAGCGAACAGGAAAAAACCTTTAATCTTACGACCCGTTTTATGTCCGGCGTGACAAAAAAGTTCATTGTAAAATTAACGATACGTACAGGTATACCAGCGGTACATATATGTATTATAACCGATTTTATAGAACCAATTGAACCGTACAGTCGTCGCCCCGTTGACGTAATAATTATTATTGAGCACAGCGTGTTGAGTAAGTCTTGTTGTTACAACGTGTACGGCCGAATAAACGTGATTAATTTTGTGCGCGTACACGAGCGAAGTGGATATTATTATTCGAACCCGGACGAGTACGAGTATAGAAAGCGCGGCGTCAAAACGTTGCTGTGCACGGTTATTTTTCACGCAAAAATAAACTTTCAATAGCCCTGCGGTGGCGCTTAAACGAGTCGGTCAAGTCTACCGGAAGAACGTACCCGTTCAGCTGGATGCAGCGGGCCTGGGCGGTGGACCGTAAACGTATACGTACACGAAAAACGCATACACTCACATTAGACAGCATAATTAAGTGAAGTGGTGACCACATGCAGTTATTTCAAACGAAGAACAACGGGGAATAATGTGTTTTTCTTAGGAACAACAATTTAAAATAAAACCCAACGACGACATTGCGTCATTATTATTTCGTTATTTCGATTTAATAAAAATGTTAAACGTGTACACATAATATAATGTAACGATTGTGTTTAACAATAATTTTAAGATCAACGTTTATAAGACATGGCGCATCACTTAAATGTGTCGTATACAATATGATGTAGTAATGATAAAATCGATTGAAAAATGCCAAAAACCAACAATATAAATTTATTAAAAGTACCAATATAACCCGTTTACCGATAACAGTTTCGGTACGTTTAATGTGATACGACATCGTTTTACGTATATACATGTATCTATATAAACCGTAAACGAAAAGGATAAATGTTAATGTTCTAAAAAAAAGTTAAAAATAAAAATCATTCAAGCTTTGCCTGGATGGTTGCTATATACTATTTCAAAAACGCGTTTTTAGCTGGGGAAGCGATGATACCCAAGACGTTCTAAAAAAAACACGGCCACCTGCGAGTTACCCACCCTATACGTGCAGCATTGTAACTCTCAAACGGAACGCTACTTCTATGATTTCTGATCAATCCGGCGTACGTGATATTATGATATACTGGGTGACCCGACAGAATTTACACAAAGCGCTATCTCCCGTGTGACAATTTTATTGACAATAGTTTGGTAAATATAAGTGTATTATTAAAGAGGTTGAAATATTTTTTTTTACAGTTTTTGTGAAATTCGAAGAGAACCCATTTCATAGGGCTTTTTTTCTGATTATTTCGACGGTTCAAAATTCAGTTTTCATTGTGTTTTTGAATATGTTTTTAGTTTATAAAGAAATAACCTCACTTTTCCGATAAGGTTTGCTGATAATGTAATTAGTATTAAAAATTGTGTAAATAGTACCAACATTATTTTCTTGTGAACTAGAAAAACTATTAAAAATCAAATGAAAACTGAAAGTTGAGTCGTCGGAACTTTCAGATAAAGAAGCCCTATAAAATGAACCCAACAATATTGTCTATAAAATCGCCTTTGCCTAGAGACGCCCGCAAAAAAAAAAAAATTAAATTAAATAGAATTCGATTATCTCTATAAGCACGGAGGGTACCGCTCTGCGTAAATCCCGGCGGGACACCCTGTACATGTATAACACGTATATTATTATATACACGCAATGAAATCGACGACACAGACATACGCGTGGTGCGCGGCAGATAGTCTCGAAATAACGTCACCGCTCGACGAAGACGGCGGCGCGAAGCTATATAACTCAATATGAACCCGACCGCAGCCCACACGCGTCCGATTTAATCCCGACCGATTCGTCGGGTGCGCTCGTGCAGAATAATTTAATCTCCCTGTATATACGGTGCGTCGGTCTTCTCCGCGCGCGCACGCACACGACCGAGTGAGTTCGATACGCTAATATAATATATTATGTATGTGTGTAGGTGTATTTGTGTGCGTGTGTGTGCGCGTGTGTGTGTGTGTGTGTGTGTGTGTGTGTGTGTGTGTGTGTGTGTGTTGTGTAAACGTATCCGTGTATGTTCACGACGAATCACGTATTTACGAGTGCGTGTGTTATTGTAGATTTTAGATTTGAACGGCAGCGGGGCACGGTGTTGCGGCGTGTCCCGGCCTCTAAATATAACATTAATTAAACGAATTTACGCAATAATTCAAGTGCGACTGACAGTTCACTAATAGTGCCGGGGACTCGATATATTATATTATGCGCGCGAGCGTATTATATATACACACACGCACACGCGCGCATAGGAACGACTCTGACTCCGACGACGAATACGCTGTAGGCCACGTTCATCCCTGACCCCCCCCCTCCTCCTCGTCCTGCGATCGGTGCGCCGTGATCACCCCCACCGAAAGCCCACGAGTGAAAACTTAACCGGCACAAAAATGTATACACGTGGCGTGCAGTGCGGTGCGTAGGCGTACGCGTTATTTCCATCGCCCGTGTGTATATAATTAATAACGTATAAAGGTTCTACCGCGAGTGGCGGCCAGGGGGTGCGCGCGTACACCTCGGGACGTGCGGGGCAGGATGATTAACCGCGGTCGGAGATTCAAAGTTCGAAAGCGCTCGCGAGAGATCCGCAGGGATCGTCGACGCCGTCTCTCCGTCCCGACGGTCGTTACACTCGTTACACCACGCATGTATACGTTATATTAGCGGAGACTTACCGCAACAGATAATAACGGCGTGCCTGTGACGCGCGCGTGCGCGGTGGCTAACGACGATTCGATAGTATCCGCTGATTTATCAATATATTACGCGTGTAAGCTCGGCGAGATTCGCGAAACCACCCTACGTAGGGCGAGAAAAAGTGGAAAAGAAACGAAACGCTGGTGTATACGTACGGGCGCCGCCGGTACGGATATCAAATTCGCATTCGGAATGCTAATCGCGCGCCGAGACCCGAAATCGTGTATTAGCTGATTTCCCGCCCGACCGTGCGTACACCGCGGTTTTCGCGATGCCGAACGCGCCTACGCGCCGACGTCGCATTTGTAGCGTGGTTATTTCATTTCGCGATTTTGACTATTATTTTTCGATTTTTTGTTCCAGGTGAGTGTTTTGCTGGCTTACACGAACAAGGTTCGGTGGTCCCTACGCGGTGAGTATACATTAATGATACGTTTAACGCGGCGCTCGAATCGGTGTATTATCATGTTGTACGCGAATACTGCGCTTACTCGGTGGCGGCACTCTGGGGTGGCTCACTAGGGGTTTTCCTCCCTTTAAATTAGTACCTATGACTAGTGAAACTACTGTATAAGCGTGGATAACGGTATGTACATAAGTTCGTATGGTTTCGATAATTTTAAATATAGTCCACGCCAGTTTATATGGTACAGTATACATAATCTATAATTACTACTCATATTTTGAACCGTTATGTTTTCGCGCTGATCGGAGTAATACGTTTTCGACAGTGGGGTGATCATGGGTTTGAAGTGTTGAACCCTATGCCCCCCCACCGTGAATTTTAAATTCGTCCCAACCCTCGAAACCGCGGTACAACGACAACACTGGTTGTACTATTTATCTGTACATCGAATTGAGCGTACATCATATTATGATAATATATAATATTGCGCTGCACTTTCGCGCATTTACCGTTTATATTTATCATTTATCCGAAAACGGCTCGAGAAGGACGAACAACCTCAATGCAGGTATCCATGATATTATATCATGCACATGATACGTGCGCTACGGTTTCATGCAGCGAAAGGATGCATTATATTATAATATCATTCGGTTACAATACGTTTTTAGAGCAAACTTGTACGATTATTAGCTCGTGCGGTATGCGACACTCGTACGCGATAAGGCACTGGGTATAGCGCGGTCGATAAAAATCGATGATGTCGTTAGTTTCATCCCCCGAGGAATATTCAGTTATTCACGGTAAACGGATGCGCGCACACACGCGCACCCGCGTAGATCCCATGTCATTTATACGCGTTATTTACAGGGTCGAACAAACGTACCGTAAACAAGAGGTTTCCGGCGGGTAAAAGAGTGTAGGGAGACGAAAAAAAAACACACACACACACACGCACGTGCGCGCGCGAGTCTATACGTATATACAGACGCACTGAAAATAAGGGATAAGGTGCACATCGATTGTAGTCTGAAAGTCTCTATATCCAGGCGTTTGGTTCATTTGCGTTCACTGCCTTCGTCCGGCCGACATTCTTCGTCCGGTCTACGCGAACCGGAAAATACTATAATTTTTCACTTTTAGCTCAACCCCTCGCTATCACATATACGGCGGCGAAAAAAAAAAAGAAGCCGCGATAATGTATCTATATAACATATACGTATACTGCAGTGTTTGGTCGCTATCTCATGACACATTTGGTATGTCTGTTATCGCTACCCTTCGAATTACGGTCATTTTTTTGGTTTTCAGTTTATATTCATTCCCTCCGGGAGTTCTGTTCCACCGACCGTCGGTCGAATCAATCTCGCATTCGGTGTATACTTCGTGTAATAATATAAACGTATATACACGAGTTAAAAACGAATTACTCGACTGTAATAAATTAAAACGCAAAGTGTAATAACATTTTGCACCACATGATGATATGGTAACAGTAATAAAAAAAAAATAAATATAATAATGATTGTTGTTGTACACAATCGCGAAAGACTTGAAGTGAACACGTGAGTTTTCTAGTGTTAAAAAATTATAACTGTTAATTAATGCGAGGAACAGCATAATATATTATGTACAACGAGAGTAGTATATAGCTACTAGCTAAACTAATTTATAATTAATTAATTTAATTTCTCGTTTTCAATTGTTCTGAATCTAGTATCCTTGACTTTATACATTCGTGTTTAACTTGTCTTATTGAAGTTTAAATGTTGTTCAAACGCTCAACTTATTATGTGTAGGTACTTGAGGATTTCCTTCAGAATAAGTATTTGAAATTAATATACAGATTGTTTGATGTTCTATGTTTGTGCAAGCAAACCCCTTTATTAAAGTGGTCGTTGCTATTGCCATTAATGAGAATTTTGACGGGGTAGACACGGGGTAAAAACTAAATTAAAATGCTGCGTTCTCGGCTACTAGACAGTTATACGATGCAATTACGCAGTAAATAATCTGCCGAATGCTATCGGTAACAATACAGTAAGTGTAGTAGGTACATGCAAATCGTCATCGTAAACGTTATAATATATTATAAAACTATAATATGTATACCCAATTGTGTGTTCTTACGTTATCCTTGTGTTACAAAAATGATCTAGAAACCACATGACTTAACTTAAAAAAGGAACTATACTCAAAAACGAATTAGTTTATACGTGTATTATGATTCGCGCATAAAAAAATAAAAAGCTTTTAAAGTTCATAAAATCACGTAATTGCTGTACATTTTTCGTTATAATGATATCATAACGGTAATAATTTTAATGAAAATATTTTATAAACAATTTATCGATATTAAGTCGAAAACGCGTACGATTATAGTCAACGTCCTATCATATAATCAATGATGAAGAATTAAAAAGTTCATAATGCCACGAATCTATACATGTTACTTTGTTTAAATTAAAAAAATGAGTTGTGCATATTCCGAAAATCGTAGATATTTGACAAACTGCTGAGCATAACATTACATACTGATGAAAATTACTTTATCCCGTACCCAAAAAATAATCGAATAACTTATTTACGCGTACGGTTAAATATTTTGAGACCTCGAGGACCAACACACAAAATCTGCACGCGATCACCACGCAATAACCGCACAATAATCGCATAAAACAGGTTCGGACTAGACATCGTGATTTAACAACTAATATTGTTACCGTACCCGCATAGATATTTTTTATTTACATAATATGAAATAATTTAATAACGAAGAATAAAAATATACACACGCGTTTGTGTGCGTGTTAGTTCATGCATAGTTCAGATATGTCAAACACATCAAAGTCGTACGGAGCAAAAATATCTGAAAGTGAGTTGTTTGTGTATAAGATGTGTGCAACGAAGTGCACGGGGCAGAACACAATTTTATTTTTGTCAATCAAGGTGTCAAGTACACTAGGTAGCTATACTAACATAATACTATAGGTATCCTGGTATTCGTCGTGAAATTATATTTTATTTTTATCCTATTTTCAACATTTTTTCGACTCGTTACAAAGTAATAATATGAAGCGCTCCGCAGTCTGTACAGGTATTCTAACGGCATTACATAATAATTGATTACATCGGGGAACTGTACAAATATAGTCCGAAGATAAAATATAAAATTAGGACAAAAAAACAACCTTATATTATTATACGTTATCGTACCGTTTCAGCTTATACCGTATTATGTAACGCGTATAGTATATATGTGTATAAAAAATTGATTTAATTCTATAATAGAGCATTAAAAAAAAAAAAAAAAATCATCACGCTAATTTTATTCGTCGACTGAGTAAATACTTTTTTATTTTTCGATTCAAGTAAAAACTCATAATTCCATCACTTCGGAATACCGTTTGTCCCTCAGCATCATATAGATGATTAGAACTTTTCGTATTTCTTACAGGCTGCTGTTCGAACACGCAAAGCGCAACATTATGTTGGCGCGATTATAGTATTATAATTTATAATCCAACGCGCGTCTATTTCGTTAGTCTTGAAGTACAGGTATTTGCTGTTTGACGCTCGTGATGTTACAACAGAACAAATACAATTATTCACCTGTCCGGTGTTATGCAAACGAGCCGAACGGCGCGCGGGGAGTTTATATCGATTAGCCGCACAATTATACAGATAGCTAAGCAGTAATTCGTGATGGTGTGTATGCGCTCGGACTTACGTTTTAATCGAACCACAGTTTTTAATGGGCACATAAATTACGAGTTCAGACCTTCATTAACCCCCGGTACACGGTTAACGCCGATCCGCGCGTTTCGTTTTCATTTTTTTCCCCCCTCTCGTTTTTAGGGTTGCTAAATAATCTCTTTTTTTTTTCAACGGTCAAAAACCGATTTATATTTTATAACGTTATAACGTTTTCGAAAACATATTCTTTTGCGCATCGCTAATTCAGTTACGTTTCATAGAGGTAAATAATAACAACAAAGCGCGTGTGCACGCACACCGTACACCGTGGCGTGTACGAACCGTACAATATTGTATTAGCATAATCGCGTTACAATCGCGTACGTTTTAATAATTCAACGCGGTTTTGCCGCGTCAAGATTGATCGAAACGTATTACTTACAATTTTACGTTTAATTGCTTTTGTTTCACCAATATAATTACAAATATAATATTCGCCCCTGAAAATAGAGAATTACCAAACCGAGTAGTAAATATAATATATGTTATATAATATGTTCATAAGTACATTTAGATTGCGGTCTGTACTTGTTAAATTTATTTTAGAACGATTTTTCGGGTTTAAATATGTTACAGTTTTATTTTTCACTCACATTTTCCAACGGTAATTCGGTGACGATTTTTAATAAGGAAAGAAAAGGATACGATTATAAAACAATTAATTTGCGTTTACGTTGCTAATGCAATTTAAATGGGAACAGGAAACGGCCTTGTTGGTTAAGTGATTACACTTGAATTATTATATTCCACGCCGCGGCGAGCATTCGAATTATACACTTATCAAAATCCACTTATTTAGCACAACGGTTTATGCATATTCAATATTCTTCGACGTTAATGGACATTTAAGTTGCTTTCAGATTACAATATTTACGCAGTTATTCTTCAACGGAAACACATAATTATATTATATACTGCAGCGTGATACCATCATGGTCGTGGTTGCAATGTAGTTACGATATTTGTTTATTTTATTAAACAGATTTTCAAACACTTCTATAATCGTTGTTTTCATTGTAAACACACATTGGCCTAACCAGCACCCTAACAGGTGTTATTAAAACAGTAGCTTAAACGGGGTAGGTGGTCGCGGGACCACCTAGGGATCTATAGGGTGGCTTAAAAGAATAGGAATATTATAAATATTAGTTCGATTCTTAACAGTTGATGGTATTTCTAATCATAAAAGCATAAAACAATAATTCACTCCAAAAGCCTAAACTGATAGAACACAAAAGTCTAGCATAGCGTCGGGGCTCTGCACGTATGTGCTTCGACCAAAACAAATACACTGTCCCGATCTCGTCTGTCCGGCTGTCTTAAACATTAATTTACAAATGTGCAACCTCAGCTCATCATCTCCATTGGCTTATTGTTAAATTTAAATTTTTGTGACGTCGGCGGCACGTACGACATGATATACAATGCTTCACATTTCTATGTTCAAATAAAAATCATATTTATTAGAGTCCATCGTCAGCGCGTGCAGCAGAATAAGTTGGAATACTTTTGGAGGATGGTACCTTCTGTAAAATATTATATTTGTGAACGGAACTCTTTCTTTTTACACTCGGAGCCACCGCCCACTGTTAACACGCAATTGCGGTGCAGCTAATACCGAGCAGCATGTCATACGTGGTGTATTTTTTAATCACAATCATGTAACGGCCCCGGCTTTTATACGGATCTCGCTGCCACCGCTACCACCTCCTGATTAATATTTAATAAACTAATAATATCCGTTAACATTTTACAACAATGCGGCGCGCTCGAAACCTGTCGAGTGTGTGTATACGGGTGTGCGTGTGCGAGTTCTTGCGAGGATTTGTTTAATTACTTCGCAGGAACACGAGGTCCAAATAACCGCCGCCGACGTGAAAAGGTCGGGGCGATTTCGCGCGTGGGGCCTGTGATATCCGATACGGGCAGAGCCGGTCCGAAATTCCGGTCTCGGTTTACATTGGAAGTTAATTAATCATATATTATGCACGGCGCGCACCCCCTTCAACGCACCGTAATATTATTACCGCCGCCGCCGTAGTGGATGATCAGCCCACGGCGACTATATCGCCGCACATAGGTGCAGCAGTTTTGATAACAGAATTAACGACTGAAAACTAACAACGTGAACCGTACTATCGATTCGTCCTCCAAAGATATTCCGTCTCCGACGAGCGTGTGTATACTATAGCTAGTGCACTATATTATATATTTATTTTTCCGAATCCTGCATTTTTCGTCGACCGAATAACCAACTACAGAATATTGTAGTTATTAAACTGTAACGCATATTATATGTATATCAAACTTTACTGATCGTATAAATCCGTGGTGTTTAAAAGTTATAACGAGTAACTTTCTTACATTTAAATATTTTTGCGAAGAAACTTTATACGTTACGTTTCCTTAATTCCTTCAAAGTTACTAATACTCACACTAATCTGTTTACGTAATTAAGTGCTTTCAGACTAAAAATATACATGTATAATTTTAAGCTATTTATACCAAACCATTTCCTAAATCAAATTCGCGTTTCGCTCAATCCGTCATCTGTACTAGAGTTGATTCTCGTATATATAGGAATTCGCAATTAAATAATAGTAAGAGCTTCGCAAATAGAAAATATTTTTAATATATACGCGAGGGTAAACAAAAAAAAAAAACGAAATAGTTAATAAGAACATGAAAATAATAATAATAATTAGGGAACGGATTTGAATGCAAATTGCATTTTTTTCTGAATGCTCGAAAACATTGGTTTCCAAGCAAAAAGTTCATTTCATACATCAAGGAATTAAAAAATGTAACTTTTATTTTGCATTTTTTTGCATTTTTTGCATTTTTAAGACTTTATTACATTTTTACAGCATTTTTTGACATTTTTAGTGCATTTTTATGGTTTTTAAGTCATTTTTTCAACATCTTTTCAACATTCATACTAAAAAAAATAAAAATGCCTAAATATGTTTTATGTTACGAAATTACCAAATTATTGTTGACCCGCATTAAGGTAAATTTAAGATAAGCTATTTATCTAAATTGTACAGAAGATAATTGAGAGTTAATTTATTAAAGTTTTATTGTATTTAAATATTTTTTATCAGATTTTTCATAGTAATGTGTTTTTTTTATAAGTTTTAAATTCAAAATGTGTTTTTATTGAATATAAATACATTTTTAAAGTTTTTTAGGGCATTTTTTTAGTGCATTTTTTGATGTTAAAGCATTTTTTTAAGGCATTAAATCGTATTTTTTTAAGGCATTATTCTTGTTTTTTAGAGCATTTAAATCTGTTCCCTAATAATAATAACGGTTCTGATTTAAAAGTCAAAATATTCTATTTCGAATAATATAAGTTTATTACAGAAAATATTGGTTTAACTTTTTTTCATAAAACAAACTATTCGCTGATAAACAATATTATGTAACATTAGATTTTTTTAGATGCTTTAGAATTAAAGGGAATTAGAACTATTAAAAACTGAAATTAGTATTTTTTTGGTTATGGATTAACATTTTTATTAGATATGAGTTCCGAGAACCATATTATAGGTTTTATTTATCTTTCATATTGTCTGCTTTTGCTTGTAGGTGCAGTACACATTATTTTTTGTTTTTAACCATTCAGAAACCGTTTTTATGATGCGGACGAACATAACTACTGTTAATTGACCTATGGTTTTACAGAAATCTCAGACATATGCTGTTATTTAATGCGTACTCGAAGTATAAAGTACAAAGCAACAATGTTCGTATACATTGGTTCTGAATTGTGACGTTTCGAAAAGAAACACAATGTCCGCAGACAAACGACGTAGGATTTTCTGGACGGGTCGACGGGATATGTTTAGGGATTTGGGGCAGCGGATTTACGTCCAAAGGATCAAGATTCTAACCAAGAATGATAGCAGTGCGGTGACCATCGCACAATCCGTGTTATTATTTTTCATTATCCGTACGTGCGTTAAATTGTCTCCGGGTGGGGGAAAAATGGCGGCAACTTGTAAAACAACGGTAAATCGTGTGTAAATAATTGTGGGGATTGAATTCGTAGCAAATATAAAATTGTCATTGCGTCTATTTATTTTTATTTTGTATTCTTTCGACGTCGAAATCCAGCAGTCCGTTATAAAAAATGACCGCAGAAGAATCTGCTGTACGCTTTATCGTATAATGCAACATAAACTCTATATTATATTCTAGGCTCCGCTATATATTATAATAATAATACGTATTAATAATGTCGCGAAAAATCGTCAAAGGTGAGATAACGGTTATACTTGGATTTATATTTTATTTTCGTGATTTTGAACGTTTTCAGTGTAGGCACATAATGTACCGTAAAATGTAAGTTTGCTAGATCAAGAAAGAAACCGTATGTGTTGTACCTCAATTTGAACTGTAAAGAAAAAGCGTGAAAATAAAAACAACGTTGCAGGAATACGGATTTTCACTTTTTCAGTCCTGCGAGATCGAAATGATAATATTGTACCCAAGTCAGCTAAACACATCCCTCTTACGAAGTTACGACGCTGTTCGCAGTGCCTTTTACTGTTCTACCATCGATGTACCTACCACAAGCAACGTCCACACGAAGGTTCCTATCGATAAAACCACGTACAAACCGTAATCGACGATTTCGTTTAAACACAGAAGACGAAAAAAGCTGAAAATATTATAATATTTTGCGTACACCGTTCTCAAACGATTCTGAATATTATACGGCTTATAGTTGATTTAGGATCATTTTTTTTTAATAACTTGCACTTGAACATTGAAACAGCGTATCTATAGGTTATGAGAACACCACCGTCGCGACGAATCCCGCACGGGATTCAATTGCCGATATTCTTACCGAGAAAAACGAAAACTGACAAAAAACGCCGAGACATTTTAACCGCGTAATTGTTGATATAATATTACCTATAATTGTGCCTATTATATATTGTTACCTATATATCAATACTAGATCACGAAATCCGTTCAAAACACTAAAGAAAAATTTTATTTTCTTATGGAAATTATTTTGATATACTGTTGGTGGTCTAACCATACAAATCGTTTACACTAAGCAATGTGTTTTGTTGAAAGGAGTGTATGACGTATATTTAGTTGAACTTTTCATGACGAACAATTTTAACAATGTTACTTGTAACTGTATTTTTTTGGTCGGAAAAACATTTGACCAAATCAAAGGGTTGGAACAAAATGTTTTCTATAATGTGTACATAATTTTAAACGTGATCATATATATTATGTGAGTAAAACCAAATCCCGCAGTTGATTTAACCAATCAGAATATGATTTCATTGATGGTAATAATATTAGTATCAGTATACTAGTAATAACGCAGACAGCGTAGATGGTTTATTAATTATTATTTTTTTTTATCGTTTGAATATCATTCATCTTCATTAACTATACGTTTGTTGTCATTTCGCTTTTCGATTATAATCACAGGCCCTGCAGGGATTAATATTTTCAACGGCGTATGCATTGATATAATTAGTTGACGGTATACAAGACAAACCCATAGATTACAGGACGTTGAATTCCACATTAAAAGCGACAAAGGTCCAAACAATGGCATGAAAATGTTAACCACGTGTGATTACGGAGCAAATATAATAACACGGAAAACAATGACACTTGTACGAGGTATCCCTAGAACCATCTCGACCGTCCCAAAGCGTGTACACAGCCGGTACTATAACTACCAGCTACTATATGTTGTACATTTTAATCGTATTTTTTATTTTTTTAGCAGAAAAATCACAGTCGTTTGCCAGAGAATGATTACGCAACGATAGATTACGGAAAAAACGATGCACTTTTTTATACTGTGTATACATATATATATATATATATATATATATATATATATATATATATATATACACGTGATTACGAAAATGTATATGAAAAAAATAACCGTTGATAAACGGTATATCTAAACGTATATCTCGTTGCGAATTCTATAAATTATAGAAAACCGGGTACTATAATGTTTCTTTGGAGAAGCCTTTTTTCTGAATTTCTTTCAAACTTTTCAAATACCTGCGAATTCTCTATGGATACTATGTTTATATATATATATCACGTTTTAACTTTTCCCAGTTGTTTTCTTACAAAAATCTCGCAAACACCGTTACATAACTATATACAGCGGGTTTGTTTTGTGGGCATTTATAATCTTTGCATTTTAGAACCACATTAACTGCAGTTAACGTTGCGTATAATATATTCTATCCGTTGTGAAGCTCAAAATATCTTGACAACTTTTTTAACGTAAATACGCTTAACAGTTATTACGAAAAACTTACTATACGCGATTCGTACTTATACTACAGATATAACAGCATACGCCGGCGGTTATAAGCATGCGCGGTACGCGTTATCGCTCAAAAATTTGCAACAATCGTTATAACTTATAATATGTTTATGTAGATCGTCGCCTCACTTGGGCTTTACACGTAAAGGAAAAAAACTCGCCCTAAAAGCACGTCATCGGCAGCTTAAAACATTATTAGCTAATAACTATACTAAATTAAATATCAAGTCGCTCATTTATAAGTCCTTAATAAAGCCTATGTGGAATTATGAGATCCATCAATAAATAAACAAAAGGAAGTGCGATCACTGGATGGTTAATTCTCTCACCCTTTACATGTGAAATCGCTTATAGCACATATTCTTATTTTCCCCGGGAATAGATTGTATGTTTAAAATAAGAAAATAAAAAAAATATGCGAGTACACGGCCAACTGAACTTTGCGAACCGAGGCGCGGGCGAATACGAGTACCGCGAGTATACCCGGCACCCGGTCAATGGTTTCCGCGTAACAGCTTGTATGTATTGTTTGGTTTTCTAAAAATTAAAAAAAAACCTGCGCAACGTCAAATAATAAACTCTCGAAACCCGAACGACAATTAAATCGAAATGGAAGCCGCATCACAACAAACGCGTCTATTCACGCGGCGCTGACACCGTACGAGCGCCGACATGTGACAACAAGAGCGCGTGCATAATAAGGCCATTGTGAACCCTCCTCGAGCATGACGAGCAGTTCGTAAACTATTCAACGGACGTCGTGTAAGAAAATATTGTTTTAGGCGTTTTGAAACGTTGATAAGACGACCGCGCGCTCGACACACTTTACAGCCATCACCAATCATCGTATTATCATTACAATACGGCCCACAGGACTGCACATTGTTGTGCTATTCATTATGTACGCATAGGGTATACAGGTGCTTTGGAAATCCGATTTAATATTCATTACGGACGTGTAGACGTTATAATACGTAGTGCCTGCCTGCCAGCGCGAGCACCGAAGTACGCGCGTTCCGTATCCTCAACACGCGCGTCCACTCGAAACTGTCGATTTTGTAAACAAAAATGTGATGAAACATGAATATCGGTTCACTCGTGCGGTCGTTTGGCCGTAATCAAACGTGTCGATACGAATTCGACAGATAAATTCTTAATCAAATCATTTCACCGTTTACCACCCGTTGGCGCACGTACGTATTATTGTGATTATTATACAGCAAACACGATTATCGCGGAAAGTGTTTGCATAGGTAACAGCGCACGCGAGGGCGGTCGGAAATGATTTATTCGATTCAAACACAACCGTACGTACGAGCAGTGGTAGCAATCGACGCTTGTATGATGCATGTATCGCGGAAATGATCACGACTCGTATACATTTATACGTTATACTATTACAAGTGGTTAGAAATAATTATATTCAATTCGAACGCTGCTGTACTAGTGATAGTACAGTTTACGCTCGAATGCATCACGGAAACGATCGCAGTTCATACGTATAACACGCAGTGATATCGTATAATATTTTCTAACTAACGATTTTCGGCAGAATAATAAATTAACTGACACGTTTCGACGCTCGTTTTTCCGAACACCGACGACCGCCACTAACCGCATTACATATTATTAACAATTTATGTCAGGGATGGCCAACATATTTCAAGCAGAGAACGGTCGACCTGCAGGATTTAAACGATGATCATGAGGATAACGCGTATTGATTGACGAGTAGTCAAAATCGTCCGCGGTGACGATCAGTGTGTAAAAATACAAACTCTAACGAAACGCCGAGGATCGAACACCGAGTTAAAAGGCACGTGTACGACAAACAGGTTTCGCGACAAAAAATGTATCGAAAATGCGCGGGAAAACATTAGTTCCGTAGACCTATCATACAGTATCCGTACTGGTGCTGCACGTGCGATTCGTATAACATTTGATTAGTCTACCCGCGATCGTTTCGCGACGGAGAGATAAAAAAGTAACCGAACGATACTTATACGTGTATTACTATAATAATGCAGTGTACGGCGGTATTCCGCTTTAAAATTTATGACTTTCCGTATTTTCTTATTTTATAACTGCACGTTGTATATACGTGATATAAATGTATAGATATATATTATATTATGTATATTCTCTCACGGTGATTCATGCTCTGACATTATACCCTATATGGTATATTATATACGTACAATATGTACATATGAAACACTGCGCGGCGCGTGTACATATTATACTGTATGCGAAATATTGTAACCGACCACGTTTTCCACCCCTAGATCCAAATCGAACGCATAGGGAATATAACGTGACTTTTCGAAAGAAAACGCATTATGGAAATGCCGAAAACATAAAAGAGTTTTTCTTTCGTGTTCTAAATGGTTATTACATACATACGAGATAAACGTTAAGAGGACGTCTTTACTGCGGGGTAAGAGAAGAGGGGAAAAAAAAAATAGAAAAACCACCGCGCGCATGGGGCGGCGGGTTCCGGGGCTTGTGGCCGCACGCAGTGAGGCGAGGGGCAAAGATGAGAAAAAAATAGTCACATACGGGATGAACTGTTATGTGCGGGACGAGAGAGCGCGGGGGTGTCGATAAATCACTCGAAGTTTGTTTTGTTCGTGACCGCCGACGCCGCCGCAGCACCGATCGGTTTTTCTATTATCATAATCGAGTTAAACTCCCGGAACCACCCCCACCCTTCATCCGCAGTAATAATGCGCGCAGTCGATCCATATGAATGAACCCGCGCCGCCATCGCTCTCGAGGAACGGTCATTTGACATTGTGGCCGCATTATCTAGACAACCGTTGTATATCAACCCCCCCCCCCCCCGAAACTGATAGCATACATTATTACGATTATTATTATCGTAGACGATGCTAAAGACCTGAAAGAGTAATGATGTGTCCAACTCGAAGATATCACGTGTGCGTTCGACTTAATATCGTTACATAAAGTATCGCGCCTGCGTCATCGCGATGCGACTACTATGTACGGGCGGTGAACAACGAGATTATTGCACAAAATATGATGTGTACGTTTTCGCACGAAATTATTGTCCGAACGGGAAAACTTGAACGGAACATTTATCGCGCACGTGTATGTGCCCACAACAAGCGTGAGAACCGTATAGAAGCTCGCGTTCTGTCAGAGGGGTGGGGGGAGGGTAGGGGGAAGTGTATATTAATTGTTCATCAATATTTACAGACGTATAATTTAATTGTTCATATTTTTATAATACTCGAGAAGTTGCTCTTAACGCGCGCAAGTGCTCAAAAACGATTATTTATTAATTTCATAGCATGCAGGTTGCGATGTAAAATAACTTTTAGCGAAATAATTTTCATTTGTCGAAAACATTGCTTTCAAATAAAACATAATTATTTTAGCATTCGTTATTCAGACCGTTGGCGTTTTAATTAACTAGAGTTAATTGCTCAACAGTCACTTACAAAAAGGGAAAGAAAATACAAATTTTTAAACATGCTGAATGTACTATACGCTGACGTGCATCCCGTGTATATGCACACAAATCGTATATAATATAATTATTTCCTAGTCCGTAAACCTAGTTTTTGTTCCGTCCGAAATACGTGGATACGACGACAATATTATAATAATAATTTTGTATCCTCTTGCGTGCTCATAACATAAAAAATATTATATCCTGTTGCGCAAATGTACACGGATGGGTCGGGAGAGGGAAGAGGTTGGCGAGAGAAGTTTAAATGTCTTCTCCTCTATGAGTTTTCCGTATTATTTACACCGCGTTAAACAAATGATAAATTGCCATCAAAAGGCTATAATATTGAATACAGGGTATAGCCGATTTGCAAGTTTAAGCAGTTACCTATTGGAGCCTTTGAACTGTAATCATGTAGCTGCAGTAAAAGATGCGCGAACCGATTTATACCTTGGAAAAAAATTGTAAATATTGGCACCGGTCCGGAGCTGAGCGGACAAAGTCCGGGGGCTACGTCAAGTTGGCCCACCAGTCCTAGAAAATTGATTTTCGCTATGAAGTAACAGGTTGGACATTTTTTAATGCTAGTCGCAATTAGTTGGTACCAATTTTGAATCCGTACGAATGCAAGTCGGGAGGCTAAATTCAAAGACGTTCTGAAAAACGATGAAAGACGTATAAACCATATAATCGTAGAGATTCTATGTCATTTTTTTTTTTGTCGTATTTATTACGAGCCCGTGATTATGTATTTATATTTTCTTGTTCATGCGAGCAACTGTTTTCGTGCGACTTGGTGACGAATAAGATTTCACGTGACTCACTTTCGAACGTCGTAGTACACATACCTTACTCGTCACTCTGTATAACTACATAACCGGCCCCGTTCGTCCAGTGACGTTTAGACTTTGAATCTCAAACACACGTCGTCGAACAACAACCGGCCGTTACGCGATTTTCATTTTGAATCCTAAAAACCGGCGTGTGTCACAAGTGCAATCCTTCTCTCCTCGCCGATCCGGCGACAATTATCTGCGTAGAACGTGCGCGTATACGTGCAAAACAAACGGAATCGGAAGTAGAGCACCTATAGCCGGGGATCCGAGGCGAAAAACGACGGCGGCGATGCGGTTGTCTTCTTCCTATCTTACTGCAGTTCGCTCGACGCGCCCGTTTCGCCGTCGCGCGAAAAACCGCAAAGTCATAAGCCGTCAAGTGAGACGATTAATATCTCCGACCCGACTCCGTACATAATATATACATACACAGGGGAAGACACGACGACGACGACATCACCACCACCACCACCACGCGTCTCTCGTGATCCTCGACGCACATAAAATATATCTATTGATAAACGCGTATTATGTTCGCAGTAGGTACTTTATGTGTGTGTGTGTTGTACAATAATGTGATGTACATTTATATTATGTGTGTGTATACATATATGGGATACAAAACCGCGGTGTACGATGACGACAAAGTGCGTTTTCACTAGCTTATCTAAACGCATTCCGCTACATTGGGCACGACGTGCGCACGCGTCAAATCATCCCCTCGCTGCGGTACGCCGCCGTCTTTATCCTTCGCGGGTCTAGTGACATAAATGAAAAATTCGACTCGATTACCCTTTTACGCACACGCACACGCGCGTGCACAAAAGATATTTAATTAAAAGCCCCTCGAGTTAAACGCGCGGATCTCTCCCGTGCACACGTATTATATACACGGATAGTGTATACATGTATAAATAGATATTGTATACAAAAACGACGTAATAAATTTTAATAATTACCGCGGTCGAGCCTCAGTCTAATAATTACCGCTCGGCGGATTTTCGTGGTCTATACGCCGTATACGCAGGGTCGTTGTTGGTGTTGTTGTTGTTATTATTATTATTATTATTATTATTACTACTTCGCTTCGCGTTTTTCGTTTTTTATTCCCTTATTTTATATTTTGCCTGTTTCTGCTCGCCGACAACGATTGTGCGCGAGCGGGAAACCACCGCGCCAAGCGCGCTTTACGGCCCGAAAGACGTCGGAGAGCAGATAACGACCGCCGTCATAGTCGTACGCCGTTTGTACATTATCATTATCGTTGTATAATAATATTATGTACCCCGTACTGTACGCACGAATGATATGATGTACAGTTGACTTTAACCGTGGTTGTATTATACGGTTTATTCAATAACGTTGTTGCCGCGACCCGTTAAGTCGATCAGATTAGCTTTTATGCGTACGCCGATACGGAACAATGTGCGCGCGTACGTAATAATGTACATTATTGTGCCACGATGGGGTAGTAACCAGGACGACATTCATCCGAAGAATCGGATTTCGTAATTCGATAAATATTTTTCCACGACCTCGCTAAATAACACAACGCGACGTGAAGGGGTGGTGGGTGGGGTGGGGGTGAAATATACTATTGTTTCGCCCAGTCGTAAATTGGGTTTCAAACGGTTAAAACGCACGTGATGCTTTTTCGGGAATCTTTGAACTTCATCCGTTTCGATCATATACTTCCCGTTTATAATGATAATAAGCAGTGTGCGAGCAGAATAAAAAATGTTAATAGAGAGTTCACTGCAACAGTGCAAATCATTATATTCGAATCAATATGAGGTTATGGCTTCGTATAATATCGTGCACGTACTGGCACCATGGTTGATTTTCGTTTTTTGTTTTTCGTTCATGTTACAATGAACATTATTCTCAGTGCTGTTCTCCTCACGTATACGCTAGACAAACAATTAGCTAATATTTCCATAAAAGTAAGTTGTTGACTTGGTAGATTTTATTTTCAGCTCGATTCTCCGAGAAAGCTAAAAAAAAAGGGATGTAAGAATTCTTAATAAGCCAAAAAGGCTTAAGGGGAGTGCTTCACTTGTTGATGTTGCAGACCAAATGAAAAGTTCTCGCGACCGGAAAAAAGACGGTGTTCATTTAGGACACGACCGACTTTGCTAAACTATGTTCAAAGTTAATCTTCGGTTGACTCACTTGACTTCAGTTATCTACGAGTAGGTGTATATATATATAGGTATACATATTATGGCGGTTTCGTGTTTCCATAAATTGATTAGGTGTAGAAAATATTCGAACATGTTTTAATTCTTGACGATTTACTACGATTTCGAGCATATACAAGTATATTACATCAATTGCAATATGTAAGGACGATACGGGACGGTGTAGTTTTAAGGGTTCGGCGTCCAACCGTTCTTCGTTTAAACCGTCGCGCGTCGGGCGCAGACACCTGCTGTACATCTTATCAGTGCGTGTGCTCGAATCGATCTGCAAGTGACGCGTGAACCGTGCACAACAGCAGCAATAACCGTCGATGGGATATCTTTCGTAACGTTGTTAATTTCCTTTTCGAAACCCGTCGAACTCGGAGATTTAAAAGAGATAATGTGCGAGTTGGCAGTTAACGTAAAATCAAATATTCGTTCAGAAACTATTTAAGATATTTTCGGGATTAAATATAATCATGTTTATTTAAAACGAAGCGACTATATATATTAGGCACTGTGCACGGAGGTTAAAAATACAATTCGCGGAACGAATTGTTTTAAAATATACATTTTTTTTTTTAAAAAAAATAATCCGAACCGAAAAACTTTATGCGGAAAATCGATCGGAAACCAAAGAGGATTCAGAAACTAATAGCGTAAAAAAAGTTTGCTTAATATTTTACCAATTTCGGTACCAGCAACCTTGTTGGCAATATCGGTTTCATATAGCGAGCCGGTTCTATTCGTCAATATCATTGGCGGTCAACAGAATCGTTTGCGTTCCTGTTCGTATCGGTGTCGTTGTGTGTTTGAAGTATGCGCCTGAAAGCCGAGCTCGCGGTGTCGCCGAGACATTTCTGTTTCCTTGGTAGATTCTTGTGTCTCGCGCGGATACGCACTACTGAAGTATCATTGTCGATATTCGTCGTATACTTGACGAGTTGCGAGTCGCGACTTGATAAGTTTGTCGGTTGTTTTTTGCGTCACGTTCGTGTTCATGCACTGGACGCGTCGGCTGCACTTGGTGTTTTCCGCCCGCAACCGCGGTCTCGGTCATCGCGATCTTTCGATCTCGCGCGTTTGAACGTGACCCGCGACATTCAACTGTTGTTTTCGTTGTTCTCGACCTATTGCTCCTGCAGAGGAAACCTAACGGATCTCTTATGCTTTTACGGCCACGAATCGTTGCGGCGATGGCATATAGTATGATCTAGTCAATCGCACGTCTTCGATCACACCCTGATGTCTCCACAACTCAATAAGGGTACGGATCCCGATGCGATCGCGTCGTTGAAATTTATAGCCAAGTCGTCGGGAACATTGATTGTATGATTCCTATTTTTCGTCAAATATTATTGTACAGTCGTATACGAGTATAGTGCAATTGTTATGTCGTAGTCATTCACTATTCCGGTTTGTTGTATTATATAATAATAGGCAATAACGACGATAAATGCGCAGTTGCACGGTTCTTGTGTCTTGTGTTTCTGGCAGCGGCAACCACATATTATTAACAAAGTTCGTTCTGTGAAATTTAGTCCGTCATTCGTATCAAATTCGATTCGTTGGATTTAAAATAAATAAAAATCATGCCCCTCAGCTCAAAAGTATTTATGACACTATTTCTACTTCTCGAGAGACTTTCTCGTGGCGTACGATTAGTAAACATATTATGGAAAAAATTATAAAATATAAACGATAGTATTTTTTCCTGCGCGCTCGCCAACGTGTCACAAAATCTCGATCGTTTCCCGCGCACCACAAGCTCGACATTTTTACCGAGTCGCAGAGATATTTGCGGTCGGAAAAAATCGGAATTCGCATGCGGGAATAATATAGGATGGTTTATGCCAGTGGTCACCAAATGGCGGCCCGCGGGCCACACT
Source organism: Periphyllus acericola (assembly GCA_949715065.1). Lineage (NCBI taxonomy): Eukaryota > Metazoa > Arthropoda > Insecta > Hemiptera > Aphididae > Periphyllus > Periphyllus acericola. The sequence goes on along the minus strand of OX454272.1, from coordinate 14,366,462 downwards.
TTATCCAGCCCGCGGACAAGGGAAAAAAGGTAAAAACCGATAATAAGATACGAACAAACTTCGATAACAAACTTACTTGCCATTTTTCCCACTAATTTTACCCTGACTTTCTATTCATATTATAATATTGCTGTTAATTTGTATTTTATTTTATTTTATTTTTTTAAATTTATTATTTTTTATTTGGGTTATACTTTTGCTTCTTTACATAACATGTTAAAAATATTTGTTTGGCTATTTTGACGGCCCCCGAAAATTTTCAAAATTCCCGATTCGGCCCTCCAAAAATATTAATTGGTGACCCCTGGTCTATGCGATGCTTATTCATCCTGTTTCGGTCTTCGGCTCCCCGCCGACGGCCGTATCAGTTAGATGCATTATTGCATTATACGGCTGTAATAATACGTGGCCTCATCCCGTGTTGCTCTACGGATTTATGTACGGTCAGACGGGGATCCTGCCACCCCCCCTCCACCCTCGCCAATTCGTTCTGAAATTCGAAGTAACGTTTTAATTATTCACATCACCGACGTAATAAATCGCGTGTGGGCCGTGTTGCTTAATCGGTTGTTGCGGTGCATCCCGAAAACGGACGACGGCCGTTTGCGCCGGACAGTTCACTAACTCATGCGGCGGCCGCGTTAACTCAATTATACGTACCTCTCCTGTACACGGCCGCTGACCGTTGCGCCTACCCGCTCGCCGCACCGACCCGAACAACTTTCGACCTGCAGCGACGGCTTGCCAACGAAGGGATTGGGGTTGGGGGTGGTGGTGGTGATGGTGGTGGTGGTGGTATAAGTCGACAAATAGGTATACGCGATTGCCATTCCGCTCCGCGAACAGCACAGTTTTGTATGTAATTATAATAACGGTATTATTTAGTATTGTGTGTACAGCACGTTATATTATAATAGTACACTGCGAATAAGCGGGGTGTTATTGTATGTGTGTATTTGTGTGAGTGTGTGTGCATCTGTGCACTTAATAAATGTATTACTAGCAGATACGGCTGGACCCGACTGCAATTTCGAAACCATATACAGAGTGTCCCACAGCGATATCTCCCATGTTAATAGAGATAACCAAATTCGTTTTTTTTATGCGGGCATCTCTGGGCAATGGTAATTTCGCAGAGGATATAGCTTATTAAGTATAAGTGTATTACCAGAGAAGTAAGAAAATTAAGTTTTTATTTTATAACTTTTGTGAAATTTTCCAGTATACTAGAAAAGTTTATAAAAATCAAGAAACCAATGAATATTGAGAGTTGAACGGTCAGTTTTTTTCAGAAAAACAAGCCCTTTAAAACTTACATTTACCAAACTATATTGTCCAGGGCTGATCACATAAAAAACAGAACTTGATTATCTCTATTGATACGCGGGATATCGGCCTGTGTCAATCTCGGTGGGACACCCTGTAGAAATATACATTTATATGAAATAATTAATATGTATGGTTTGATGTGAATAGTTTTCCCGTCCGTCCGCATTTTTTCCGAAAAGTGTTTAAATATTTTCCATTCACGGTAACAAATAAATGTATTTTATTTTTCAATCTCATCATTGATTTAAAGGTCAATTACGTTTGTAACAAAATTATAATATAATATATACAAGTAAAAACATATGTATATCCGTTTATGCATACCAATATAAAATTTAATAACACATTGTGTACTACTACAAGTATAATTAATATTTTATTTGTTCATGTTTTCATTTTTTTTTTTCATTATTTATTTGTTTACTCTAAAAAAAATCTACCTATTTTAAAATTGATATTCTATTTTTTTTTTTTATAAAATTTAATTTTAACCCCTTTACAAAATCATTTAATTATACTTTTTTCCGAATGAATAGACTGAATAATAAAATGAAAAATATAATTGCCGTTATAGACTTTAATTAATCGGATATGTCACAACCAACCGTTGATGTACAAAATAATACTGTACAATATGTCAATGCCATCGACAGTTCAAAAATTAATCATTAGTATATTGCACAAAAATTACCGTCGACGCTACTGTATAATAATAATACGGTTTAATAAATGATTGCCAAAGCCCTCCGAATGTTTTAATTGTATTTTACGAGTGATAATAATATTGTTTTCAATGCAAACCGAAAACACCGTAAACGTCTCTGCGAACAAATGTAATCATATCTAGTTGACGTTTCACGATGAACGGGGAGAGGATTTGACACATGCATGCACGCGTACCGATAATGTGTATTATGTTGCAGCAACGTGGATACGTCGCGATTTTATTCACCGTTTCAAGCAGAATAATAAATAAATATCGGGGATAAACCACCCCTCCAGCCACTGTATAAAAATAATTACCTAATTAGGATAATATTATTTTTCCGTTTGTCAGTGTATTACGTGAACGTTAGTAAAATAATGGACAAACCATGTTGACACGTTCGAATTATAATATTAAATTCTAAAAGAATGTAAATTCTTCACTACTACGAAGATCCTTTGATCGTATCATATTTTTACTTGTCCATTGAAACATGCCATGTATGAGTTTCGAACGATTTTATCGCCCAAACGAGCAAACGTAGTACCTAATTTACCAATTTTAGTTTACTTATTTCGTTCTCACGTAGCTTAACGCACGATTGGTTGAATAGCATGCTACATAAACCAATATACTTATACCTAAATTTTTTAAATTTCAATCAGACCATATTCGTCGACACATGATTCACACGTGTTAAGTAGTATATCATTATCATGCAATACTGCAGAAATGTTATGTCAGAATGCAACGCACGTGATCGTCAACGCTCGTGAAAATATCCGGTTATACCGTAATTCGTGGTTCATACGTATGTACTTAAAAATGAAATAAAAAAACTGCCCAGAAGAGGCTATTACGGCCAGAGCGCACGATACAGTTTTCAAGCCATAAATCACAAATGTTCTTGTTTTATCGGGAAAAAAAATATAGATATATATTTAAATGGACAAAATGCAACGTATTTTCTAAGTTTTTCAACAATGCGGGAAAAAACTACAATAGGAATGCCGAATAGTAAAATATTCTCTCAAGTACCATTACCGATCCGATTTCCGATCTTATGAGATATACGAGTCAAGACTTTTGGCGTAGATATAATATAATGATATATTGCTCATAAAAGTTTCTACTAAAAAAAACCAATCGTTCTCATTATCTGCCAAATGTAGACAACTTGTAATTACCAAAAGTTAAGTTAAATATTATAAATTTTCTGATAGTGTACGCACAGTTATTTTGTACTGAGTGCAATTTATTGTCGCCCCCGAGCTTCAGTGGTGCATATATAGCACTAAAACCCTGGCAACGATTGATCACTATATGCAAAACTATACCTTAACCGATTCATTTGCAAAACTGTCGTGGAAATGAACTATTAGGTACAGGTGGACTGAGAAAGGATTTTTCGAAAATCGCACATTTAAGGGTCGAAACAGTTTTGGACTGTGCCGCTGTGGGCTGTACATGTAATTTTTTTTTGACTTTTTGGTTACCTATATGTACAACAAATGCGGTATAATTGCTCTGATCTAAAATATTGAAATATCTCCCGAACGAGGTCGGATAATATTCAGCCAGCGTGCATATATAATATATGTTATGAAACATTTACACGGATTCCTGGTACATGTTTTGCCAAAACTGCTACAATACGTTAAATTATATTAATACTATCGAGTGTGTATTATATAGGTAATTAATATTGTACGTTGTACTATCTGATGCTCGCTTTTTACGTAGTATACATGCTATTATTCCACTCGATTACGACACGTGCGTCGATTACATCACGATTCAATTATATCTTGCCGAAAAAATAAATTCATGAAAACGTCGGGAAGAACCGGAAACCGTGGTAATATATACAGGGTGTCCCAGGTCTATTTGACTAATGCAATAACTTTTTTTCTATTCAATATTTTTAAGTTTTTTTTTTTCTAATGATTTGTAGAGCCCTGCGCTATAATTTGTACATCTTATACTTTACAACAAAAATAAATAATTTAAATTTTGTATTTAATATTTTTCTAACAATAAACATGCATTTTATGAACACTTTGAAAATTGTTTAAAAATTAACGACTTAACCAGATAAAAAGTTTTAAACGCCGAAATGGTTTTTAAATACTTATTTATGAAATAGCTATCTTGGATTATTAGAAAAATATTAAATACAAAATTGAAATTATTTATTTTTGTTGTAAAAAAATAAAATTAAGTATAAGATATACAAATTATAGCGCAGGGCTCTAAAAAACATTACAAAAAAAAAAAAAACTTAAAAATATTGAATAGAAAAAAAGTTATTGACCATATTACGCGTATAGATTTACGTTTTGAATTTCACCATTTGTAGGTACATTAATATTCCGTCTGAAAGCTGTACTTTGACCGCCGTGGTACTCCGAATCACCTGCAGGGGTCGCTGTAAATTGCGTCCCATTTTTATTTATTCGTGTAAATTTTGTATATGTAAATTTGTAATTTGCGGTGTAAATACGTTTTATTTTTGTAAAATAAGTGTTCTCCAGTAATTTCTTGTTAAATTTTTGACGACTGATTTTCTTTGTTCCTAATAGTGAATTATATGATTGTGATCAGTAAAACTATCTACACAAATATTGTTATGATTAAATTCCATAAAACGTTTACTCGTTGTAACCGCGAGCAACACCAACGTTGAACGTGATTGTAAAAATATTTTGTGGAGACGTAACTCAAAGCCGTTTATTATTCCGTTCGGTTTTCATAACGTTAATTTTAAACGTTAAACGTTAATCTCTTGAGATAAATAAATTATCCCGACACACACTACACTGAACTGCAGCTAACTGGCGACTAGCTGCAGTTGTTGGTGAACATAAAATATACTATCGTAGATTATTACTTATTTTCAAGACTTGAAATCGTATCGGCGACCGGAAACGAAAATTCGCAATTCACGTGTACGTCGCAAAAATCTCCGAGGCCGCAATTTGCGTACGTTTCAAAAGTATCCGGGCCGCAATTCAAACGCGGTATGACTGCGACTTTTATTCGGGGACGCGATTTACGCCTTTTCGTCGGGAAACCCTTTGATATTTTTACACCAAACACGTGCAGTTACGGGGATTTCGCCCAGACGCGGCTGCCGGTAACAGTATACACTGAAATTTATAACGCCGTTATACGTGGTACATACCGTAATATCGGGTATAGACAATATGTACGGCGAGAGATGGTGGCTCCGTGGGTGTACACGACGCGGTAGTTATTCATTTCACGGCCTTCGGCGCTGCCGGAAGAGGGATGACGATGATGGTCGTTGCTGCAGCTATCGTCTCGATTGTTCCCCGGGGCGCGTTTACTGGGCTTCGTCGTGTCGGTCGCGGGCGAAACAACCGCGTAACGAGCTAATGACGGAAGAAACCGCGTGTACCTATCTATATACGACGATGGTGCGGATGCACCCGCGGCGGCAAACAGCCCCTGAAGGTATTGAGTGACGAGGCGTAGTGCGGTTTTTAAAAACTTTAAGGCGATTACATCCGTGTGAAACCATCGGGTCCCGTCCCTTTGCGCGGCGCGCGACGCCTGAGCATAAATGTTCGCCGCCACCGCCGGTGCAAATCGCATTATTACGTGTATATTCTACCGCGGCAGTCGCGCCCGTTAAACTTTTCCCGGGAAATAATAGCCCTTTTCTCTCCTTTTTTTCTGTTTTTTTTTCGCTTATTGCCGATGTTATCTCTCGTCGTACGCGTGTGCGCGCGCGAGGTAGGTGCAGCGGCCAGACCGCGAAAGAAAACGACGAGGAAAAAATATTTTCTCTGCACACATTGTAGTATACTATACGCATCGTGTATATATACTGCGTGTTATGGGTGTACGTGTAATCAAGTCTCGCCGCAACAAAAGGTTTCGCTTTTCTTCTTATTCTTTCGGCGTTTTTTTTTTCGAGTGTTTACTTATATACATATATAGCCACGTAACCAGTCGTTCAAGACAAACGACCGTTTTTTCACCCTCTACGTCATCCCTCTCGCCGCGGCCGTCCTCACTCAGTCTTCCCCGTTTTCTTTATTTTCTTTATTTTTTTTTTCTGGTCGCTTTCTCGCAATCTCGGCCCGTCGAGTTAATTCACCAAAGAAATCTAATTACCTGTTAAAGTCCCCGGTCTGTGTTGTTTCCCCCTCACTCCCTTTCGGTCGTTTCGTTGATTATATTATTATTTTGTATTTTTTTTAACGAGTAAACAACGGTGGTTTTTCGTTTTTTATTTATTTTACCAAATAATTACGTAATAACTTGGAAAAGAGCATTATTACTGAAAAAAATTGTGCTTATTCATATATATATATATATATATATATATATATATTTCACGAATAAAGCAAACATTGTTTTTTTTTTTTTTTTAATATTGTTTTAACAGCAGATTGTAAAAATTAAACGAACAACTTTTTTTAATTAATTTTTCAGGCTTAATAATAACCACTCTGCGCTGAAGTTAAATTAGAAATATTTTCTCGAAACACTTTTTACTTGTTTTATTTTTTTAATTTTTTAACCTTCCGAATGGTATGTATCGTGCATTTTGTTTTCTTGTGTATTTCATATACATATACTATGTTTCATAAAAGTTCTAATAAATAATTTTTGTGCCGTTTAAAACTATTTATGAAGACATCTTTAAAATAAAGTCTTGATTTTTTTTTTTTGTTCCTTCTCTTTCGAAAATTTAAACTTTTTTCGGACAAACTGAACGCGATGTTCTTATGAGTATATATAATAATATATAATAATAGTGACGATCCCGTAATTACACGTTGTTCAGCGTAAACTCGTTTGTGTTGTGTATACGTTATTATATTCTAATGTTATGTTTATACCTGTACGCGATGAGCATAAAATACAAGTGTAACGGGCTAAGGGATTATAGACATTTTACGCCCTAGGTATACGAATATACATAATGCCAAGAATTCAGTTGCGCATATATGAGCTCCGCCGCACCGTGACTTTGCCTCATCGGCAGTAGGGGGGGGGGGAAGGAGGGTTGGCTGTCACTCGTTCGCCACCCTTGCGCCGCGGAGACACGCGGTGGCGGTGGTGGCAGTGGCACTCGATTAGAGGGCGAACGAAGGGCTGCCGGATTGTGAACGATGAATTTCGGAATTTGCTCTCTCCGACGTACGTATAATAATGCTTTTGAACACGGTCAAGTAAATCCCGGGCACATAACTTTGTTGTTTAGCAATCTGTGCGCGGCGCGGCAGAAACCCCGGGGAACACGGCGGCGGAAAACTTCACATGCACGCGGGCACGTCATGATTAAACCGACGTAAATACACGTGATAAGGAGATTGTTATAATATTAGCGACGGTCGCCCGCGACAATAGTACGCGTCTTTGCGCGCGCACGAGAAACGCTCCCGGCCAACCCCCGTTAGGCGCCGGGCGGGCGGGGGTGCGTCATCGCCCCCGGTCCGCGGATTTAATCTCCTCGGACCTGCCGCCGCGGCGGCAAACACGCGGTGCGGTAATCCGAACTCGAACGCCGTTTCATCGTCGTCCGTAGCCCGGGGGTCGCGGCGGTCGCGGGGGTTGCAAGGGGTCGCGGCGGCGAGGGGGGAGGGGCACAAAGTTATGCGCACCGTACACGTTACGGTAAACATCGCGGTGCACGTCTAAGGCCAGCCGCATACCAAGACAGCAAAACTGCTTAAAGCAGACTAAGGCAGCTTTTTTTATGGCTAATGAAAAATAGAACACATGCAATTCAGTGAAAACCCGCACACTGATAAGTCACAGACAAAACAAAACATTTTTGCTCTTCAGTCAACTCTAGTCATGACTAATCGTGTTTTGTCAAAATAAAACATGCGCTCTATTCCGTCAGTCAAAACAAAACGATTTATCAGTCAAAACTAGTTGGATAGTATGGATACCGTAGTCGTTGCAAAACGGTCGTTCGTCATATCATTATTATATTGTAATACTGTTTTTATATATTAATATTTTAATTAATATACTAATATTTTTTTGTATATTATACATTTTGTGTACCTATATGAAGGTAATTACAAACACATTAAATAAATCTTCAGCTTTTTGAATTTCTTCAGAAATTATATTCAAAATGTAATCAAATGTTTCCGTAACTACCCTCGTAGAATTTTTAAATTTTAGCTCGTCATTACGTAATTCACATAACAAACATTTAATTCAATTATTTGTTGAACGTTTTTTTATTTAAAGGATGAACCCACATTCTTTTTTGTTTTTCATTATTTTCGATATCTAACAACAAAGATCACAAAATAGGGACAACAACTTCTTCTTCGTCGGAAGACATGTTGGTGACTAAAACGATAACACAGTTTTGCTCTTTCGGTGTGCGGCCGGCCAAAACAAATTGTTTTTAGTTGACTTTAGTCAAAAATGACTGACGATGACTAACACAGTTTTGGTCTTTTGGTGTGCGCCCGGCCTAAGTCGTCGTCTGCGTAACATTCGGCGAGCAGCCCGGAACCGTGCGTAATGCGATATAAACAACGGCGAACAAATGTATTCACGACGGATCGTCGTCGTCCGCACAACCCTCCGGACGTAAGATAAAAACAAACGGCCGTAAAACGTTATCGGTTATTGCTCGCAGCTCTCTCCAGTGATATGTATAATGTATATATATATATTATTCTGTCCGCACTACGGGATCGTTTCGATTGGAAAACAGACAATATATATTATTATTATGCACAATATGTAAAGACGAGCGAAACACGAGTATAAATAAATATATATACAGTCTAAATCGACGGAAAACGTCGAGCGAAACGGATAACGGTTTTCAACGACTGCAACAACAGCATCACCGTATATATTGTGTATATAGAGTGACAGAGAGAGAGAGAGAGAATCGTGTAAAATAAATTCTTTTCGATCGTGGTTAAACCATATCATAATATTGTTATCCGTGCAAAAACGAAATAGAATATATTATCGAAATCGCAATCATATAATATATATATTACATTTTTCTTCTTTCGACGGTGATCAAGACTGTTGTCTCGTGTACATGTTTTATTTTATTTTATTTTAGTAACAGCACAGGCTGAGGCCCAAGACAGGAAACTGAGTAACAATAGTAACAGCTGGATATTAGTAATAATATACATTTGTACACAAAATACATGATAAATGAAATAATAAGGAAACTGATAGGAGACCTGGTTAGAGATAATTTAGGGGTAGTTAAAGGAAGGGCCTTAATAACAATAATAATAATTTATTGGACATCAAACGGTATGATTAAATATGATTACAATTAGTGTAACATGTATAATGTCCTGGTTCACCGATGATTATTGCAAGACGCATACGACGATACACGGAAGAGTTTAATAAATAGTTAAATGAGGAAAATGAGTACGAAAGAGAAGATAATGTTTCTCGTAAGCCAAAGAGAGGATTTGAAGCGTATTTGCGAATGGGGAGCGCGGGACAATCATTGTTTTATGATACGATTGTTTCATACTCTACACGTTCTTATAATATTTTTGTCGGTCGGACGGGTTTTCGGTACGAACGCAAAAACCCGGAGAAAAGATCAACACACGCCAGACGAGTGTAAATGCAAAGTCGCATAATTGTGTACACTTGTGTACTCGCCGTGAAATGTCTAACGTAATTAACGAGAATCCGTCGCCCACGGGACCGTTTCTTTCTGCCGACTAATTAGTATAACATATGCGCCCGAGTTAAAAAAAAGAAAACGCGACAACGGCCGAAAAGTCGTCAGGGAGAAACGATGATCGCGCGACTTCAAGAGAGTAGAGCTCCTGATAGGGTGCGTGCACAAATACACACACACACACACACACACACACACACACACACACACACACACACACACACTTGTATACAAGTTTCCCTCTTCTCCTCGCACACTCGTCCGCTTTACACGCGCCTTCACCGTCAGCTCGTAGAGCAGGACGGGCGGGTCGTCTCCGTTTACAACGCTAATTAAAACATTTTTGAACCTTTAACAACACACCGGCGGCGGTGCATATATTTCCTTTGTGCTTATAGTCGTATACATATGTATACGTACGCATAAACACCGGGTGCACTTACCTCATCCTCTGCACACCAACACACGCGCGCCATGCCTGCTGCAGTGTGCGAGAGATAGGTAGGTAGGTAGGTAGGTACAAACACACACACGCGCGCACACACGTTTTGTTATTATTTTCCGCCGCGGCGAAAACTTCACTCTGCTTTATATCTAATAAACTAATAATCCACGGTATTCCACCTCCGCCGCCGCACCAAATCCCTCAGAGTCGACGCAAAGTTACGTCACTTTCAAAAACATTTAACCTGGCCATACATACATACATACACACATACATACGTGGTGAACGTGTATACGGGTATGTGTGTTTGTGTGTGTGTGTGGGCGTGAACGTGTTTATGTTTGTGTGTGTGTGTGTGTGTGTGTCTGTGAGCGTGTACATACATACACATATAGGAACCCGTGCACGCGGGTGTTATAGTAATATAGTTTTAATTAATCACGCTAACGGCCGGATTACCAGGTACATGTATACATATAAATATTACACGCGCACCCGTGTGTATATTAGTATATTATAAGACCATACAAATGCGCCGGTAAATTATTATTGTACATAATAATAATAGTAGTCACATTATAAAATAGAGTGGATCGGAGAGATGAGAGTTCATTAAAGTAATATGAAGTGTTTTGTTATCGTTCCAAAACGGTGGGCGTGATTTAATTTGTACGTAGTTGGACCTGAGAGATTTCAACCACGTCGTGAACTCGTGAACGATATTACGAAGCCGTTCAAGTGTTTTACGTTCGGTCTCGCGTACAGCAGTAGCTATATATTATAAGTCGCGTACTCGCACGAGCTCACACACCCACCCCTTCACGACAATCAACCGATAGCGGCAGGGCAACTCGTGTATATAGTAAATTATGTTCACTTAACCGTGTAATATTTTGTAAATTGTTGTATACTTCCGTTTAATTCAAAAATCGATGTCGCGGGCGTGTGGGTGTGCGAATGCAAGCATAATAATAATAATATCATGATTTCACAAAGAATTATAAACACACTGCGATATGCCGATTTGCCGTAATTATATTATAATGTGTTGTATTGACGAGATGAAATACAATTTATGCATTTGTATGTTTAAGTACATGGGTCGTATGGTCGTTATATACGTAGAATCGCGTTTTATGTATTTTTACCGGGCACGAATATTGGTTAGGTCTTCCTATTAGATACATACATACACAACGGCCGTTTCTTCAAAAGAAAAAGTAGTCAACTCTCCCGTGAAATTGTTTTCGTCCATCGTTCGAATATTGCTGCGATCACCAATAATACAATAGAATTTTTGAGAATTGTAACGAAATAATAAAAGAAATGCTTTCGACCGCGAGTAAAATACCGTTTGTTAAAAAAAATAATAGCCTACGGAATAGAAAGTGATAAAAAACGATTTTTCCGCCGAATATTATAAATGTGGACAAGTTACAATCACGTTTAGAACGCGTGGAAACATAAAACGGACAAACGTTTGAAGTATGAAAACTCGAATTTGCGGGTTTGAACTTATCTTGCGTGAAAAAACACGGGGACCTCCGCGGGCTGCATAACCAGGCTATATATCACTGCGAATCTTACGGTTTTCCCATCTGTAGAGGATTTTAGACAAATGGTATACGATTATATAATATGCAATTTGAACAATTGAGTTGATAAAAAGTTTGATCGCATCGAGTCGTTTTGCTGTGTTTGTTGACGTGTCAATAGTTTCCGGCTTCGCGTCAAGTGTTTACGAAACGCAAATAAAAACACAACTTTTTCCAATAGCAATACGAGATTAAACCACTGCAGTGATGACGCTGTATCGCTATCAGAGCATTATTGTTGCGCATAAAACAGACTCTTGAATAATAAATAGATCGGTTAAACAAGTTATAAGTGCGTGCGATTATTTTAAGCTAATTAAAAACGTCTCCGCGGAGCGCGGCATGTATATAATATAATAAAACGACTAGCATCATCTTTACGACCGTCGACTGACGACGTATTTTTCCCCCTCGCGCGTACAATAATAATGTATTGTACAGACGGTATAGTGCGCAGCAGTGTTCGAGCTGCAGTGGCGGAGGCGGCGCCCGAACGACACCTATCGTCGCACCACAGTTGTAATAATAACAATATTGTCCACAAATCGGTCGTCATAAACGCGCGACGGGAGAACAAAAACAGTGAATTCAACGTATACGCATTATTTTTTTATTCGTCACGCGAGCTCGCGTCAGTTATTTTCTCGTGACACGCGCGCCGTTTAACGTAAATATATTATAAATAATGATTTATCGAGCCGAACGATGTGTACTGTAATTATAACTCGATGCGATAAAACGCGCGGACAACGCGTTGCCGGATTTTGATTGATCGTTCGGCCGGGGGCGCAATGCGGTCGGACGAACCGCGCGTGGATTTACGAAAACAATTTTTTACAAAAAAAAAAAAAAAAACACGATTTCACTCGGTAACACGCGTCGCGGGTCAAGTGAAAAATTACCGTCGGATTGAACCGCCGCATCGTGACAACCGTCTGGCGCGCATAAATCAACCACGCGACCATCGCAAACGGAGGGTATATCGTACGGTGACGCGGACGGTGGTCGGCGAGCACACCTGAGCGCAAACGTCACGGGGGCCGTTCGCCATTTTCGCAGTGAAGTCGTTACGTTTACCGTGGTTTGCTTGACGACAAGAAACGACGAGTGCACCGCGGTCGATCTACCGTGGTCGATCATCGCGCGGACGACTCGACTTGCGGTCTTGTCACAGAGTTCGTTATTTTCACGCGCATCGGACGTCACCGGCAGCAGTTCGCCAGACTGGCAAATGTAACCTGGGCCCGCGGTTACCTTTTTTGTTGTAAACTCGGCCCGGAAATTTTAGGTAATAAAATAGGTAGATTGTAAACTCGGCACGGACATTTAAAATGGTAAAAAAGGTCGATTGTAAACTCATGCCGATCATTTTTGTATCTTATCATGAACAGTTTGTTGTAAAAAATTAAAAAATTAAACAGCCTAAATGCACAATTTTAATTTCAAAATACAAAAACTAAAAAAAAAAAGAAATCTTAGAAAAAACACTTAAAAAATATAAAAATAAGGAAATATTGGTGAGTGAATACGTCAAAATATGGCTTTTTACTTAAAACATTTAATTTATATTATAATCTTACATGATTACACAACAATTTTATAATTACGATTTTAGATAAATGCATTTTATTTATAATTTCTGCTCTGAATACTCAAATAAAATCCGATAATCATTTTTACCTGAAAAAACCCTTGGCCGAGTTTACACCTAAATAATTTTTACCTGAAAAAGACCCTTGGCCGAGTTTACACCTAAATCATTTTTACCTGAAAAAAAACACGGGCCGAGTTTACAATAGACCTTTTGAACATTTTTTTTTCTTCGAGCCCAGTTTACAATCGCCCCGCCAGACGATATCCGCACTCGCCGTCAACGATATCGTTATCGTCACCGAAACTCGGCTGGTTCTCTGCAGCTATTGGGTCGCAAACCGTTTAGAGAGGAGAAGTATTTCCCAGGTCGAAGAGATCTGCCCGAAGAAGTTTGGCCGTCCCACCAACGCCATATAGCAAATGTGCGCCGCGCCACTGATCACGATAATGATAATAATCGACACGAACGCGCGGGAAAATGCATATTACACGGTGTAAGAATCGGCGTGAAGGGAAATCATAAATGTGATTCGACCACGTGCCGCTCGCTCGTTCTTTCGGTTGATTTTTTCTCAAATTACATATTGACATAGGTACTTACCTCGTTTTCGTGAACGTGTCGTGTCCGTACCGCGCGGTAGATCCGATCGATTCTGAAATGGACACGTTTTATTTTCGGAGTCACCCAACTGATTACGAATTATCGACCATCGTCGTCGGTGAGTGCATACAGTTTTTATTATCCACGTGGGATATAATAATATGGTATTATTATTTTTTATTATTCGACCACTGCAAGATGAAGCGATTAGAAAATGTGTGTACACATAGGTACTGTACCGGAAATCGTTTTCCAATGTAAACAGTTGTACCGCTATCAGGGGCGTAGCCAGTAGATAGGCCTGGTAGGCCCGGGCCTACCCAGATTTTCTCTAAACAGAAAAATAAGTATTTCAACAATGAGAAGAATGAAAACTTACCTCAGGTTAACTGTAAAAATTCCTAGGCTAAACGATTTGACGTTACTTTCCATAGAAAGGGAAATAAGTGAGCAATTTATTGATGATCCATCGGCTGTTGTTGATGAGTTTGCTATCATAAAGAAAAGAAGGTAGAATTTTGACTTTGAAAATATGTTATAAATGGACAATACGTATATGTTGTAAGTTACGAGTATAGTAATTAATAATTATAAAAAAGTTATCTTGTATGAAACTCTTGTATTAAGATAAATAAGAATTGCAAACTTTGCCTTAAGTTATTAATGATTAATAAAAATAATCATTGATAACTTTGAAATAATAAAAGGCCAATACCAAAATTGGGATTAGTCCCCACTTCCGTCTAACAGTAGAAGGTTTATGTGGGCTTACCCAAAAAAAATGTATAGCTACGCCCCTGACCGCTATACCATATACAGGTATTACTTGTCGACAAATATAATTAATTTCCTTTTTGTATTTCGTTTTTAAAGCAAACGCTTATAGTTCCACGTAATAAATTAGACGCGTGCCGTTTCCCGTCTACCAATGTGGTTCGATTTTTTTTTATATAAATCGCATTCAGGGGATTTTTGATCTTTAACTTTAAACTTAAATCCGTCTTTACAAGTGTAAACGATATTTCGAGAAGAAAAACTTTTGGGTTTGTAAACATCGCTCCGAATTTAACATTCGAAAGATGTCTTGACGCAAATCGCATCTATTTAAAAAAATAAAAAAATACACCGACGTACAGCCCCCTAATTTGTCACAGTTATCGCACATCGTATTTTTTATAATAAGAAAAATATAATTCCCCTTCTCCATTACGACAAAGTTTTTTTTTCTCCGTTATTTTTACATCCCCTTATACTATATTTGTGTTTTGATATTCCGAACGGAGCTTTTATCTTGCCCGGCAACAACAGGTCTTCCGGCTGAATACTAAATAAGGACACTTAAACGCATTAAAGTTGTCTTTGGAAAGAAATTCCATATTTTCGTCTCCCTTCCCGTAGAAAAGAAAACGTTATTTGATATTGTTCTTAATGTTTCACGTCAAACTCGGCATACCAAATGTCTTTCGGTCTTTAAGTAAAACAAAAAAAAAAGGAGCACCGGGTTTTTTTGATCCGATCGTAAAATAAAAAGAAAAACCCCGGGCCAGACAATATACAAGACTATAAAAAGCGTAGAGAAGAAAAAAAACTCTTTACGTCTAGGGTCGAAAAGAAAAAAGCTATGACGTGTCTGGGCAAACTTTATGGCGACCGCAGCTATAATATTTCGTTACTGCATTTTAAACCCCGAAAACTCATAAACCAAGCGATTCGAACGCGATCTCTATACGTATACAGTTTTCGAATATTATTTATTATGACCGCAATCCGTTACCACAGCTGTATAATATTATAAGATAGATTATAGATTACTTAGTAGTTAGTATACAATTATGTAGAACTCATTATGATGCATCCGCACTTTATATAAAACTGTTTAAAATGAATGACGTTAAAAAAAATAAAAAAATAATGTCTTACGATTTTTGTTTATGTTTAGAAAAGATGACTATGGACGTCAAGGCCAGTCAAGTAGCGGCAAGCACAGCTACCAAGTCTAGTGGGAACGTCGGTGCTTCCGCTGCGACGGGAAGCCAGGAATGCGCTGGATGTGGCAAACACATAACGGATAGGTACGCAAGGAAAAACGAATACTTTTAATAAAATGTTTTATGATAATACTATAGTCGTGAACAAATCTGTACACGTAGTTTTCCGACATGACGATGTACAGCGTGTTTCTCGAAGAACATCGTGTCAGATCTCCTGAGGTAATGAATAAATAATCAACATTTCTATTTTACACTAATCACATGGATGAGGACTGAGAATATTAAATTCATAGCTTAAATACATTTTCACATTTAGGTAAACTATTAAAAAAAAAATTTCATGTTTTATTATTTTCGAAAAATTTGAAGATAGATTTATATACAGCCATTTTATAGAGTTTATCATCCTGATTATTTTAACGTTTCAAGTTTACATTTTCGTTAACCTATTTGTTTTTCATATTTTCTTCAGTTTACAGAACAATATACCATAATATTTAATACCATATAATTGTGTTTTAAAATGATCATAAAACAATATAATTTCAAAATACACTATTCATCTGCAAGCTAAAAACAATGCTTAAAACCATGATTGTTTGATGAAAAAAAAAGGTGAAACGTCCAAAACGTTTGGTAGCACCAAAATGAACACTGAAGGTAAACGACCATCTTCAAACTTTTCGAAAATAATAAAAATCAATTTCTGTTTCACGGAAACATAAAAATATGAACGTTTGTAGTCCTATACAATGTGTGCGAGTCGTATGAAAAAATGAATTCGATTATCTTCATCGTCTCGGGAGATTATTGGCAACGACTTCGAGGGACCTCTCACCCTGCATGCGATGTAATCAATAAAATAATATACCACTCGTTTCGTCGTGATCACTTCGTTTACGGTCGCGACACGGACCGGTGCGAAAACCGTGTAGTTTACACTATACAGAGTGATCGGAATCGCGCTCTAACATATGAAATTCTTGTTCACCTGTGTGTGCACACTTCTCACCAGCCACCGTTATTGTCTGTCCGCTCCAGGTTCTTGCTGAAGGCGCTCGATCTGTTCTGGCACGAGGACTGCCTGATGTGCGGATGCTGCGGCTGCCGGCTCGGCGAGGTCGGGTCCACGCTGTACACCAAGGCAAACATGATCCTGTGCAAAAAGGACTACTTCAGGTATTTAACGGCGCGGGCACGGCGCGGCACACCGTACGATGCTATTACTGATTGACAGGTTTTACAGGATGTTTGGCAATAAGGGCATGTGCGCCGCGTGCTTCAAGGACATACCCGCGTTCGAGATGGTCATGAGGGCCCGGAGCAACGTGTACCACTTGGAGTGCTTCGCGTGCCAGCAGTGCAATCACAGGTACGCGTACAGTCATCGAGATATCGTATAGTAATAATATGCCCACGAGCCCGTGTGCCCCCGACAATATATTACCTGCAGCATAGCGGTTTGCCCCTTCGAGGGTTGAGCGAGAAAATTAAGTTTACGCGTAGTACATATAACGTACAGGCCCCTCGTCTGCGTTCCGCCGAGCCTTGTTGTCTACACCGCCGCCACAGGGTCGATCATCCGGCCAAGTGTCTGATCTACCACGATTAGTATTGTCCAAACCATCCCCGCATCGCGTGGAACTCGCATCCGTATGATTGAACGTTCTGACCCGTGCGCACGCAAACGAATTCGTATTAAACGGCTTGCGCGGATAATTAATGGCATCGAATTACCCGAATACGCATATACAGCAGAATAATATATTATTATACCTGCAGCCGGATAACATTCTATGTGTACGTGCATCATTGCTCGTAGGTAAACACGCGCGCATATGTGTACACATAGTAAAACTTTAATGACGGGAGGGGCTGTAAAAATGTAAATTAAATAAAGTTTTAATGTTATCGCATGAACCTTATGTACATGGAGGACAAGAAAAATAAAATATAATCAAGTTTATTACTTTAGAATCGGTAAACAAGAAGTACGTTTCTCTGTCTCATATTTATAGATACCAATATTTATAATATTTAACGGGGAAGGGGGACAAATACCCCATCTTGTTCTGGCCTGAACCGACGGGCGGCACGCGTTTAATTATTTATGTTTTACGATCTCGCTCGTTTTGAAGAACACCGCGCGCGGTATACACATCACGCTCTCTGACATATACGGAACCATTTGTGCGACAAAGTATGGCGCACTGCACAGTTTTCGTAAAAGATACATTATTTCTAACCACAAACGACCGTGTGCCCGCCGAGATAAACGACGACATTTCCTCTGAACCAGAACGGTTTGTGCGCGGGTGTAAAGAACGGTGACCGACCGGGTGCAAACGAGGGTGGAAAAAAATAATGTCCAATAGCTCGTACGTTAATGCGTATCATAATATTATTGCAACACTGTTTTTTGTAAATAAATCCTAAACAATACTGCGCGTACGTCGTGATGTACTCGTGAAATATTAAAGCGCGTCACGTGTGACGCACCCCGAACGCGTTCGCCGCCGATCCGCGCGCAGGACGCGTCCGTCCGCCACCGGTGTCCGTCGCGGTCATCGGAATTAGCAATTATATTCCGTTCGTTCATACGCATTGCGCGCGTGTGCTACGTATAATACATGTATATATATATATATACGTATTATATTCATCAGTACAGACGTGTATGCGTATACACACAGTGGCAACATGTGCGTGGCTAATTGACATGTGACATATTATTATAATAATACATCCAATATGTGCACGCACTTGTGTATCCCCGTTCGCAAGTACACTATATTTATATATATATATATATATGGATATTGGCTGCTGTGCGTACGCATAATACGTCTATAGCAATAATATAACGTGTACGGCAGCAGCGCGGTGGCAATTATGAGAAAACAATAACTCATATATCTGTCCCGCAACAATATTCCGCCCCGTAACGCCTAAAGGGTTAGCGGCGTAATATTGTAATTCGCGTCGCCCGGCATTGTCACGGCGGCGGCGGCGGCGGCGGCTCTTTATTCCCATCCACTCCAATTAATTAATATACACGCGCACGCGAGCACCGGATGAATGTGCCGGGGTGGTCGGTTACCGCTGCAACTGCTCGGCGGCGGTGCTCGTAGTGCTCGCATACTGCCCGCGGATTAATTAAATTTCATCCCCAGATTCGGTAAGCCCTGTGTAAACGATTCCTTTTATTCCACGGACAGCGCGCGCGGGCATTCCATCGCCGCGGCGGCATCGGCGGCGGTGCGCGGGCCGACGCTCCCGTACAGTCCGACGCGCCCCCGTCGCCGTCACGTTGTGCACATTCTCCTGCTCCTCGCCCATCGCCTTGTCTCCGTGGATATTATATTTCAAAACGACGATGCGCTGCCCGCCTCCTCCGCCGCGTCATCTACGCCGGTTCTGTGCACACCTACCCCCCGACGACCCCGTCCCGTGACGGTAAAAATCCACGGGGAATGAACGTCCCCGCGTGCCGTTCGCGAATGTACCGCGTAGGTATCGCGAGAAATATAATAATGTATACTGTACGCGAATGATTGTTATAGCGTCGTGCACACCATCCCGCGGTCACGGTGTACAGTCGTTCCGGGGGTTTTCGCACTTAAATTTTTTTCAAAACCATCCCCGTGGTTGTCGTCGGTTGTTAGCGCGTCAATGTCGTTCCAGTTACGTGTAATGCATTCGACTCGGCTTACTTTAGTATTGTCGATCGCCGACAAGATCGGCGAGTCTAAGCACTACGTTTTCTAATGTTTACAAACTTTATCCAAACTGTTATCATAAATAACACCTATAATGCGAGCACAAAACGTCATAACGGAAATTAGAAACTTCTATAACTACCTAACTTTTTATCGCCGTAATATACGAGGGGGGATGGTAAAGGAGTCTAAAGGATCCGCGCACTGTGCACGCTGCGGCATCACGGTGAAACGCTCAAGTATAAAAACTGAATGATATTTCCCCGGGGGCTTTTATTCCGTTCTCATATTGAATAATATCAACAATACACACACGGAAAATACCCTCTGATAATCATTGAACATATTATTACAGATTTACGACGTGCAACCGTTTTAAATGTCCGTAAATAATAGGGAGCTCAAATTTTAATACGATTACTAATTACGAGTATATAATACCACGTTTATCAACCGTAGTTCATTCCGGTAAAAAGTTTTTAAAGTATCTACTCGCGCTTCAAGGAATACTTTTTTCTATAATCAATAGTTGTTATTATTTACCAGACGTTATACAAGTTATTTAAGTGTATATTCACTTATATAAGGAATATGTTAAACCATTATTCGTCTAACTAGTTTAATATATAACTATATATACTTTTTATATATTTACATTAATTTATATTATTTTTACCTCGTACAAAATTAATTAAAAATTATCGTAATAAAAAATATCTATTATAATAAAATAAAATACTTATAGGAATAACAATGTTTAAGAAATTTAAGTTTTTTAAAACTAATTTTTTTTAAGAAAATGCGTAAATATGCATGATTCAGTTTATGTATATATGTATACATAAGTTTAACAAAAGTTTCTAATTATAACGGTATAAAATTATTAAAATGTTAAATTATTATCATCGATTAAAAAACCCCTCTTATATACTCTTCAATTGTTTTTTGGAGCCAACTTTTGATATAAATATGTTTTTAAATACTATTAATTAATTCCAAAATACGTTCGTTTTAACAACAAAAAAGCAAGTTCCCGTTTCATGGTGCAGTCATTAATCAAGAACTTATCTTTTTCCTCCCCCACGTACTTAAGCACACATAGTTATCATTTCACCGTCATCAACCCTCCTTTCTATTTTGACGATAACGTCATTATTATGATTCATTCTGTGGAAATCTAATGGGATTTCGTCCACGAAAAAAAAAAAATGTTATAAATAATAGAAGGAAATACTCGTATTTTATGTAATATATTACAAGATTAAATTATTTTTACACGATGCATTTTAAGACATTATATAGGTACTCTGTACAATTGTAACAATTTAACATAATAATTGAATCATACATTGATAACTAAACTTATAATAATTAATATTAATAAACTAAGAACCAACTGAATCCGCGAGAACAGAAAAATCCAACAGACGTATAAACCAAAACGTGAAAATGTCGATCAAGTCAAAACTCTCCGTGCGTGTGGTAAAGGGTAGGGGGGGGGGCATGAAAACGGTCCTTAACGGTAATAGTGAGCGGCGATGACGACGGCACGTGTTAAAATAGCCGTAGAAATGTATTAATTTTTACGCGCTAAACGTACTGCTTCTGAAATAAAAAAACGCGTTTCGCCGTGGTCGGTTGATAATAATAACAATAATAATAATAATGGTAATAATAAAAGCGTATTATTACGCGTGCGCGTCACGAGGGATTATCATGGCCGGGCCCCGATTTAACAGAATATCATTATAATATAACGTGAGCTGTCGTAGAGAGATGTTGCGGTCAGATAACGGTGTTTAACTGCGGGCGACGGTCGGTGCGGTTCGTCCGGAGTCCCGACAGAAAGGACCCGCGGGAGCGTGTGGGCAAACGGTCGCCGTCGTCGTCGTACCATAGTACAGTCGTTTGGCACGCGGCGTGTGCATGTGCTGCAATCGGTTCAGACAGGTGGAAAAAACGAGTCGGCTGACGAGAGTGATAATCGAGTGGCGGTGGCGGGGTGTGTAATTGAATTGTCACTGGCAACTCGGGCAGGCTAATTTCACATCGTCTGCACCGCCTACCCCCCCCCTCCCCGCGTCGTCGTCGATGTACGACGAAACAACGATGATCGCGAAATCGGGCAAAACGTAAATAGTTACCATTTCCCGCAACGGCGGGGTAGAAAATTACACCCCCTCGTCACGACCGAGGGTTTTCGCAGTTTTCCCGTTTTTTTTCTCCCTCTACCACCCCCCACCCCCTCATCGTGTGTTTATTATTTCGATTATTATGTTATTATATAAAACAACCCTCGCCCCCGCAACCCGGGCCCGGTGACGCCGCGTTCGTACGTGTAATAATGTGTCTACTCGTTTTCTGCACGACTTTTTTTCCCTTCCACCACCACCACACCCCGACTACCGTGCACACGGATGCGTATGGAACGCGCGAGCCTCGTCCCACCCCTCGCCTAGAAATCGTTCACGTTCAACTTCGATTTGAAAGTCATCTCGGTCTACCCCCGAGTGTTCCGCGTCGCGCACAGTCCCCCGTCAACGACGTCTCGGCCCGGTCGCACGCGGTCGTTTTCAAGACGACACGCGCTGTTATTAGTAACAATATTACGACGACCACGCGGTCGGGGGGGTTGTGCACGCGTTCTAATTCCGCGAGACCGATTTCAACGTCGAAAACAAATCGGCCGGTGTTCGAAAAAAATCGCGACCATCGCAAACCGCGGTGCGCAGTGACGTGATCGGTGTGCTCAAACACTATTAAATACCCGGTAAAAAACGAACGGTGCACGGATGAAAATAATAAAACGTTCACGAATAATATTACGTCCCATGTACACACTATACGTGTATACTCGCGCGTGTACACATAGGTACGCCTCGAAAACAATTTCAAACGAAATAATTTATTTAATAAACGTTGCAATAATGCAGTTTTTCGCCAAATCATGCTATCCGCGTGTATGTTAAAACGTGCATTATTGCGCCGGGCCAGGCATATTATTATCGTGCGCACGTTTATATCCGTCAGCGTAACACAACATGTACCAGTACAGTATACGGTAATTAATAAAAACAATAATAGTTCCAATACAATTTGTATGATGATTGCTCTCGTACGAGATCGCAATTTCAAGCTCATTTATATTCATAATAATTGTTTGAACGGGGAAATCATGTTATTCGCCATTTTTTCAAATGCACAGTCTCGCGGTGAACGCAACTATACGTGAAAATGATTTCACTAAACGTTATGTTATTTAGAACACACACACACACACACACACATCGAAAGTGCACGATATTTCCGTATGATACGTATGTATATATATTATATATGTTACCGGCAACGAGTTGAATTCAGGCATTCCATGGAATACCTAGACATTCTATACGGGAGCCCTTGTATTATTTGGCAGTGTATTACGTTTTAATGTTATTTTAAATAATGCCTAGGCAATCTATAGAATTCCCAGGATTTCTGATGCCAATGCTATACTTTAGGTAGAGTATGAAGTTTCAAATAGTAAATTTAATCGAAAAAATGTTTATTATGACAATAATTTGTTATTTATTCATTTCCGTACATAAACTCTTCATTATTTGTTCATTATTCGATTGAATCGTATAATATTATATACATTTCGATCTACTAACTTTCCTAAAGTATATTATACTTGCATTATTTATTTGAAAATTGCTGAAGTTGTTGGATATTCTAATATACTTCGAAGGCAATTGCATTATCTTTTTCGAAACTTGGAAGTTCGTTTTCTTCATCCTATAATCGCGAGATGTTTTTATTTTTGTTCTGACCATTTTTAAGTATTGAAACTTCAGGTAATATTTCATTGTGTTACTCATTTTATAGAAACAACGTGTTTTTTTAACTTTTTCTAGTCTTATATAATCCAGTATAAAAACGTTCCGACATCCCATACCACTTATGTATAATAATTAATAATTAATAAAAGAATACTTGGAACTTGAAACTTGGATTTCATTAAGCCCATCACATATGTTACGGTTATCATTTTTTCAGTTCAATTTTACAACATTATTTTACCTATTTTCACAAATGTACACGACAAGCAACTATTAGCAACATATCTGTAATACCGTGTACCTATGTAACTGTTAACGTGTACCTACTGAGAGGAACACTAAAATATAATTCTATGTCAACATTGTATATATTGCTCGCTTGACGTTCGGATATCTGTGGAATACTTAGTCATATCACACACTTTATATTTTTCTTGCATTTTCTTTTCATTTCTGGCATCCCATAGCTGAATGCCGGATTCAACACTTTTCCGGTGACGTACATGTATATTATGCAGTGTTGCTGTGACCGGCCGGCGAATATATCATAACGGTGCATGTAGTTGTACGCATTTCATCGATGTAGACGACGTATTTTTATACACCCATAGTTATATACAGCTATTTCTACTCGAATTTTTGCTCTTCAAATCTCAAAACGACTGAAAAATGTCCGAGAATGAATAATTAACGCGTCATGATGTTCGTGTACTATAAAAAATAATTTATTATGATTTATAGTAAGGACGACGGAGACTTTTAAAATGTACTGCGCGATAATGGCACAATGCCAAGAGGAAAAAAAATCAGGTTTTATGTAAAACCATATTTTGTTACTTTTCACAATAAAAGAAACGCATGAATATCTTGTACGTTTAACGTGATCCTGGTATCATCAGGGGAAGGGGAAGGACATAATCCTGTCTACATGTATATAGGCACGTAGCCTTACAAACGGGCGACAAAAGAGGGATGAGATAAACTGCACACATAAAGGGGAAAATTCGTGTATATAGGCTCTTCATTTCTGAAAAGTAGTACATTAAAACCGTTCGACCACAATAAGCTGCTGTGTCATTTCGGTACACACCCGCAACCGCGTATATGTTTTCCACATCGGGAACATAACGTAATATTCTTTGTCGAAAAATATTATATCGTAAGGATTAAAATACGATGACAGCATACGGATTTGATTTTAAATAATAATAGTCTAATATTCCAACTGTTCGTTTTCAAAAATTCGCACGTCGCAACTAATTATATGTACGTTTAAAGTCGATGGTTAAATATTGTCACAATGAGATCACAAAACCACTAGCGCTTATACAATAAAAAAGGGTACTCTGCAAGTATTAAAACTTTAAAACCGTAAGAGTTCTAATAGAGTAATAAATAAATCTACGGTTAAGTGTATTATAAAAACAGAAACGTATATCTTACAAAGAACAATTTATTACTGCATGGCATAATAGATTAAATATACTAATATGCTACACCATAAGGCAGGTACAAGCTATTTTCTATTGAGTACAATGCTTGTCAAATTTCAACTTTTTTGTGATATTTTGTGATAAAAACATGTCATGGTAAATCAACACAAATGTGTTTCGCCTAGAACTAATCTACAGAACACTCGGTATTATACATGATAATACATCCCGTGGTGTTAAAAACTTATTTGTCTAAATTACATATACATTATCCTACAGAGTTCATTCTCGATTTGACCAGTGTATTCTTTTAACGTTTGCAATTTTACAAACTTTACAAACATTTCATAGGTATCATTAATAAATGATGGTCTTTATTACTTTGTTAATTCAAAATTGTATTAAATTTATAATGTCATTACGGCATGGTAATGAATAGTAATTGATTACTCCCGTGCTTAATAAATTGTACCTAACGTTACCGATCCTGGAGGGGGTACGGTTTATGAAGATACAATTAGTTTTGTAGTTGTTTCAAAACATAAATAACAATAAAACGAAACGCATACGAATTTTCAGACAAGGTTAACGTAATACATTTTAAAATTAGTGCAAATTATTATCTTACTTGTTTAAAAAAAATTCTTATCAAACACCATTATACGGTTCATTATGGAAAACTGATTTTTAATATCCCTGTAAATGCCAGCAGGTTGTTGCGAATGTTATAACGTAAACGCTCGAGATCATGAAACGCGTGGTTGTGAGAATTGTAATAAATTGAACGTTCTAAATATTTATTTTTCAATCGTTTGAATAACTCAAGTAGGTACCTGGTACATACAAGCATAAAGGAAATATTATTATTCGCCGCTGAAAATGCGTATTTTTCAAAGGAATATTCTACGCATGTAATTTTCAATTTTACAACAATATTTAATTAATATGCGCGTCACCGAACGAGTTCAAGAATATTACACGCGTATAAAGAGGATGGAATAAGTAAAACAGTTTTTATCTGAGAAACTTAAAATAAACGCACGGGGGACCATGCTTAAGGTTAGGTGTGTGTGTGTGTGTGTGTGTGTGTGTGTGTGTGTGTGTGTGTGTGTGTATGTATATATTTAAGGACGGAGAGTGGGCAAATTCGTCGACAAAACTGCCGTCATAATCCGGAAGGGTCTTATAGTCTCTCCTTCCTCCTCTTCCTGCCCCGCGACCTCGTCCTCTCGTCCTCCCGCACCTCCCCGCCACCGGCCGGTAGACGACGCTTCCTATAAATACATTATACGTGTATATATATATATATACACGCGAAGGATTAAAGACTTAAATTACAAACTCCGCCAGCATATAATAAAGGTTCTAATTCTTCGTCTTTTCCAAATCTGTGTACTTTATCACGTGTCGTCTTCTTAATTCGATGTCTACTTGGCTTATCGCCCGCCTCCCACCGGTGCCCCGCGGTGGGTACGGACGCGTAATCCGGACGGTGGCGACGGCGGTGGCGGGCGCAGGTGGAGGGGAGAGACGACCGACGAGGAAGAATCGGTGTAGAGCGATTACCGAACAACACTCGATGATAAGCGCAGTCTTTGCGTGTACGCGCGCTATAATGCCGTTCTTACCTTCTCCCAGTTGGGCTTTTCGCGCAGTCGACGATCGTTGATCTCTTCGACAATTGATAAAACATTTTACGGCTTTAGGACGAAAATATGCGCATACTGATGCTCCGTGCCATTCCCCGAATCTTTCCCTCGAGTTACGTCCGTGGGATGATTAAGATGACGATGATGATATATATATGAGAACTAGCTGATCCTATTTTAATTCCATTCGGAATACTTTTAGTAAAAAATATTTTCTAAAAAAAAAAAAATACACCTATAGTTTATCTTTAGTTTATTACAAGACACAGCAAGTTAATGATTTTTCGTAACTCGGTCATGTTAAGTTAACATGCGTTTATAAAAAATAAATTTTAAGTCGAGAGTATTTTTGTTTAATTTTTGTTTTGATTGAAATTTTGTTCAATATCGACGGTTATAATTATAAGTACAAATTTTAATTAAAATTGTTAAAAACTTATAGTAAAATGATTAAGACTTTTTCTTGTTGGGTTGAAAATATACTAGGTATATTAAAGACAGTGTTACAAGAGTAAAAAAGGATCATTAAATTGGTGCGTCTAGTTGATTGCTTGAAAGTTAAAAATTAAATCGCAATTTTTTAAACTTTTTATCACGTTAAAAAAGAACATATCATTTAATTTTTTTATAATATATACACACTTATATAGTACTTTATTTTTTTTCAACTCAAAACAAAACTATAGTGATTATACAGTTATTCTGTACAGATTTTCTGATGTTATTTACATTTTTCGTCTCAAAAAATTATTATTATCTTATTTCTAATAAGTTGTTCTTAACTTTAAACAATTAACGTCATACCTACATTAATCGAAATATTATTTGACATGAAAAATAATTTGATTGAAGCGTAATAATGGAATAAAATTAATTAATTTAACTTGTTAAAATGAAAATGTAATTCGTTGGTTGCGCGTTTATTAAAAAACAATTAATTTAAGCTAGAAGTTAAATCGATGGAACCCCAAAGTAAACTAGGTAGCAGCTAAGTTAAAGAGTTAAAATAAAATCAACTTTATAAATTCACTTTATCTTTTTTACTCGTCAATACCCAGCCTCGGTTTCTAATGTCATTAAAAAGCTTTAAGGATATAAAAAATCAATCGTTCGGTGAAAAATGTGTAGATAGTACGTGATTCGTCTCAATTAAAAATGAACAACAAAAAAAATATTTCGTTGTTGTTGTATTTAATATAACAATATATATATAATATACATCGATTTAAAAGCGGTGACGCCGCACTCATGCCGGAGGTCATTATTGCTATTGACAATAATATATTTATTTTTATATTTTCGCTAGCGTGTGTAGTTTTTTCCTCGTATTTTTTTATTTTTATTTTTTTTTACTACACCGAAAAGGCGGGGCTTAAGAATTGTTTTCGATTTGAAAGAATCGGAAAAACAACATGACCGAGATGAAATTCGGAAATGGCACCCACTAATGACAACAGCATGTTCAGATAAGGGTAATAATTCTTCTGAATGATGGAGAAGACGGAACACGCGAGAGACTCATAAAAAGTATTCGGAGAGAAAAAAAACAGCCTTTAACTGATAACATTTCTCTTTTTATTTTCCCTCCTCTATGATGTTCGTCGTTCGGTTTTATCACTATTGGGGTCGGACACTTCCCCGAATAATATATACTTCTTTAGTGCACACTGATGAACCACAAAACACTATATATATTTCATGATCGATTAATGACGGTTTTTTATTTTGACATAAAAAGATACATTAATGCGAAAATTATTTTTTTCCTCGACCGTTTCTTTAGTTTTTCTTCGAATTTCAATCTCGAAAATCTTATAGTAAAAAAAAATATTGCATTTAAAAATTTTTCATTCGTCTTAAATCGGATCAATTACACTTCGACTCTCTATGCTTTATGCTCGTCGATTAATATTTATTTATTTTTTCATTCCGTACATCATTTACGAAAATCATGATTTTATACATTCAATTTATCAAAAAAAATATCTAAAATATTCGTAAATTATTTTATTGGAGAGCGTGTTCCTGCATCATACTACGTAATTTATTAAAAACACGCTTTAAGTTTAACCCCTAACATGAATATAGTGTTGTTTTTACTAAAACCCTTCGAGGCAACTTTACTCAACTGACTTTGGCACAAGGGAACATTATTAATTCTTTTAATAACTTTTTCCTATACTTCCACGTATAGAATCTTTTCTGTTTGAGCCATGTGGACCTTACTAGTCTTATTAAATCCCGAATAAGGGTTAATTAAAGGACGTAGACGTGTTAATATTTATTGTCAAAGAGATCTATTATCTCAAGTTCTTTTTTAATGTGCTTTGTGATTTAACTTTAAGTTACTTAAAACAACAACGCATTACTTAATGTACCTTGCAGTGGCTAAGCTTTTCCTTGTGTTATAAATGTTGAAAATAAATAAATTTCACAGTCATTCCATAGCTCCATAATTTATTTTATACGACTTAATTTTATAATCTATCACAATTTAAGCGTCCGTTTGTCCAATTAGAAAAACAAATACAATAAAATAATTAATACAATTATTTCAAAACAATCACACGACATTTTGAGTTTTGAACGAAATAATTTCGATGTTTTACATAGTTTTTTTTCACTATTGAATTTCACAATCATTTTAAACAATACGATTTGTGCTGATCAATTATTACGTTTAAATTATGCCACAAAAATAATTAAGAAAACCAGTCAAATGAAGTATGAACTAATTGCAGTTATTTATAGTACATAGTTTTTGTTTGAATTCAATATCAAACGCTATTTAATTTTGTACTTCAACACTGTTGTTGTATATCTTTGCTATATTATATTTAGTCTTAAGCGAATAAAGCCATAACATTATCGTCTACTTAACTGTCAAAACACTTTCGTTTAAACTAGTATATTCTATATTTATATATATATATATGAGCACACAAATTAATTTCTAAGTTCATTAAAACGCCTTGCGCCTATAACTTGTGAACTAATTTATTTAAATGAAATCATCAAGTGCCATGAAAGGCAAAATTAAGCAGAAACCCACTATCAACACATGTTGAATGTTGATGCTAAAAGTTACCCTTTTCGGCGTTATTGAGAATTCGTTTAAACATGTCTCGGGATAATGTATTCTTCGTTTAGCCGAAACGTCATCTGTTGTTACCTAATGATTATTCACCGTAAAGTGCCTGAGACGCGCGTGTATAATATAGTAACAGCAGCCCCGGTGCACGGGCACTAACGTTATATGTACATGAGGGGGAAAGAGATGAGTAGACGGTGCGTGGCGGGAGGGGTATGAATGTGTTAAAAGTTATTCATGCAACTTTAAATGCGAGCGAAACTTGATTTTCAAATGGATGGGAGGGTGTAGTAGTAGAAGTAGTAGTAGAAACGCCATCGGGCGGAGGGTGGGAAAACGCGTACTGATTAATTATTCGACGGGTGCAGACGTATCAAGCCGAGAAACTGGAAGAGAGGTTTTCGTTTTTAAATCACTGCCATCCATGTGAAAGGATTTCCATGTGAGAGAAGTCGAATACAGCGAGGGAAAACTTGCTTCTGCCCAGGAGACCATTCCTATGTGTAAGTGCAGCAACAGTAGAAAACTGATAAACTGCAAGTGTATTGGAGGTTATAATTCAAACGGTATGGACGCGATAGTACCAACACATTATTATGCGAGTGTTGAACAGTTGTCAAGCTCTACATTAACGCTGGCCAATAATATCTCATCGACGTTTAATATTTGAAAAGACGAGCGCATAATATTAAAAACAAAAAAAAACATTTGTGAACAAAATTTTGATTTTCTCCATGAACAATGAACCTATTCGAATTGATAATCAACAAATGGTATGCGCATCGCCAGTTCGATTTAATAATATTATTGTATTTCATCGTGTTTGTCTCCGGTTCGACGACCCTCCAGATGAATTGAAAAATAACCATTTTCTGTGCAACAACTTTCCGTCCGTGTTATCATCTATATCAGTCTTATCAAAATTGCAAAAAATAAAAAGAATAATAAACTAGGTATTGTTATGGTTGACTCGGCGAAAACGACGCGAGACAAATGTCTGGGCGTTAGTAATAATAATCTTTTAAAACTTTTATAAATCAGTTATTAATCTCGAGACATTTTTTTCCCCATCGAAAACAATGCCATTAAGTCACAAAAAGTGGGAGCTAAAGTTTCTAATTTATCGATACAATAAAGACATAATCCGGGGCGCCCTCGGACCGTGACATAACTGCCCTGGGCACGACCTTTAAATGACTTATAAATCCGATCGAGCTACACTCATAAACTGTTTTCTCATAAACATGATTTAAAGATTTTCAAAAGCTAGTAAAACAAATAACTTCAAATAAACAATCCGCCGGAAACGTGCACCCTTATATAGTGATGATGTATATGAAGGATGTTCGGAGACGAACTCCCCAAACAAGATTTATTAAAAAAATGTTATTTTTCCTGTTCACCCTCTTTTAATCCTTCTATTGGACTCGATTTTATTTACTTGCAACACATTAATTTAAAAATGAAACTTTTATCACTGGGGTATATTGCATTTGCCCGCGAAACATTATTCTGTGTACAATTATTTATTGCCGTTATTATTAAGGACATTTTTTTTTTTTCATTACTAAAAGTGTTTTAAAAGTGTTAAAAATAGTTTGAATTAGATTTAAACGTGATTATTAAACACTTAAAATATTATCACCCTTACGTATACAATATCATACTCATATATATATATATAAATACGTATATATGGTATTTTCACAAACTGTAATCATCGTATAGTTCCTGCGCGAATCGAATTTCAGCGTGTAGGTATAATAATAATAATAATCCATTTAGACCAATCAATTTCAAATTAATTCGGATCTCGGTATTCCTTCGCTAATTAATATATATTGTTTGTACCTTAAATAAACGGATTATTGACGTACATTCATATTACATTTCAAGATTAACTTCTCAATAGCGTCTTTGAGCCCTGTTCCACGACGGTTTTAGGGTTTCATGTGTACCCTACGAATCCTTATATTGACACAATTTAACAATACCCAAACAAATAATCTAATTCTACATGCATATATAATATATATATAGTATAAGCTCTGTATAGATAATATACAGACAGTGTATTTATTATTATTGCATGTAACGTAATTTTGGTTTTCAGATTTTGTGTCGGCGACCGCTTTTACTTGTGTGAAAACAAAATACTATGTGAATATGATTTTGAAGAGAGAATGGTATTTGCAAACATGGCTTACAATCCAGCGACTTTGGCTCAGCTGAAACGACATGCCACACACATACCGCCAGCGGTATGTATACTTACTAAACTACCGCGCACCAACTACTTACGACATGATGCCAATGTTTTATAGTTTTTAAAAGGAAAAGTTTACCTTTTACACATTTCCTAATGTATTTCGCTGCAGGCATCTTAAAACGATAACCGATTCCTTTTATCTGATCGCGAACGATGCGTTTTAGATAGGTACTCGACACTAATCGTTTTTATTTGATAAATAATATTTCGTATCCGCGATCTCACAAGAACCGAACAAAAATCTAGTCAAAGACAAACAAGTTCATAATAACAAATATTGTACGTCATACAAACATCATACAATCAATATAATATATAGTTACAAAAATATCTGTATGATTTACAGTATGTGTACCACTCTATACTCGTTAAATTATATATTTCGAAAGCGATTATATAGTTTTCGCTGTTTTTGAAATGCGACGTTACTAGTGAGCGTGTAAATAAATTTAAATTAATCATAATCCACTAAGTATTGCAAGCCTAGCTTCTGGCAATGTCCTCGAAAATCCACCACGTCGTCTGAAACGACAATGTTGTAGAGACTTACTTAAGATAGTGTATTCTCTCCGGCCACCGTGGAGTTCCGTCGATGGATGGCAATTGTTTTCGTGATAATTACCATCGTTAATGTTTCGTAATACATGCTTATTGTACCGAACTGCGTACAGGTCTTGGAATGTATGAGTAATTTATAGTAGAAAAAAAAAGAAAATAATTTTAAAGTTCTTCGTAGAGACAATACCGCGTGCGAGTTTTATGATAATTTGTAAATGTTCGTGATTTATTTACAATAATAATAATAATATTATATGATTGTTCGCGATGTCGCGGTGGTATCCAACACTCGTATGATCCTGGATATGATCCTAGCTGTTATAATCTTGTACAGGTCGGCGGAGGAAGCAGAGCCGATTTACCTATGGCCGCAGGAAGCAACGGGACCGGCGATCGTCGCACCACGCCGACCGATGCCCACCACCACGGACATCATCATCATCACGGACATCACCAGGGAGCGCCTACCAGTAACGGGCACCAGTTCGGCGGGTCGGGCGCCACCACAAACGGCGATCAGCCTCAACTTCAGCTGTACGACGTGAAATGATCACTCATAACAATAGACACGATTATACTATACACACACACACACACACACACACACACACACACACGATATTCCACTTGATATTGCTCTTTTGAAAATTCGATTTTAGAAAATATTATTGTTTGTTATTGGTCGTCCGGAACGTGGCTGATGTCCTCGGCGGCTAAACGCTTTCCAATCAATTCCAATCGTCGTGCTAACCGAATGCGTCGTCCCACACTAGTCATTACGTTTTAAGGATATTATTGTTTGTGAACGTAAGTTTCTTTTTTTTCATTAGCTTATAAGACGTAAAACCAACGGAATTTTCAAAGATATCTCCCCTCCCTCATTATCCCCCTAGACGAATCGGTTTTTGACCGATACCGATAAAAACCATAGCCTCATTATGATAAATGTTCAGAATATTTAATCTAATTTACGTAAGAATGTAAATACACATATACGTATATATATATACGGTTTAAAATAATTACTTTTGGTCTAAAATATATAGGACAATTTTTTTTCCTAACAAAGCATTTTTACAAAACTCTACTCATACATTTTTAAAATACTAGTTTAGTGTTAAGTACTTGTAAGTGTATGTATTATAATTATTATTATTATTATTAACTATTATTATTAATTTTACCCTACGTATATAGGATCTCTCGTTGATTTGAACAATGTTCTAAGTTACCTTTGTATTGTTTTCAATTTTATTATATTTATTAATCGTAAAACGAAGACAAAATAATACCGTAGAGTTGTACACGTGTAAACACAATAATATAATGTACATGAAAAATAATAAATAAATAAATAAATTTTTCGTTGATACCATAATATGTTTTATTTTTCATGATGTGTTACACCGTTCGACTGTTCCCGATTGTTAACGAAAAAATCTTGCATATACGGTTGTTCGTATGAGCTCGAGTGAAAATCGATATCAGAGCGTTTTTAAATATTACGCATAGTTGTATCGCGATACTAAAATTTAGCTCATACTCCTTACATTATGTACGTCGTTCGGCGTTCCTTTAGGTTTGCGAAGCGTTACGAGCGCATACTTCCCGGGAACACCTCTATAGCGATACATGCGCGTATCGTAATCCCTAAAACACGGTTTATACGAGAGCAAAAGCTTTGTTTTTCTTAACTTAATACACCGTCTGAAATGTTAATATTAAAACGCGGTATGTACCTATAGTCGAACGTTAGCGTACGCTTAATTTATTCATTGCTTGTTCGGGAACTTTAGTAGGTAACCCGACTTGCAGCAGTGCATTATTCAAAACGTTACCATTCGCTCGGCCGATTTGTTACGCGAGTTTGCGGGCTATTATAATATTATATGCCGCCCACGCCAAACGATAAGTTTGCCATCGAAGTTTTTGCGGCCTCGTAAAAATGATAAACCGGCGGTGCATTATTTTTTTTTTTTTATCAACTTTCCGTGGCCATATACCAGTCTGCTTTATCGCGTTCGCCCATTGTTACGTGACTTCCGAGAAGCAACCCCGGTGATGTACTGCGCTTATACGTGTCCCATCGCTCGAAACACCGACCCATTCCCCTTGCGTTTTCGTATTTCGTATTTCGTATTTCGTTTTTTTTCTTCTCCCGCACTGTTTGTCTACGGGAAAACCAGCTAAATCGAACTCGTTCAAAAATGCATGAAAACTTCACTGCAGCAAACACGCGAGCGCTGCGGAAATTTCCGTTTGCGCCGGAAATGTGAGCGAAAAAATACGTTAGGTTAGGCGACGACGACGACGGAGAGAAACTTTCCGGATATTACACACGCAGGCGATTTTAACGATCCTTTCGATGCATCGCAGCAATATCATAAGCTATTGTTAACTCTTTGCAGATGATGTTATTATTTTCATTTCCGGGCTCGAGACACTGCGCAGCGTGCGCGTTATCCGTCTGTTTCAAAAACTTTTCAGCAGTTTTATGTTCTCGTGAGCGTCTTGCCGTGAAAAGTGTAACGAATAATAATATAATATTATTAATAATTATCTTCAACTGCGAGACCGTATCGCGAGTGTTCAACGAAAATTGTGTAAAAACCATAAGCCGTCCGGCGTGTGAAACAGCAGTCGGTTGTTGGAGGCTGCGACGACCGTTCGGCCCTTTCGCGTGCGCGTTAATCGTACTTGCCGTTTAAAAACCAATCGTCGCATCATGGAATCGAATTTCCCCGTGCAACGCTTGTTTTGAACATTTTTCAAGAAAAAACTCTTAAGGCTGGTCGTTTTTTCGCGCATTTACACTAAAAAGCGGAAGAAAAATTCACACAGTAGCGAAAGCCCGATTTTAATTTTGAAAACATATTTGTATTCCATATTCTCTCGTCTGTTTTTTGTAGGAAATTTTATTTTCGATTTATTGTTTTTTTTGGAAATCAACAGAAAAAGTGGATTTTGTAAAAAAAAAAAGAAATTAATGTAGTACTATTACTAAATTAACAAACAAATATTCAAATCACAAATCTGTTTCCATCAAGAATACGGTCTGGACGATTGAAAACTTTTATCAACCGTCAGTGTCCGTAGATAACACATTTCGCCAAACTTAATTATTTTTTCTTTATATATTTTTTAACATACAATCTGTATCTTTGACACGGTAAGGATATTGGCTAAGAGTAACAAAAGATATGTGGGACATTTTTTTTTTTATAAAGAAGTTATCCTATAGCTAAAAAATATTATCAGGGCTACACTTGTTGAGTTTTCCTAGCATTCGATGTAAGGGATGATTTGAACCACATGAGGTATGGTTTTGGGGAAGTTAGAATAAAGTGCGATTTCCAGCACTGGGGGTGGGAATACGGAAGGTAATTGATGATAGGCGGTCAGGTGAGTCAAGGGAGCCATTAAGAAGGGATTTCACGAAAAAGTTATCGGCTTCCATTCCTCACGGCAGGCTAAGGACGGAACTCGTATTATTGAATATTCATA
Organism: Periphyllus acericola; assembly: GCA_949715065.1. Classification (NCBI taxonomy): domain Eukaryota; kingdom Metazoa; phylum Arthropoda; class Insecta; order Hemiptera; family Aphididae; genus Periphyllus; species Periphyllus acericola. The sequence continues at coordinate 14,330,477 of OX454272.1, read as the reverse complement.
CACGTTACAATCGATATAATACACATCGATAGTATATATATTAGATTATCGGTAATTCGTCCACCGATGAGCACGAGCACCGGTCGCCTCTCAAATGATATTGTCCTTATTATAATTGTTGTCATCGTATGCCCCTTGGTGATTGTATCTCCGTCTACATTTATGTGTTTTTTTCAGTCTTAACTATTAGTATTACCTAGTCTATGGACGAAACCTATGTGGGATTTCTCGGCCCCAACTTAATTTAAAAGACGTTTAATTTTATCTTAACATTTATCTGGTTTCCTCGTTTTTACCGGTATAATTCCCTTTGGATTTCAAAATCCCACATGCTCCGGCATAGTGCCTCGGCTTCGGGTCCGCAAGACCTGGCCACGGTTGTGCGAGACGTTGCACCGTTTTATAACGTCGACACAATAAAACCGTCGAACTCGGGACGGGAGGCTCGTCGTCCTGAGCATTCGGAACGTGCGCGGCGAATAAGTAACACGCATTATTGTTCCGACGACTCGGGTTGTAAAGTGGAAAATGCCACGAAACTCAATTATCGCGGACCGTGTTATTGCGCGTTTACAGTGTTATCGGGTAAACATGCATAATATACGTATATGCGCACGCGTGCGTTATAATATATTACATATAGTGTGTCGCGCGGCGGCGTCGTTCAACAATAGCTCTGTATACCGGTGGGTTAGAACTCGAGATAAACGCATTAAGACGTCAAGCGCGCGTCTAGAACGCCGGGGAAGGATAATTAAATTACGTGGAGGAGAGCGCCCGCGCGCTCACCGCCCGTCAGACGTCTTGTCACCTGTTCGACAGGACAAAAGAGGACTTCAATCGACGACGACGGCGTTTAATTGTCACAACACAATGCGCCGAGCTTATCAATTTATTAGTGCGCCGAAGGGTTCCCCCTTCGACTTTCGCAGATTCCATTTGTACAGTATACATTTTCCATTGTTAAGTTTTGATCATCATAACGTCCGTTTAGAAATGTAGTTCTGACGTCGACGTGCCCGCGTTATTACCTGCACATGCGACATGCACGCATTCGGGCCGGTCGGTCGGGGACGAACGTTCGCCATAACGTTTTCGAACCGCGCGAACAATACGACGTTCAACGCAACAATCGATTCTCGGGAAATTAAATATTCATGCTTGGCGGTAAGTGATAAATATTCCATAACATGTCACTTTTACATGGTTTTCCGAGTGTATCGTACAAGTTTCGTTTTAGACTGGAAAAACAATAGTACGTACGTATTCGAAAAACGGCTAGGAAAATATTTGTGCAACCGATCCACTTTGGTTTGGTCGAAAGTGAAGTGTGTGCGAATCGTGCTCGAGAGAAGATTACGAAAAATGATACGTTTTTATGAAAAGACCGAAAAAGAAAACTGTGCTCTTCTCAAAACAGTCATAAAATTAATACAACAAATGATGTTGCTTCAAGACTTATCCAACAGCCGTTTCCCCCCCGTTAAAATGCTGCCGTTACCACAGTGTAATGAGCAATCGTATCATATACCAACGGGATGAAAACATTTTAAACTATAAATGTTGTACAATGAAAATAATTTTTTGTTCTGATAACACGCAATATGTTATAATAAAATTATTACTTTACTCATTCAAATGTCAAATATGCATATTTTTGCGCACGCTAATAAAGTAACGAGGGGGGAGGGGGAAGACATTTTAAAGGGTACACGTGAAGCTGTTAAAGGTTTTAAGTATTGTTAACGAAACAGAACACATTCGTATAAGCTCTTATCCAATCGTCTTTTTGGTAACTATCTAATTCGATCAAAGTTCGCCATGTGTAAAATTCTTCAAAAATTGATTTGCATACGCAGCGTAAACACGTTCACTCCTCGAACGTGGCAAGGTAAATCCATTGCGAAAAGGAGGGAGGATTGCATTGGGGAGAGGAGGTTGATAATTTAATTTAAAACTTGCCACTTGAACCAACAAATTCATACATGAAAACAGTGTTTCAAACCTCTGCGGTTATAGCTGCGGTGATTCTAAGATTAGCGTTTGGTGTGTAGGAAACAATGAAATTAAGTTTGTTAATTATTATTCCCAGACCGTCAGCTCTTCATTCGCATAATACAGAAAGTAGGGAGGAATATTATTATACAAACCGAATATGAGATTTCGACGAAACTTGGTTGGCTGATAACACACACACACACACACACAGGGTCTGACGTACTTGACAACTCGTTCGTCTTAACGGTTCTCCGCCGCTATCCCGTCGCACGGCAACAAGATAACGCAGTTTCGAGATAATCCCTTTTGAATATAACTCTTACAGCAGTTAAAATTAATTGTTATGTTCTAATTTAATTTGATGTACGCTACGCTTCAGCTGTCGTAATCAAAGTTGAGTTAAGTTTTTGACAAATCAGATTGGACTTTAAAATGCCCGTACCAGCGAAATATTTACTCGGTTAAATTACCACCGACAGCAAAAAGCACCGTTGTTTATGTCAGGTTACGTAGTAAGATACATAGGAAATAGTACCTAGGGAATAAATTGTTATCTAGGTATCTTTACCATGTGCCGTACAGTCTGACATTCATGAAAATATGAAACATAAAAACTATATGATAAATGTAATATAAAAAAGGTGTATTATTTACTTTTATACAAGTTCGCAGTTAATATAAGTCTACAAAAACCCTGGTGTATATAGAGATAATAGAATTATAATAGGTTAGAAAAGCCCACGATCTGCGGGCTGGCCAAGTTCCCGGTTTTTAAACGCACTTTAAACACTTAACTGTAATTCCATATACAATTTAAAAATAATTTGGTAGCTTATGTACACATTGTTATTATGTGTAGAAACCTAAATACATTAAACACCTTGATTTGTAAATAAAGTACTTACACTTTTTTACCTATTTTGTAATAGTGGCTGCTGAATAGTATGAATTTACTCTTTACTGTTACACAATTATTTATATATTAACTGTTTAGTGACCATGTACTGGTAATTAACGGACGGACGGACCGACATTAACGGGAATATAATGTCTTCTAAGCTTATGTTTAGAAACCCAACACTAAGTATACATAAGTAATTATATAGTGAAATCTATTTCACCACACACGTTTCAAAACACTCGGTACATTCATTTAAAAGTATACAATATGTAAGTAGGTATAGTGTAACATAATAATATGATGATGATTAATCGTACATTCTAGAACAACGGGTCGGGTTAATATCCGGGTCCTTTTAGGGTTTGTTTCCGAGTTTTTTTTTTTTCTTTTTTACAATGTTTTATTATCGTGTTGGACACGACTCATTTATTTCGACCGACCGCCCACGCCTGTGTGTACAGTAAAACACAACATTCACCGTTAACACGCACACAATCACCACAGTCACACACACGAGGGCGCGCTTAAAGCATTATACGGTACAATTGCACTGATAACCATTAAAGTAAACAGCGAACTACCCTCGTCGTGATGAACAGTGCGGAACCAATTAAATAATGCAAAGTGGCGAGTCTTAAACGATCGGGGCGGCAGCGGGCACCGGAAGCGGGTATTATCAACCGACCAATTAATATTCAAAGTCGTCGGTGAAGTAGTGGACTTACGGTGAACGAAGGACGTCGTCGACGGGATAAGAGGTGGCTGGCGCGCGGCGCACAAAGGATTAGTCGGAGCTGCAGCAGCAGCAGCAACAGCAGTAGCATCATCAGCAGCACCGGCAGTGTATATCTTCGGAAAATCCTTCCCCTCGCCCGCCCGCACCAGCTGTAATGAAATATCAACAATCCTTTGGACCGAACCGACCGCGTCTTAAAACCTCGTTCGCCTCCGAAGCCACTCGCTTATACCGCACCGCAACACCGTCCCCTCGCGCGCGCCAACGGTCTCGTATTATCGCATAGGCTAGTGTACATATTATTATTATACACCATACGTATATATATATATATATATATATGCACACGTATAATAATAACTCTCCCCGGTTGACCTGCCGCCGAAGCCGCTATCGGCGTCTTCCACTCGCGCGTACATGCGCCCGAAAACGGCAGTAACAATTTGTTATATACACCCCGTATACAGGCTAAACAAAACAAGACCGTCGTATTCCGCACGCCGAACGAACAATGCAAATATTGCTCATTGCTATCAACGCCGCCGTCTTAGAGGTGCCCTAATCCTATTATACGCTATAATAATATAATACGGTGTGACAGTATATATATAATATAGCATAAGAACGGGGCGCGAGTGGGAAGAAGACAGTTGACGCGAAGGGGGGGGGGGATTTGTGTAGCACGATAACTTTGAAACCGATCGAGTTACAATCAACACGAGATCATCGTACGACATTATTATTATATTTATCATTATCATTATTGTTAGCATCCTCGTCGGTGTTACGTATCGTAGGGGTACAAACTAGAATTTCGCATCATAATCATGCGCCGCCGTAAAACGCGATTGTCTAAAACTTAAAATGCCATAATATTGCCATATATATCATTGTACACGCGTAAACATCCGACGGACGATGAAGAACTTCTAGTGCAACACAACGCTATACGTATATTTGGCGCTATTAGGGGAGGGGGCTAGGGCTAGGGGACGCTTATCATCCCCAGTTTTATCCATAGTTCTCCTCCAGTTTTCAAACTTATTCTACTCGGCGCCTATTCAAATTATTAGGACCATTCAATCAATAATTGAAATATACTACTAAAAGAATAAGTACCTAAAGATGTGTACTCATAGCTAGCGTGCCCAAAACAGCTTATAGGTTTTAATTACCAACATCGTATTTATTTTTGATCAACGCTCAAATTAGGTCAAACGTCTAAATGTGTTTATAATCGATACATTAATTGTATGTTATGCGATAAATTATTTTATTGGCACAAAAATATACTAGACACTTTTGTCTTTATAAACACGTTATACTTACATCTTACACAAGACAGTAGGTACACAATAATATGTACAATACTATAATCTATTGGAGGGAACGCCGAACGGTCAATATTAAAGTTACCAGACGATGGTACTGTGTTACTGAATAATGTGTATCTTAGTTCCATGGTAAAGTTATCACCGAAGTCGTAGAGAAAATTAATTAAATTGTATTACGAGATCATTTTTAAATTTAGTACATTTGGTATATTCATAGCGTTAACAAGCTTAACAAATGTGTAGGTAGTCGCGTAACTACAAATATTATGTATACATTGCCTATTTAAAGGATAATTAAAAATTAAAAATAGTATTTGATATTTAAAGTTCAACCGTAGGCGAGTTATTAATAAATTGAAATTTAAAATCGTGAAAGTATTTACTTATACCAATAAAATATTACGATGAAACAAGCACCATTCGGTATTTGCCTAAAATACATAGATTTACTGTTCCTGAAATCATAATATTTTATATTGATTTTAGTGGTGCGTAAAATGCACAGTTCAAATATGAATGTGATGATAGCGATGAGAGGCAGGCGCGTACACAAAAAATAAATTTGGGGACAATTTTCAAGGGCTACGACATTAACAAACGGAAAATAACGACAGATTATTTGATTGGGTTTGCATACCTATAATACATTTTATACGGACCGAAACCACTGATTGTATTGAGTGTGGAAATAAAAATAGTAATGTTACTCACGACTTCGGGGTGGGTTTGAACCGTTAAAACGCTCCCTTGTACACGCGCTTGGCGGGAGGGGTAGAAATGTAAAAAAAACTGTTTGATTAAAAAGCACGAGAATTGTAAAAATCTCTAGCCCCCCACCCTCAGATTTTTGACCCTAATTGCGCCCATGCATGATAAAAGATACAATATTCCGACGAGATCACGCAGGACGACACAGTACGCATAGTATCTCGCATAGTTTCCGTGTTCGTCGATTATTTTCAAACGTACGAAAGCCCTCACTCGAAAAAAGTTTTATACCCACCCTCGTTGTGTTCGTTTACCTGCCCGATGTGTGAACACACTGCTATATCGCGTACAAAACTTTTGCGAAAAACTCGCGACTAACCGACCCCCGTGCAGTACCGGGGGCGACGGACGTAGACAAATCGCCGTAAATGTAAACGTTTCGAACGTCTTTATCGCGCTGCGATGCGAACCGGAGCCGAGGTGAGCGCGTTTGAAAAATTACAGTTGTTCAGCGAACCCCGCGGACGAGGTAAAAATCGCACCGGTGAATTCCGCGGTGGCGGTGGGGGGGGAGGTGGAGGGGAGGGAAAAATAATTGGAAAACATTTGTAACATTATGGACAATTGACCAAAACGGTACGAGATAACGAGTATGCCCGAAGTTGATTATACCTTTGTATATATATATATACAATACGACTGTACCGGCGCCCTCTTTTCCCCTAAACAGCTATACATACTTGTATACATGTACGTATGTATAGGTGCCTACTGCTGCGCTAACCTCTACGGCGAGAAACTAAATTGAGTGAGAACACGAACACTTGGCCCCGGCTAACTAATTATATCCGAAACGCACGGGAACCCGAAAACGAATCTCGAAAAACCGCTCTACCGTTTATAATTCACTGCCCGGGAGCGTCTCCGACGAAGGGCACCGCTACACGTACGGCGTATACAACACGTTTTTGAATCGTTTTTGTTTTCTACCCGGACGGGCGGCACGGCGGTAATGCGAACTACAATAACAGTGGCCGCTTTGAACATTCAACAAAAAAAAAAACAATCAAACACCGAAATATCACGTCGAATTGGGACTCGTTGTGCACCTATATTCAGTACCCGTTTCGTTTTCAAACATCTCGTGAATATCGTCCGCCATCGAAATATGCGATCTGCGTTTTGGGTATACCATGATTACTTGCACTCGAATGTATTACGCGGCCAAGAATCTAAACCTAGAACTGCATTCGATAAGAATTTAAAAGATGCATTCCGACTGCATACAACATGTAGACAGGGATTTACCGGCCGTTGCGATGTCTCCTGAGATCATGAAGATAATCAAGATTTGGTTTACAAGACTCACGGAAACTACGACAACAGATATTTTAAATTTTTTTATAACTCAATGTTTTGTTAGAAAAGTTATAAAAAATTATATTTTATTTTTATTATTTTCAAAAAAATTGAAAGTAGCCATTTTTTATAGTTCATTTTTTCAAAAATGTTGACGTTTTAACATTTTATTTTCATTTACCTCGTGGTTTTGATTTTTTTTTTTAATTTTCAGAAAAATCGCGTATTAAACCAAACTTTCAGAAAAAGAGACGAGACAATATCAAATCATTAAATTATATAATAATGCACAAGTTATCTGGAAACAAAAGTTTAATGAAAATAAAATGTTGAATCGTCAAAATTCTCAGACAAATAAACTTTTTTTTTTTTAACTTTTTATTATATGCGTACAATCTGTAATTTATATATTACAATAAGCATGCATGCGGAAATATTTATAACTTGAGTATTTACAGATAAAAGCAGCCACCCAATAGCGACACTTTATAACATGATTTTTTATTTACATTTTTACATTTATATTTATAGTTATTTAATTAAATTTTTCTTTTGTTCATTGACATTTAAGTCTCGGCACCATTTTCTTTTTAGCCTGCGAGGCGGATTACCGGGGATGGTGTCAGAACTGAGAGCATTGATAAGTGGGTTGGGGTGGTTAATCAGTCGGAAGTGGTATCTTTTAAAAAGGGTTTTGGCTGTTTCTTCTATGGTTTTAATTTTTAGGTCGGTATGAAGAGTGTGATTAGAGACGTAATACGGGGCATTTGTGATTATGCGAAGGGTTGTAAATTGAAAGGTTTGTATTTTGTTGGTGTTCGATTTTTTGGCTGCGCCCCATAACTATATCCCATATGTCCAAATAGGCATTAATAAGGTTTTATATGGTATTAATTTGGTTTTTGTAGTAAGTTTTGAATGTTTACCAAGTAGGAATTGAAGTGATTTGCGCCTAGAGTTAAGGAGGATTTTTTTCCTTTTTATGTGCTCTGCCCAGGTTAAGCGTTGGTCCAGAAACAGGCCCAAATAGCGAGAGCTAGAGAATTTTGGGATATTTCGATTATTAAATAAATAGGTGGGACAGTTCCATGTTTTAAAGTAAAGGTTATATGGGTCGATTTTTCATTATTTATTTTGATTTTCCAATTGTCGTACCAGGAAGACATGAGTTCTAAATGGTTTTGAAGATTTATGCCGGCAGTTATTGGGTCTTTGTGCGAGGAGTAAATAATTTTGTCGTCGGCAAAATCTGCAACTGAGGTGTAGGGGGTTGTCGGTTGATCAGCTGAATAAAGGTTGTAAAGTATGGGAGATGAAACAGCTCCTTGGGGGACCCCTGCAGATATTTGGCCCAAGGACGAAATTTCCGATCCAATTTTGATGGCAAAAATCGGTCTTCAAGATAAGATTTGTAGAATAAGTAGTATGGTAGAGGTAGAATTTTTTTTAATTTGTACAGGAGACCAGGATGGCTAGATACCAGATATCTGGGCGTTTTCTTGTAGACGTTGGCCAGTAGGTTGAGTCGGGGGGAGCTAATACGGAATATTTTTTTTGGTTAACTATTTGGAGTAACGTGCGTCCTTTAGGGTTAGAAGTGTGGCAGCCCCAAGATTGGTTTTTGGCATTTAGGTCCCCACCTACTATAAAATAATGACCTAAAGAATTAAAAAAATGTTCGTACTGTAGTGATGTGATTTTGTGTTTTTGGTGGACAGTAAGTTGCTGCGATAGTAATTAGGGTGTGGTTTAATTTTATAGACAAAATGGCAGCTTGTAAAAAATTCCCCTGTATATTCGGACAGGGGGTAAATAGAAGTGAGGATTTAATGAGAATCGCGGCACCAGCGTGTGAAGTGTTGTCCGAGTGACATGAATTGATTATGTTATACCCTGGTATTGAGAATTTGTTGTTTGTTGTGAAATGTGTTTCGGAAATAAGTGCTAAATCTACTCTTTTTTCGTTAAGTGTCATGATAAGTTCGTTCCTGTGATTTTTTAAGCCATTAGCATTCCACATGAGAATAACCAATGATTGTGAAGTGAATGAATTGTTTGAGTTATTTAACATTTTGTGCAAGAAGACGATCGAGAACTGTAGTGAGGAGAGAAAGTAAAGGATTAATTAATGCTTTAAATTCATTAAGAAAGTTTAAAAGTGTGTTATCATTAATTTGATTATTAGAAGTTAGATCAGGGTTATTAGTGTGGGTGGCCTGCGCGTATGTTTGAGAATGTTTTGGAGGTGTATAAGCGTTGGAAGTTGGCTGTTGGGTGGCTTCACAGTTAACATTTTTAGAATTATTTACATGATTTACAAAGTTATTATTATTTTGAAAGTTACTATGACTATTTGAGGCGGGTTTCCGGAGTCGTTGAAGATCTTTGTATATTTGACAACCTTTGTAATTGGCCGGATGGTCACTCTTACAAAGGGCACATTTGGCAGGCGTGGTGGTGGTTTTACTGCAGGAAGTAGAGAAATGGTTATCGCCCAACGAACACATCTTGGAGAATATGAGCAATATTTTCTGGAATGGCCGTAATCCTGGCAGTTTAAGCATTGTATTATGTCTTTGCGCTTATGTGGCTCTTCGATTTTAATTTTGGTGTGTAACAAGGAAGTTATGAAAAATATTTCTTTGTTGATTACAGCCGGTTCTAGGTCAACGAAGAATATGGGCAATTTAATTTTTGTATTTTTTTGGAGGACATTGGCTACTTGACGAACTGAAAAACCCATATCTTCTACGGCAGTACCGATAGAAAAATAAACTGAAAATAAAATAACCAAAATAAAATGACTCTCCAAATTTTCACGAAACCAATGAAATACAATTTTTCTATACCTTTATACCAAATCATTCAAATAAAATATTTGTAATCCCTGTGAGTCTTATATAAAAAAAAAAAAAACAGAATTTGCGATGGGTGAATTCTCGGTGGGACACCCTGTAAGGTGCATTTTGAGAGTACGTATCGTGCGTTTTGAAAATAAACAGCGACAAAAAACGAACTGTGGACAAAACCGAATGCGTTTTATTTTAGAGACACTTTCACGGGAGACTTCGTGGCTTGTAATCGCATTCGAAATAATTCACGTTACATGGCGATCGTCGGTCGCCGTAATCGGTTGGAAAATATGATCGTTGACTAGTGTACTATATCGTTTGCTCAACACCAAGTTGTACGTACTTTTTCGGAAACCGACCGCGATAGAAATGTAGCGGTTTGCGCGTTTCGAAAATATTTATATCGAGTGACACCGCGCCCCGAGGATACGCCCCCGCTGTGCTGGTGCTCGGGTCGAGCGCGTGTATCTGTCGACGTTTTAAACGAATCGTTAAACATGCGCGCAAACTCGAATCGGGGTGTAAAAGTACAATAATTGTTTAGCAGGAGCTGCTTTGTCGGTCGGAGTTTTTGTTGTGCAGCACACACGCACACGTGTTTCGCTCTCTCCCGGGCGAAATAATAAATAACTGTTGTTGTTGTTGTTCGGCACTTTTACCGGAAAAACAGACGAGCATTTTTCACCAAACTTTCGAGAACGTACATGCACACGCACGCCAAACGAGTCGGCGGCGCGCGGCTCATTCGTCCGTGTCGGCTTGTGTGCGGCCGTTTTGGATCCACGTTGCAGTCTCCAGGACGCGTAACATCATAATACGGTCCTTCGGCGAGAACAAAGTATAGGGGGAGGCAGTGGCGTAGCCAGGATTTTTTTTAGGGGGGAGTTTTTTTTTGTAATAAAATGTAACTCGTGGAGGATTTCACACTTCCTGAAATGTACTCATAAATTGCTTAAATAAATTATAATATACGTTTAACTTTAAAATATTTATTTAAAATTATTTTTTTTCTTTTTTTACAAATACATTTAAAATATATTAAACAAAAAAAATAGTATTTAACAACAAATTATTATGTTTTATAACAGTCTAATGCGGCGACTCTTTCTGGCCATATTTTCAGTACCTTCTTCAACTTTTACATCACGGTGAATATTCATTAATGCTAACCCGTTCAGTCTATTTTCAGTTATTGTGTTCCTGAGATATGTTTTCAACCGTCTAAGTGTTGAAAATGATCTTTCACTAGTAGCAGTGGTAACTGGTAAAGAAGCTAAAATATTTAAGAGTGTGGTATTGAAGGGTATATGTTTTCGTTACATTCGGCTAAAACAGATACAACATTTGTTATCGGTTTTAATTTTATTTGCTGTTTAACCGTTGACCGTGGTATTGTTTAAATACGGCATAACAGAATACATTTTACCACGACCAAATGATTGTATTCCTATATTATAAACATTATATTTTTGATATAAATACGGCTGAGGGGGAGGGTTATAACACCCAACCCCCCCCCTTGGCTACGCCACTGGGGGGAGGGAGGGGATAGGGGGAACAAAATGTGTACGTAAACAACGCGCGCACGTCGTTCGGTGCCGTCCACGGTTTTCACGCGAACGGAAACGGACGATTTCACATGATCGTCTACGGGCTCTCATCTGGAGAAGAATATATAATGAATGCCGCGCGGTTACGATGAATCCTCTTTTGGGAGATTGTGCTACGAACAACCGTCTTATGGCGGTTACCAACAAACCGTCCGTATAACACGTATACCCAACCGCGTACCTACCGCGCGGTATCGAACGCTCAGACGGCAATGAGCTGTTGCACAACTCGTAACCATATAACAATGTAACAAATTGTTGGAAAAAATGACATTTTCGGTGAATCGAACGACTACGTGTAGGTTTACAATAATCGATGCGATTTTTTTTTTTTCATTTCTACCAGTTTTTTACATGTTTATAATCGGCAAAAATGTGAGAGTAACATGTAACGTCGACAGTTCCGCGTCCGTACGTTACGTACACGCTTCACGCTTATAATATAATAATGTACGGCTTGTCCCGCCGGGATTTACTCGGAGCGATATCTATCTCCCGTGATAATCGAGATGGTCAAATTCTGTTTTTTTTTTTAGCGTCCACGCGCGAAGGCCATTTCGTTAACAATGGTTTTGTAAACATATAAGTTGAATTTTATAAAGAAGTTAAAAAATTAACTTTTTATTTTTATAGTTTTCGTGAAAATGTCGACGGAATTATCATCACCTCGGTATTTTTCTAATGACGATTGCTGATAACGTTACTATCATTTAAAATTGTGTAAATATAGTACACTGTTATCTTGTAAAAATCAACGAAAATTACGAAAAATCAAGAAATCAATGAAAATTGAAAGTTGAACATTTTCAGAAAAAGAAATGGACTAGGGAGTATCCCCATTTAGCCAATTTACATGAATCACCACGGCCCACCACGCGTATAGGTTGCTGTAGTCACTTGGAGAAACTTTACAGAAGACGATCAGCCCAAGATCGGGTCGATTTTAATCGAGGATACTCCGCAGTTAAATACTGAATGTCACGTTGAAATCACAAGACGTTTCTTGCCGCAGCTTATTCATTATTCGCGTTACACAACACTAATAATTCAATTTACACACAAATGTCATCAGCAAAAACGGGGTACTTTCTATTTTTTTTTTTTTTGTTATTATTACCTAATGCTTACTATGTCATAATTTTGTTATTTTTTTGTACAGGACGTTCGACATATATCATCGGATCGATCGATGTTGTGAAACAAATAATTTTATGAAAGCTGTGCACCAACGTCACCGTAGAGCTATTATTTATAAATAACAATAGTGTTCACGTGTTTTCCTCGTTAAAATGATTTTTTTCCGCCCAAAGCAAAAGTTCACAAACACAATTGTAAACACTATACAGGTACGCGCGTACCTTCTACGTGTTAAAAACCCTTGCCCGGCCGTTTATCACACCGACGCAAACTGCAAATACATGTACATATGATGTACCAAACGCATGACGTACGTCGAATAATAGACCGGTTCGCAGTGCGTTTTGGAATATTGTATCCGTCTCGCGTTTAATTTCACATTAGACATGATCTCGTGAATCTTTTGTGCGGACCAATTAGAGCGAACGCACTCTCGTGTTATCTTCGTCCTTGTAAATCGGTCGTTTCGAACCGCCGGCCGCGTAGTACACCGTGTAGCGCTAATGATTGTCGACATTCAAAACGTGCAAATTATAGTGTAATATAATAATGTGCCGCCACAATGGCGCGGCGAAAACGGTGGAATTATCATTTTTCACACGTGCCTACCCCAGCGGAAGTTTCCGCCACCGACGACGCTTGCCCCAGTTGTGTTGTATAGTTTCGCACAACGGTTATCTCTCCTCGCGTGTCCTCGTCCGCGCACCGGCGGCGTCCTTTCACGGCTCTGTGCGTGTATACACGTACGTCTCCGCGTATCGGAATTCCGCTTTTGTTCGGTTCGCTGTACAGCAAGTTGTCGGCCGCGGACAAAGCCCACCAAAGTTTCAGTTAACGATTGTTGTACGTTACACGTATACTGCACACACACACGCGCGCGCATATAGATATATAGATGGGAAGTGTGAAATTCGACAAACGTTTGTACCATTCTCCTTTTACCCGTCGACCGCGTGCGTCCCGAGACCATTAAGTTCGAATTCAAAACTGCAATTTATATATTTTCGACGAGCAAAGCCTGCGACCGTACCGCTATGGCGATATATTATTGTGCTACCTGCAAGTATACTAACTATTATTGCTTACGTACGCGCAAGGGCTAACCTTCCCCGCACCGCGCCGATCGGCAATATGCGTAAAAACTCGTGTAGAACACACTCCCTTGTCTTTGCCAGTTACCAGCCGTTATAAAATATGTGTCACGCGGTCGGCTGATCGGAGGAAAGAAGAAAAATAAACGATCTCACATTTTTTATTCAAACCTGTAAATATAGTTACGTTGACTGTCCAGAACGGTTGAGTTGTCTTCATTTGTATGTCCCTCAGTGTACGACTATAGGTCTGCTACTGTTTTTTATGCATCTTTACAAAGAACAAACTGTATGCTTTAGTACCGGTAGAATTATGTCATTGGCGAACGCTACAAATATTGAATTATTTGACTTTACTACCTTGGAATCTTTTACTAATCACGTGAATACGGAATTATTTGTATTCAATGTTATTTTTATTATTTATACCTTTTTTGTTATTAATACCATTCATATTATTGACAATATCGTAATATTTTATATGATGTACTTGGATCTTATGATCCGTTAAACATTCAATAAGCAATAAACAAATATATTATAATACATATCAACAGTCTTAGCGAACAAGAAAAGCAAATTATAATCGGTGATCATATAACATAATTATACGCGCACGTTTATTATTCATTTTGGTTCATTATAGTTGTACGGAATAAAGTCTTATATCCGCTAAACACAAATAGGTAATACTGCGTGTAATTATATCACATTAAGATATTATGTATTCAAAGTAAATAGTTTATTATTAAAATATTCAAAATAATAGCATTTATTGTTGCGTGCGCTTATACACTTATGTGTATATAGTCGTATATATATATACACGTTAGAAATATTAACACATCAACATATTTATGACATTTAAAAGGCTTCTACGAAAAAAAAATAAAAAATAATCATAAATAATAAACTTATAACTTCCTATGGAAGGTATAAAGTATAATGAGAAAAATAATTAATGAAGTGTACCGTTTAAAAATCAAAAAACGAAACCTCATAACTCATAAAATAAAAAAGAGAGGTACTATGTAAGGCTTTTTAATTTATGTCTTTAAAATGTATTTTATTTCTATAACTATTGCAACAGCTAAATTGCTAAATTAGGAATTTAAAAAGTAATTTGCATTTTTGTCATTGGAGAACGTCCAAACTTTCTAAAAAAAAAAACCACATTCTATCAATAATTTATCATCTAGTATCTACAACCCAAAAAGAAATTTTATAATAAATGTGTTATTTTCATATTTATTCCTGCTCGCTTACTTTTCATAAAAATAAAAAACTCGGCTATTTAACAAACTATATAATAGGACTAGGATATGAAGTGTACGAACGGCTTGAAAACGAGACTTCGCTTTATTTGACTAATTGTTTGTTATACTAGGAAACAACAGCACAAAACCATTTTTCTGTAACACAGTTAAGTTTATTTTTTTTTTAATTAAATTTTTTTTCGCTTTTATGGTTAACAACGATTTAAAATGCCAGTTTTCATGACGTTATAATAATAATTAATTAATTATATTTTTTGTTTTATGTTTCTCGTTTTTCATGAAAGAATTATGTCAGAAAAAAGGCACGACAAAAAAGTTTATTTCACAAGTCCTCACAAAAATTAATTATGAGTTAGCGTGTTTCACATGTAAAAAAAAATATCAGTTAAATTATTAAAAAACTATAATATTTAATCCGTTAATCGTGCTTTCTTAGAATATTAATATTCTGGTCAGTATATAAACTCGAAAAGAAACTCTTCGAAGCATAAAACGTATTTGCTTGATGCGTACTTATTTGAACAATCATTATTTCTGCATAAAAAATACCACATATAATTATAATTCGTGGATAATTAAAAATTTTAAAAAATGTTCGCTTTTCCAAACTACAAGTGGAGTTAATTATAATAGAAACTATAACTAATTACCAACTGTAAGATGGATTGAAAAATACGACTAAAAATATAATATAAACAACAGTCTTAGCGGTATTGTTTAACATTAACGAACTAATTATTATTAAATAGTTTATCGTAATAAACAGCTTAAGTTTAAATTAAAACATCAAATTAATGATTTGAAAGATTCAAAGGTGTTTCTTGCAATTTAAATCTCGACAAAACTTTGTGATTTTATTGAAATGCGAATAGTCTACACATGTACATTAACAAACGATGAAAATAGTTGCTATTCCACAAATGTAAGACAACGTCTAATATTGTCAAGCGCGTACGGACACGTGAAACGTATACGAACATAAGATTACCTAATAAATTATTTGAAAATGTTGTTAGAAATGGGTTTCATGAGTGCAATAATAATATCATAGAGATGTTTTTATTCGTACAGTTTTCGTGTGAATTCGTCGAAAAGCCGAAAATATGCGAGCAAGTGAAATACGAACGAATCTCGAGAGTAAATAAAATCGTAAACTGCGTTGTTTTTCTCGTAACTTTTTATTTTAATTAAAAAGTTACGACAGAAGCCTGAAAATGACGAAACGATAACTGAATAAAAGTACTAGAAAAATAAAAGAAAAAAAAGTAATGTATTAATCACGACTCTCCGAGCAGATCTTCACAAGTCACAGCGCGCCCACGCGCAATATTTTTGTTGTTCACTCCTTTCAACGGTTTACGGACGATTTTCGATTTCCGCACGGCGGCGTGCTCGTGCAAACGACGTACGCGAAAAGATTTTGTTTTATTTTTTCCGCTCGAGTATGTATATCGACTCGTAAAGGCAACGTAGCGCGACAAAAAGCGAAATGTCAATTAGACGTGATACTATTATTACACGGCTAAATGTCAGTTAGGGGGCTCGTGCGCCCAAAGGTTAACCTCCCGGAATCGTCGCAATGACCGCCCGAACGTGCACGAATAATACGCAAAGGCTGCAGGACGCGCGAGACTTCGTAAACCCATCATATCGGCTTGTCGTATCGGAACATACGATATCGTTATTATTACACGTTTCTCGAGCGATATTGTCTTCGGCTACAACGGCAGCGCGAAGATTATGTTATAATTATTATTATTATTATTATTGCGTTGACGCGAAACTCTTTACACTTTGGACACGAGGGAAATCAACGCGCGCACGTTTAAGATGCTACCCTTATTATGCGCGCACAAGACACTCGGTTAAATGTCAAGCCCTCTTCAACTGCCCGTGACACTTAATCCAATAAATAACCCTGGAAATGCACGTGTATATAATATACGCGCATCCCCCACGAGTGAAAGGAGGCAATTCATCAAAAGGGAAAACTCGAAAAATGCCCGCTTTTATCATTTATATATATATATATATATATACATCATGATAGCGTGGTATACAATAGTGCGTTCAAATATACCTCTTACAATATTCTATACTCTTGGAAATTGCAACGTTTTGTTCGACGTACCACGATTCTCACGCATTATTTTTAAAATACGAAAATGTATAGTCCGTCATCATCATAATATTATACGCGGGTACCCGTAAACAATACTGTGACGAGGGAAATATCTACATAGCACGAGCATATAAAATACGATCACGGGCGGGGCTGTCCGGTGGTGACGTTGAACACCCCTCAAGGAGGTTAAAATTACCATTCGATATTTAACATCTTTTTGAGGGTGAACTGTTGGTATAGCTTTTCTCCGTCTATTAAACGGAAACGAGCTGGTCGACATAGCTGAACGGTTTTACCGCCGTCAGATGTAATATTGTATTGATGGTTTCAACGTTATGGGATCTTTGTGAAGTAAGTCGTTTGAAACGTGCCGATGGTAGGGGTAGAGATTGCAGTTGAATGGTGAATCTGTGTATATGTTAAAATTAAAAAACCATCTCAAAACATCTAGTCCACGTGGTTACGCTTGAAATGTATGAACGAAAATCCTGTTTCGCTATATTTCGTACTATACGTGATGTTGTGCGCATCGTGTATATTATGCGGATAAGAACGGTGGTCGGACTGGGTAAAAAATCGACGTTATAAAAAGGGGTAAATTATTGTTGTCAAGGAAATACATGCCGTTTTGTTTGCGACGACGATAAGGTGCCAAACCGCAAGTGTCTAAACGAACATCGGTGAAAAGGGTGCAGCAGGACGCGGTATCGATATCGGACCGGAGACACCCTTATTCTTTCTGTTAATTACAAAAAAGTACCCTTTAAAAATAAAAAAAAACAACACCAAACAGAATGCACAACCCTTTCACGAGTTTCTTTTGCTGTCGTCCACATTGTTTCCCTTTCTTCCTGATACGTATTTATTTTTCGCTTGGCTATTGTCCAAAAAGCACGTAAATGTTGTAAAAAAAAATAAAATAAAAGTAAAAAAAAACCCCGCGATAAAACACGCCTCTGGAGTTTACGTTCCCGGCTGCTTATAGACTTCCCGCAGCACGAAGTACGCGCGCACCACTTTTTCCAGTCGTACATCGTGGTACGCAGAAGTCCGGATTTATAACCGCGTCGGGGTCCAACGTGATCGACGTTTTTATTCGGAATGACCGACCAAAAAGGCTACTAGACAACCACGTTATAACTCAGCGCAACAAAAGGCTCCAAAAGGTTTCTTTTGTACTTTTTTCCCCGCCGGCGGCTATCCATCAACGTCAACTGTGTATAGAGACCAGTGCTTAACATTAGACGTGGTGTATAAAACGCTCAGTCAGCGAACGAAAAAGGGCAGACGTTCTCGATTGGGCGGCGGTGGCGGGGAGGGAGGAAATGATAATTAACATAAGAACGGAGAAAAGATATTAATATGATGAATGGTGAAAATGTTGGCAGTAAACAAAAAAAAAAAAAAAAATGTAAAATGTAAAAAGGACTCGTATTCTCGCTGGATGGGCGCACCGCGACTCGGATGAAGGAGAATTGCAGGCGTAACAACGGTGCGGAGGCGAGCCGCGCGGTGTGTAAAGTTACCTACCGCATTAAACAACACGCGGTGAAATTCGCCCGAGTGTTTCCACGATGTTTTGCCGTTTTACCGTGTATAACACACAGCGCATCGTTTTTAATTACGTTTGATACGACCGAATGCACGTCTCGAGTAGGTACACTTGTAAATCTAAAAAAAAAAAACGATGCGAAAACCTATTACGGACGCGTGTACAGCTGTCGACCGATTAACCGACGGTCCTGCAGAACTCCTAAAAGACAGGAAAAAAAAACGTGAAAAATCAAACGGTAAGCGCGGACAAGTTCACGGTTATAAGATGAGAATCCCATGCACGCGCACGTCTTTACACCCTCGCCGTGCACTGCTCGAAATTCGAATGCAGCATCGTATGCAAATAGATTGTACGCAATATGATTATGCACGTAAAAAAATTGTAATCATAATACGCATTGGAGATCTTGTACGGCAATAACTTATAATGAACATCTGATCGTGCAATTACTCCCACCCCATTTCGCCACATGGTAAAGAAATAGATCCCCATCCATTCTACCATTACCCTGGTTTCACAACCTTAATCTCTCCAGGAAAAGTTCTCTTTTCTCTCGAAAAGAGAATATCTTCGTTCTTCCGTCTTCGTTTTGGCCACACACTACTCCCTTCCCATTCTTTCAAACTATCTTTGAATGATTCTCCTCTCTGCTCACTCCACAATGACGCTTTGGTTTGTGATATTAGCCATATAATTTTCTCCTGCCCCAGCCTATCAACTCAACGGGATCAACTGTTTTCCCTTTTAAAATTTTTCAACATTCCTATCGAAACCAAAAATATCCTTTCAACCCAACAAAAAAATATAATATTGTACATTTTATCTTTTTTCAATCATACAGGCTTTTTACTATAATCAGGTTTTATTTTATTTTTTATTTATTTATTTATTTTTTCTTTTCTTTTTTCATTACTTTCTTATTATAAATAGCTATTAAGTATCTGTATTTATGTCAGAAAATTGTCGAAACTAATTGTTAAACAAAGTTTAAATAATAAAAAAAAACATCTGATCGTGAAAAGTGGTATTAAAAAAAAAAGAAATGCGACGAGCCGTAATAATGTTATTACGTTTGTATTTTTCGTAAATCTAAATAATATTTTGGAACCAGATGACTACCACGAAAATGCCGAATCGATTAAACGCTATAAAGTTATGATTCGTCCGTTGCACCGTGCGTCGCTATATACATCGCACGTACACAAACTATACGTATATACGTTTTCGAGACGAGGACGTAAAATAATGCGACCGTGTTCCGGAGTACCGGGGGTAAATACCGTGCTGCGAAGTTTGGTAAATAATGTGACAAGAAAGTAACGCCGCCGTAGTTTTTATGGCACTGTATGTGGTGGAACTTTTACTCGTTTCGCCAGTGTGTGATCGACCATTGCGGCACACCCTCAACGCGGGCGTGGAGGCTTTCCGATGCGGTACGTTAACAATCAAATTTATACGCCGTGTCGTTTTATCGGTTTTTAAAACTGCTTTACAAGTCTCACCGGGGCCCACGTGTTTCGGATGGGTTGTAATTAAAACAAACTTCCGATTTCCCTTGACTGTGCGCCACTCGAACCCTTTTATAATTGGGAAATCGGTCCGGGCCGTAAACCACGTTTTCCCGTCGAATGTGGCAGTGATTAAAGGTTTTCGCGTTCCCGAAAGCGGCACGTCGTATATGATAGGCATACGATCGCCGAGCTTTAAACAATACCGTGCTACGATCTGCTTTGATGATAAACTCACACGAGTAAAAGCAACGGATAGCATAAGAGCTAGAAAGTTGTACACATGTTATACTCAATCTAGTCGTTTAAAATTCGAAATATTATTTTCCACGTAGTATGCGTTTATTAGTACGATATGTTTATTTTACCAAATAAAATTTCACTTTTCACGTATCTCTTTCTCTCTATTGTTATTGAATCAATAAATGAAAAAAAATAGTTTGCGCACATATGGTTTGTACCTTAATTGATTTCACATTAATTATCTTTCAATAATCTGCATAGTAATTTATAATATTGTTAATATCAACAGCTGCGGACGTGGTATGGTACAGTGTTTCATTTTTATAGGGTAACATAGATTTTTGTTTATCTAAGAAGAGTACACTATCATAACATGATTTTGAATTGTAATGTCTACATATTAAAACGGTTTTTACGCTCTGTTCAATTCAGTACCTGTTTATTTACATTTCAATACGTATTACGTTTACAACTATACAACACTAGCATGTAGATTATTTGGCCGAAAAAATAATTGATCGAAATTAAATTATTAACTCTCATAATGTAACAACGTTTTTATTTACTTGAAAATTACTTTTTTTAAAGCTTGTACAGTTATGATATGGTCAGTGGTGTCACTGAGAGTGGATTATAATAAGGCCACGGCGTACCCGGAAATCGGGATATGGTTGATAACAAAACTATGTAAACAATGAATCATAATTATGCGTACTTACACGTGAAGTGAGAAAAGTCCGAATTGTATACTACACGGCGACTACCTGTTTTGAAATAGCAAATAAAAACCGTGCCTCCGGGTTGGTCAGTGCTGACAAAAAGTCCTTTGCAGAGTACGGTGTGAAATGTAAGAATGGTCACATGATGGTAATGTGAAATGATGACCTTTCGCATATATCACATAATTATTATACGTGTGTAACGACGGAAAACGCGACCCGTCGGTACCGTAATGGTTTAAGCCGAAATATCTTAAAAAATCCCCGTAAACTCTGTAAACACGACACGACATCCGCGGCAATAGCGCACATTGAATAATGGTAATAATATTTAGTCAAAAAGTTATTACTGAACGGTTGAAACGCAGAAAGGGCAACAAAAAAAAAAAAACCCCGAGAATGATCGCGCTTCGCCCTCCAGCACATTATATGTATATATGTGTGTGTGTGTGTCCCCCGGGGAAGTAAAAGCTCCTTTATACACGAATATTCACTCGAATCACAGCCGATCATCAGTCTTGTCTTATACAGGTGGAAAACGGCTGTGTATTATTAATCAGCTGCCGTTAACATTCGCGAGTCCCCAGAGCTGTTTCTTGACGAGGATTTGCTTTTAGCCCTACGGTCACCTTTTATCGTCGCCATTATTATACGGTCATTGTCTCGTGGTAATAAAGCGTTTATTATTATTACTGTATCTTTTTTTTAGAGGGAGTCAAAAACAGAAAGAACAAAAAGCATATCCGTGATGCGCATTAATTTCCCAGACGTGTAATTTTACCCAGACTCGTCTTGTGTACGTCTCGATTCTAATATACGAAAGAAACCATCGAAAATTCCGAAGACTCGACCGGCCGACGAGATAAACCGACGTTTTCGTCCGACACGATTATGTTTAATATACGATTGCAATATTTTATAAATCGACCGTATCGCATGCATGTACGAGTAGTCATGGGTGCCACCCATTGGTTGGCGGGGGAGGGGGGTCGCAGCCTTCCCGGAACATAATATAGTTATTATTACAATTATGTGAAACAAAGTTCTTATTTACCGAATAATTCGAATAATAAATATGGATTATATATATTTTTACCTATTATTGTATTATTCCCGCCTTTAACAAAATTCATAAAATAACATTTAACTACTAAACCAATTCAAACCTTTATTTCATTGACATTTTGAGAATCTTTTTCGCGACGTATCCCATGGGCGTTACATGTGAGTAGTAAACACGGGAAATCATGATTCGTCGGGACATTTCAAAATATGTTGACGAATATAACAAACTTGAATTATTTCACCAAAAATATAACTTTCTAACCGTGTGCACATTATCAATATTACACTTGGCTCACATTTTTAGCGTTTTCAACATCAAATCGCATATATTGTTTTTCCATAACGTTATTATAAACGCGTATGTAATAGTGGTGCAACTAGAATTTTTTCACGAGTAGTGTCCGCAAATGGCGCGTATACAGTAATGAATCCGTAATGTTTTTTTAAGTTTTTTTTATTTTTAGTGGTTATCAAACGTTATATATTAATAAGTGATTTTTTTTTTATAATAAAAATAGAAATTTACGATCTGTATAATCTAACTTTAAGTAAATATGATGTAACGAACGAATTGGTCAGTAACTTGATTGAGGAAAAAAAAGTTATTACACACTTCAATATTACAGATTTTTAACGACCGATGAATCTAATCGTCTCTTTCTTTCGGTCAACTTTACGACCTAACGGCATTAGTAATACTATAGTGATATTGCGCATAACGTCACGGTGAATATCGTCGTAAATTTAAAAAAACGAACGGGACGTCTTTCCAAACGGTCATTGAATCAACGGTGATTTCCATAGGTACGATCCAAGGCCCCAGTCGTCCGGACACCCGAAACACTCCCCTGTGCTGGTAATACATAATATATCGTAGCGTACGTATCTCGTCGTCGGGAAAGTATATTACGACAAACGGTCGTCGCAGGTCTCCTGGAAGTCGAACTATACACGCCGTCTCCGCCGTCGTGCTGGTGACACGGTTGTTCGGCTGTCGCGAGCTAAAACGAAAAATCGATAACGTTAATATTTTATACACACACGCACCGTATACCTGCATATGTACTGCGATGTAGTGTATAACGCTGCAGCGATACGGGTGTGCACAAGGAGCACAAGGGAAATATTATTGTATATATACCTATATATTATATGTACGAGTTGGCTGTAAAGAGTTTTCACTATATGTATGTATGTATACGGTACAAAGTGGTAATAAATAAAATATTTCCCCGATGCTCGTCAACGCGTCAGTAATGCGAGAGAGGAAGGACCGGCGTATTATTATACGTGTGCGTGTACACGCAATAAAGACGTCTACTGGACCCGACGTAATTTCGTTGCCGGCCGTCTCCGCGCGTATTATATACGTACACGTCCGCTCAAGTTCGCCCACCCGCGAGCCCTCCGGTCCGCAGCACATCATCGTCTTGGGTAAGAGCACAATATTGTCCCCGGCGTCCTGCGCGCGTGGTCCGTGTGCACGCGCACGCAGTGTGTAGCTTTAAAAATATTTTTTCAAAAGATATTTGTAACGGATCAGTGCGCCCGATTGCCGTCGACAGGGGGCGGGAGGGGCGGGGGGGGGAGGAAAGAAATAAAAAGGATAGAAAAAAAGCAAAGCAAAGACCCCATTTACTCATGGTTGAGCGCGCGTATAGCTGCAGGTATACGGTGCGTCTACCTGTATACGTGTGTTTCTTTCTCTCTTTATATACGTACACTTGTATTCGATATAATTTCTTCGGTCCGACTTTTTTTTATCGATTCGTATACTGTAATGCCATACATATTATTATATACCTACGGGCTTCGCGTATACTTTTGCAGGAACGCACTTTTAATATGCGTACACCGCGTGTACGACAGGACGTGTTAAATTATATAAATACATACTTATATTTACGTATAGCTAAGACCAAAGCGATAACATCACCATGGACGCCTACTGGAAGGGAGGGTAAGAGAAGCACATGTCCGCCCCTAGAAAATATAAAAACCCACGGAAAAATTGTTTTCGTTGAGCTTCGGCGAACGAAATTTAAAAAAATTAGATGACATACAGCAGGACTATACTAAACCGATGAGGGAATGCGTTTTCTTCCCTGAAGTTAAAAATTTTACTTTAATGCTGCCACCAACAACTTGCACGGTTGAAAGATCGTCCAGTACATTACGCAGGGTTAAGTCATGGCTGAGATCAACGATGAGTGAATAGAGGCTGGATGGACTACTATGTATGATAAGTGATAAGTGCTCATCGTGAAAAAAATGGAGACTCTGAATAAATTAAGGTTATTGAAAAATTTATCATTTGCCCTAAAAAAGCGAAATTTACAGTTGTTCAATTTAGATTAATTTACGATTATTCAAATATGATATTAAATTTAAATAAATACATAATTTGGATACTTATTGATTCACCCTCTCGTAATCTATCATACTTCAACAACACTTTTACGGGTCTTGTATATGTATAGATCACACGCATGTGAAGTCCACACACGTGGAAATGATCTTCTTAGAGAAGGGGGCGGCGCTTAACAGTCCTACGCTGCACTCTACCAAGTACCTGTACCAAGTGGCAAGTCACTGGCGAAGACCTAAGGGTCGTTTAAGTAATACGAAAAAAATAAATAAAATATTTATATACATATAATATTCCCTTGCTGCCACTGCAGTTTTCGAAAGACGCCGGTCAACGGTGTCTTAAGGCATAGTGAATGTGAATGTGTTAAACGGCTATAAAGTACGGAATGCATCTAGATAGTCGTCTCACAGGGTCAACCGATATCAAATCAAAAAAACCATAGACTACGCCAACTACGCCCGATGTTAAAATCAAACCTACCATTGCAGAGAATAAATATTAATATACTTCTTTCTTGTGGCCTCTTATGGAATCCACTTTGAAGAACATCAAACAATTCAAACACAAAAATTCTACAGTCATTCCAAATCAATGTCCCTCCGAACAATAATCAACACACCTTGGTAAGTGGGTCAAGTCAAACTTCACATAACGATTTAAAACTTATAATTGTACTTATCTCGAAGTAGTTGATTAATTATTTGTTAACTTGTAAAAGATAACAAAAATATACAAATACGGCTCATGGGGGGGATCCATCCCACATACCCCCCCGCCACCTACGCCCCTGGTCACGGCACTGTACGCACGCCGTTGCCGTCGCAATATA
Source organism: Periphyllus acericola (assembly GCA_949715065.1). NCBI lineage: Eukaryota > Metazoa > Arthropoda > Insecta > Hemiptera > Aphididae > Periphyllus > Periphyllus acericola. The sequence goes on along the minus strand of OX454272.1, from coordinate 14,305,059 downwards.
TCGTTCGTTCATTCGTGTCTGCACCGGACGTGCACGTAACCTATGTGCGCACCCGTGTACACTGCACGGCCAGGGGTCTTCAGCCCCGCGGCCCTCGATCGCGTTTTAAGTATAGCATAAAATATCTTTATCGGAACGGCCGTAAGCCGTCGTTTAAGCTTCAAGATATCGCTATCGAAAACGTGTTTTGTGTAAAATACACGTCTTTTACTGGGTCCGCGAGACTTCTGGAGAACAATACGCGTGGCCCGCTGCACAAAAAAAAAGGTTAAACACCCGCGCAGGTCTACATAATGTACGTATAGGTATATTGGGTGTGCAAACGATGCGATCATAGTGATGCACGCGTCTTGTGCGTATCGATATGTATCTGTCGGTAAAAATTACGATATTTTCACAACGTTTCACATGATATGATGTACGCTCGAGGAGCGCGATCGAAACGTTTGCCGAGAAGGCGAACCGTAATCGTACGCGAATAATAAATGCATTGGGTTATTAATAATTTATATTTTACACCATTCCGAACCCGCGCGGGGCGGACGTCGGACGAATGTTTACACGAGCGCGGGCGTGTTATTTCGCATGACGTTTAATGAAACAAGTGGTACGCGGCAGCGGCAGCTGTGCCGGTGTACCCGTAAATGATATTACGTATTGCAATGGGCGGTCGAGATAAAATTATAATCATCGCAATGCGTTTGAGCGTGTTCCACCCTGCGTTGATATGTAAAAAATATATCATCGACTGCGTGTAAAACTTTCCGGGCTGCAGTTCTTTTTTTTCTCAGAACGAACGGAAAACGGCGGCGGAAAAAATTGGAAAAAAAAATAAAAAATCGAGTAAAACCGAGAAAAAATCTCCACCCTTTTTCGACGTCGGCGCAACGTTAACATCGTACACACTCACGTCACGGGAACAATACTACGAAGTCGAGGACGAACCACAAGATCGCGATCATATTTTATTATAATTATTTATTACAATTACCTACAGACTTCACGGAACAATTATTATTCCATCATCGTAAAGAGTTTTTTTTTTTTTATAACCACACGAAATCTTCACCAATCGCAAGTTGACCACGTTCGATCGTATATATTTTTATGTAGTTATTCGTTCGCCATAGATACATTATGCCAGTTGAACAACACCTATTTCTCCTACCTCAAATTTACTTTATGGTGGATTCGCTATTATTTGCTATAGTTATTGTTGCTATTTTCTACCACTGATTTGGAGTCGATATCAGATTAAGCGAGCGTGCTACCTAAACTTGGTCCACCTAACTGAAATTTAGTTATAAAAATGATTTGCAAATTTTGGGAATCGAATTGGCTAATATCTGCTAATCATTTGCTCGTTTTTTACCATAATTTAGTCTAAAAAATACTATAAGAGCGAACAAAGCTTATGGAAATCATAAGGGTGCCTACACGTCAACTAGGAGAAAATGCGCTCCCTTTATCCGAAACTTTTTTCTACCGCAAACTATACTGTTATTGTTCTCCCCTATGTACCGTTTGATGCCTCTCGCCGATAATAATATATACACACGATTTAAAAACTTTAACTTCTGAACGATTCAAAATAAATATGTAAACCGCACAAAACTTCGTTACATTTAACAATAATTCACCTTTTGATAGAATTGTTATTGTTTTCAGATTTAAGTTCGTTTTCTGTGTAAATTAAATATACAACATTATCGTGTATACTGCGGAAATTATAAGGATACTATGCGCTCGTGCGGTTGTTCAAATTACTGTTGGCGTGTTATTGCAACTCGAACGTGTTGATCCTTGATCATTTTTAACTCTTCCCGATCACACATCGATGGGTTTGTTCATTTTACACATTCGTGCGGCTTCAGCAGTGTTTTAATATCACGGTGGCAGCAGGTATACCTAAAAGTATATAATAATATAAAATATATAAAAAGGGTGAGACTCCACGGTAGGGTGAGTTACAGAGATGGATAAACTATACTATTGTATTGGTCTTTTAAATTTGAAACAAATGTACTATTGCTTTCGAAAACACGATTCTGAGTGAAAGACTTAGAGAGGATCAGATGTTTATGTTTATATTTTTGAAAATTAAAAAGATCACTATTTAAACAACAATCTTTGATAAAAAGTGATAGTTTTAACTGTCGTTTTATCTAAATTTCGAGTACCTATAAGGCTATAAATAGCATGAAAAATGATGAAATATTTTGAAATTTACACTATCAGTTTATATCAGTCTTCTGTAAAAATTTCAAGTTTTTCCGATCATTATATTTTGAATTACGATGATACAATTAACACCATTCAATCAATATTACGGAAACACACGATTTCATCAAAATATAATTTTCTAACGCTTATAAAATTATTTTACGCATTTCCGGTAGTTTATTTTAGGTTTTCTAGAAAGAGCAACTTTTCTAGTGCATTACACTACATTTTCAAGCCTCAAGCATTGATGTTGTAATGTTTATCATTTTTTAACTACAAAAAGTAGGCAGATTACGCGATTTTTATCAAATTCAAACGCTTACCAATAAAAACTGTGACTACAAAGTCTTGAGATTTATTCAGATTTATTCACACAAGTAATGACAATGTACGAGGGTCATTATGTTGATATTTCAAAAAAAATTTTATTGACATTTTACAAAAAAAAACTAAGAAAAACTCTTTTCCGCAATTTTCGGGTAAAACTGGTAAACAACGCAAAAACTGACCTGCATTATGCACCAACTAGACAATATTTGAAATCGGAAACCTATACTTTTATTGATGGCAACGTTTTCTGGGAAAAATCCTGATGATATACACAAAAAATAAAAACACGGCTCTTCGGTCGTAATATATAATAACAGCAGTTGCACGTCAAACAAACGAGTCCCGGGCACGGTAGCTGCTGCAGTACAACACACATAGTCGAGTAATAATAATTATTATACATTTCTTTGAACAAAAATTCCTCTATAGACGGATATTATAATAATTACGCGGGAACAATCCCCGCCACGTATTGTATGCATGACGTTGGTGATGATGATGATGATGATGATGATGATGATGATGATAATATTATTACGAGCTCGCGGAAAACCAGCGACTTAAAAAAATATAATTAATAATTGACGTTAGCTGCTGCAGTGTAATACGGAGGGCGTGCGCGCGCGCTCGCGTATTTTTTACACGTGACTCATCGTCTCCGCCGCCACCGTCAAATGCCAAATGGTCGGGCAGTCAAAGGCCCGCGAAAAGGTTTTTTCCCCCTGCCGCCCCACCCCTCGCGTGGTCCCGGTGTGTCGTTATGATATTGTAATTCGCCCCCCGGAATATATATAAAGCTTGTTTCATTACGCGCGCGGCGGTTCTCCTCGACAACTAATTAAAGCGACCGCCGATGTACGCTGCGCGAGCAGCCACCCCCGCACCGCCACTGCCTCCGCCGCCGTTTACCCGACTGCATAAACGTGGCTCTTGTCACCCCGATTGTCATATCGCGTTCTGCCCGCCGGACGACGGCGAAGAAGTGCCATGTGTAATAAGGGCGAAATAATATAGTAAAAACTAAATTTAATAAATCTTCGAGGGTTGCGCTGAGATAATATGCCGATTTATGTACGACGCGTAGACGATCTACGTCGGTTACGGCTGTAAACGAACGACTAAATTCGAATTGAACACATGTGTATATACAGGGTAATTTTCCAACCATTCTCACCCCTTTTTCTCCGTGAAAATGATCAAATTTGGACTTTTTTTACCATTCAAGTTATCATGAAACCTTTGTTTTCCATTACTTTTTTTTTCATGCCAATTCAAGGGTGTCCTGTGGCAATACAAACTTTTATTTTTCAAATGAAAACACCATTTTTTCACTGCGGTATTTTATTGAAGGCATTTTCTGTGAATTTTGATGTATCGTAATCAAAATTCGAACGAGTAGTTTTGAAATGATTCTAATTGGGTTATAAGGAAAATAGTATTACAGTATCTAATAAATTTATGATATAATCCGCGAATTTAACACTTTGGATGCGCAATTTTAAATTTAAATAACTCCGAAAGTATTTGCCCGAATTTTGACTACGTTCGGCACATCGAGAATTCCAAAAAAATGAACTGAATAATATTTCGGGTGAAAAACGTGGTGTTCTCGTTTAAAAAAACGAAGTTTGTGTGTAGCCACAGGACACCCTGTAGTTGGCGTGAAACATTAAGTTATCGAAAACGTATAAGTCTTATGGTAACTTGAACATTTAACAAGAACAAAAAAAAATTCAAATTTGAGCGTTTTCGCGGCCAAAAAAGGGGGTGAGCAAAATAGTTAAAAAAAACCACCCTACAGTACCTTGACTGTTATCGTACCGCGTGGTGAACGCTGGGTACCTGGAATAAGGTATTGTGTACGAGTACAGTGCTCCGCGACTTTATATCGTAATTATACCTAGCACTGCAGTCTCCGGGACTTTTTCCTCCCCCGAACAAGTGTGTGCGATTAAAAAAAAAAACTTTGTTTATTATTTTTCCATGCACGCGCTGCGTAAAAAAAAAGCGTCTACGGACGATTTTTCCCGGAAGGTTACACAGAACGCGATACGTATCGACTCGGACACGCGTTATTGCATTATATGTACGCGGAGACGATAAAAATACCTTATGCACATTATTCGCCTTCCTATATACTCCTGTTTCACACATACGTATATGCATTACCTATGTGTATGTTATACTTACGCACGCGCACCGTTCCGACGTTATTAATTACAGTATTTGCTTCGAAGCAAAAGCGTTTTACGATCGCCCGGCGGACGCACCCTCATCCCTTCCGCCCGTATACGTTTGCGTACGCGTATGTAGGGCGAGTTTTTTAACGGTCTATAAGTGTTACTACGGTACTTGAAATTTTTACGCGTCAGAATATACTAGCGGCGAACGGCCACTGACCGCGGCTCGTCTTGCATAATTGTTGAAATATACGACCAATAATTGTCTGCAGTATTCGATCATTGTAAACACGTATATATGTGTACATACATTGTATTCAGTGCTCGACTTGGCAAAACTAAAGTAGGGGGACTCTGTTAACTTTTAAAAAAAGAGCGTCTCCGTCACTATTGTTAAACTTAACTGAGCCGTGGGGGCTACGCCCCCCACACCCCCTAATACCTCTCTGTGTATCATACAAAAAATATTTATAAATAATCAATTTTAAAAAAAAATTACTTTAAATATTATATTGTATATTATAGTTATAACTTATAAAATATAATAACAAACTCAAAAGTAACTGAATAAAAAACAATCCATTTTAACTATTTATTTAAACAGTTCCATAAATTATCCTTTCTTATATTCCAAATTTTATCCTTATTGGACAACAGATTTCTTCTGCATCTCTTTTACCACTTAATATCTAAGATTTTACATACCTAGATACTTGGTATGATACTAATAGTGGGTGGACCTACACATTATATTAATAACAATGATACAGTATGGTTAGGCGTTTACGCATTTCTTTTCCAAGTGACCATATTAATTATTATTCATGATATTAAAACTTCTTTCGCATTCAGGAGATGAAATCGCTACTGTATTAATTGCAACCATTAATGTTCTTCATGAGTGAATTAAAGACAATTTTTTTGTGTCGCTTGCGAAAACCTCTAACGGTAGATGTTTTATCCACTTGAAATTTTGTAGTCAAACACGCCACTGATATAATATAGGTAGGTACCTAATATTAGCAGGTACCTACTATAGAAACCGTATTATTGCACTCGTGTTGCAGAACGTTGGGAGGGAACGAAAATATTAGAAACATGAAAAATTAAAAAACCGCTCCATTGATTAATGATCGCAATATTATAATTGGTCCTCGTGCGGATGGCACGGGAAATGTTGTACTTACCTTTAATTTACCACAGCCAACAATCGGAGTCAAAATAATATGCCGGGCGAGGCTTAAGCCCGGTCGAGTCAATGCAGGCGTACCGATCAGCGCTATCAGGTTTCCGTCTTCAGTCTCCGTTCATGGACTGCTGCCTTCCACTCAAAGGGCTATTTTCCTTCTGCGAAGGGTTCGAAGACGAACCACCACCCCATCCCGCCACCGACCTACAAGGGCGTATCAGCCGATGGAACATCACATCATTAATGCAAACAGTGTTTCGGAGTGTTCACGCGGACGCAAACATTTTTGTTCGTTTCGGATGTATACTGTATAGGTATACCTATTACTTGGAAATGTTCTTGCGCACGGCCAAGCCTCCTGGACCCTAGTGTCATTTTTACTCGCCGCACAATTAGTCCTTCTAAATTGTAAACATCAGCCATCACGTCGATTTTATGCGTCTACTCTTTCCAATAATATATTCAATCACCTGTGGCCAATGCTCGGGGTATTGTGAATATATTGAATCTGCTAATTTTCGATCGCCAAAAGTGAAAACAACGTTCTAGGAGAAATTTGTTTCATTATTTAAAAGCGCGTGCAATTAAACGGAACAACACACACTGGTGTTTTTTTCCATCAGATTTATTTCGAAAACAAAACGTGTTTTGTTTCGCGTGTAATTGTTTCATTGTTTTACGATCAACTCCAGCGCAGTTGTCTAACATCGTTCTTCTACCGTAATTGGTTTTCATTCCTTCCAGTGCGTTTCTTGTATATTTTATTGATGGCCCAACTAAGTTCACTAGTAGTTGCAAACGTGTGCGATTTAAATTTGTCTAAATGTAACTAGGTTTTTCAAAACTAAAATTGTTGGTTGTAATTGTATTGCCCAAAAAGGCAATTGATAAACTATTAAGGATTTTGATTTTTTTTTAATATAATATAATACAATATAAAATTGTTTATGGTTTTTTTATTAGAATAAATAACAATAGGATTCTTACTTGATATCCCCTTGCACATAATATAAGTATGATGAATTATTATAAGATGTTGAAATATTATACTTCTAGGCATGAGTTATAAACAATGTGAAAGTATTTATCTGTTTACTATGATTAAAGTATTCAATTATTATAACTAGTGAATTGAGCGCAGTCATTTTAATAGAAAATAATAAATAATAATTAACAATCACCAATGATAAAATACAATTTCTTATAAAGTTATAAATATATAATATTGTTTATATCTCTGAAACATAAAAAAGAAAGTATTAACTAACTAAAATGGTATTAGAATGAAGCCAAATAAAATTAATTATCAAAATATTCTAACGATCACAAACAATTAATACTAACACAAATGGGTAGTTCAGTGAATTTGAAAAAAAAAAATGTACAACAATAAGTATATCACAGGCGACATGTATAAAAATATTGATGGCAAGCACAATTATTGCTGTCATCATTAAGTATCCATACGGTATATAAAATTATCTGTATACAAGCATTTAGCTAGCTTAATTATGAACTGTTCACCAGTTTTCATAGAACTCTGAGGTCCTTTTATCATCTTCAATGCCACATCAATAGCTACAATACAATCAGAAAACTGTCGGTCTTGTTTTAAAGATTCCAGAATGCTAATTGCTTTTAAACATTCAACAGATGTAGTAAAATCGCTGGAATAATGCAAAATTACATTTTGTCAATTAATGAAGATGATTGTTTTTAACAACTACTAATCAATGATGAATAATAGAAAATTACTTGTTATTGGATGAAAAACCACCAGGTGCATTATCCGCTTGTCTTATATACTGTTTACGACTAGATTTGTTCTCAGGTAACTGTGAGTGTATGAAAGCTACTAGAGCACGGCACATCACACGACATCTACACATTTACATGGTTAATAACAATTACTTTAAAACAATGTACGGACAACTTACTTGGGCGAAATATTGGTCTGTTTCTGTAATCTTATGGCATCAAATAGACTCCAGCTCTGTTTATGTTGAGCTAATTGTGTTGCTGTACCAGCAACTCTTAACAGGTATTCAGCTGTTTGATCATCTTCAACTGTGCTCAACCGCAAGACTAGAGACCACAATAGGGGCAACTTGTTTTCAGCAATATTACTGCACAAAATAAATATGTTACTTTCTATTAACTTTATTGTTTTTGAAATGATTTGCTTAACACTTTAATAAATCATTAAAAAATCAATCTTGTTTTTATTCAGATGAATACTAATAAATGTTAAAAACAATACATTTTTTAAAATTTTCTTACCTAGGTTTCACAGCTTCTAGACACTGCACTAAGGTACACAAGACATCAGGATATGCTGATCGATTTTGCGATTCTTTGAGAGCCAGAGTGTATAAGGTGAGTAAATGGCTGGATGACATTAACACTTCCCCTAAACCTTGATAGTGAAGTCGTACAGGTTGAACCAAAGACAATATTTTTTCCCACTTAAAATCATCTTCATTTCCTATTATAGAAACAAAACAAGTAAATAAAACTAATATAAACTAATATTTAATAAAAAAAATAATTAACTTACCGACATTTTTGAACCATGATGTCAAACAAGCTTCAAGTATATCACTCTTATGCTGCTGATCGGTAACATGTGCCCATGTCACCATCAAAAACCCTTGTAACACAGTGCAGTCAGCTTTTCTTTGAGATAACCACTCTTGAATAGTTTGCAACATTAGGGAAGATAGTATGGAACCTGGCGGTTGGTTAACCAACACCAATAGTTCTAGGACTAATAGTTTAGCTTCTTCACCGTGTTTAGTAACCATTTCCGTATCATCCAATAGCCGGTGGAAAGCGCATTTGAGATGTTTGTAATGACCACCCAATACTGACCTGTAGCGTGATGCTAATGATATAAACATCCTAACCATTGCTCGAATGAATATACGTCTTTTGTATAAACTCGGTTCAGCATATGGTGTATTGTGGTCAACATTGTTGTAACCAGCAGCAGTTTTTAAGAGACTAAAAGTAAACATTGTTGATTGCAAATGTTATATATAATACAAGAAAATATTTGAATATCATGTAACTTACTCAAGCACAGCAGAATCTGTGCCACACCAATCTTCATTACTGAGTTGAAGAACTGTCATTGGATCGTATTTAGAAACAAACCAACTCAAAATATTTTCATACGTTTCACCATCAATTTGATACCAAGCAAATTTTTGGGCTTCTAATAGAAGTGGCCTAATTTTTCCACCCTATGAACATTATAATTTAGTACACTTTTCAAAAGTAAATTTAACGCTCAGAAATACTTTTCTCATGTTAGGCTGATTGGATAATTTTATGAACAATGATAATAGAATACGTAAATCAAGATTAGGTACATATGGCCAAGGTATTTCCAAAACAATATTTGCCAAAAAGCATTGTGATTGTGGTAAAAATTGATCCATAACCTGTTTAGAAATTAACCAACATTATTAAATATAATTCCATAATAACTAAATAAAACATTATCATTACCTTCATAATCAAATCTAAATCTACAGGTGAGGGTATAAATCTTTGCCATGGTAACTTTTCAAGATTTGAATGAATCGTCTCAAAAATATAATCATTTGTCTGAATATGAGCAAACATTTTTATGTACCATTGACAAACAAAACTTAAAACATTATCACATGCTAAAGGTTTAAAACAAAAAAAATCAGTTTTTATTTTCAAAATATTAATGAAAAAAATTTTAACAAAGAATTCACCTGGCATAGTATCTAGAACAAATGTAATACACTCTACCAGAGCATCAACCATTAAAGCAGAGATTGATGTATCAGTAGCTAGCCATGGTAGTTTCAATGACCTATGATCAGTGTTCCATCCTTCATACCAAGGTTCCAACCATGGACCAAACATACTTATTAAAGTTGGACATAAAAACTCACATACTAAAATAAAAAAAATACTGTCAATATTTTTTGTAATGCTTAAAATGTTTAAAAAGAATGACATTTAATACACAATAATATTTTTTATTTAATATTCTATGAAATATCATAGAACTAATTTTTTAGAAATTTCTCATCTTCAAACCATATAAATACTTAAGTTTAAAATAATTTTGATCTAGAAATCACAACAAATTAGTTGCTTACATTTATTCTTAATTTATAAATTAACAATAATCTTTTAACACTAATGGTTTTTATAAAAATGTACATACTTTTATTTGCTAACATTCCTCGATAAGATTGCAACGTTCCAACCACTAATGCATGGCTAACCATAGCATACAATCCAACTAATGGTTCAATGTATACATTATATTTTGAATACAGCTCTCCAGTAGCAGATTTTAATCTTTCATTGGCAAAATGGGTGGTCAAAAGATGTAAGGTTTCTTGAAGCTGTGTGTGACAAAAAGCAAAGTTTGAACGTATTATTAAATCCTATATAATTAATAAGTCATAACATACATCTTGTGAACTAAGAGACCGTTGATCAGTTGCATAACGCCGAACTACATCCCGTAGTTGATCTGGTGATATTCCGGGCAATAAGATTGTTCTCACAGTGTTTGTTTGAGTGGTGGGCACCACTTGAGCCAAAATAGTATTGAGAATATTGAACCATACGTGACAGTAAATGCGACCTTCTTTTGAATGATCTAAGAGCTTAAGTAATATTTCACCATAGTGTTCAGGGAAATCATGTTCCATAATTTTGCACAGATGTTGACTAAAAAGCTGCAGACAGTAATATAATAAAAGATCAACCAGTTTAAAGATAAGTTGTAAATATTTAATTTGCTAACTTCGTGTAAGGACCAAGTGTAATCTGATCGCGTTTGTTGTTTTACCAGTATCAAAGCTTCTATACAGCAATCTATTAATATTGACCTGTCATGAAGTAAAGGTTGTTTGGTTGAGAGGCAAACAGATACATCAAACTAAAAATAATTTGATGTTAGTATTTTATTACATACATAACTGCTCTCTAGCACTCACTTTAGAGAGTAATTTTAATGCAATTGGTTCATATCTTGCATTACAATGGTTTATGATATTTTTGTAGGCTTGTATAAAAGTAACAGTAGATGAAGTAGACGGTGAAAATAAAGGAACAAGTACATCCGCTAGTTCTGGATGGTTCAATGCTGTGTCTTCAATACGCAAACATTCTTTTTCATTATTCATAATGAATGTCTAAAAATAAGGATACTTGATCATTATTAAAATTATAATTGGTGTATTATGGTTGATTACACTAAAAATAATAACTCAAATATTACGAACATTTCCAATGGACTGCAAGATAGCTAATACAAATTTCTCAATAGGTGGACATGTCTTTAAAATAACATATTCAGACATAAGTACATAGAACAATCGAACACCTGATGAACGAATATCAGTAACTAGTGCGATATCTCCTATTTTATTCAATTCGTTGAGTTCTTTTAATATGAACCTAGAATGACAGAAAATAATATAAGTATATATTTATTATTTACAAACCTAAAACAATACATGTTTTATATCTGATATAGTTCTAATGTTAGGATTTTAATATCTAAGTACGTACTGGATAATAAGATCCAGTGTAGTACATGCAGATGTTAAAGAGCATGGCAAAGACTTTTCTAAAATTTCGGTGATTAATGCGTCTAATTCTGATCTGTTGTTAGAATTTAATTCCACTACATCCATATTCATTTTAGCTTCACGAATCTACAAAATGTAATACACACTATAAGTATCATAAGAATGTTAATTTTTAATTTAATGATTTGTACTTGGAAAGTTATTTCAGCGGCACCGGCACAATTAGAACCACTGGCGTTGCCTCTTTTTGTTTTGTAATCACAAACTGCTTGAACTCTAGTAGTTGAATCCATTTGAACATAAACCAATTTTATACCATCAATGTACCGGCTATCTAAATTCTCATGACAAACTGTTTGCATTCTATACACTTGGCTACAAAACAATAATATTTAGTTTCAAAAAAACATTAATAGGTTTATTGCTTACTTAATAAATTCCACAATTTGTTTAATATTTAACTGTACAATATTTAGCAGATGGCTTTGATGGTACAAAATATCAGCAGTTATTAATTGTACATCTGACAGCCGTAACACAAAATCAGGACTTTGTAAAGGGTCATCATAAGACTTCAGTCTGAAAATACAAGTCTTATAGATCAAATCATATTGTTATTAGAATAATAAATTAACAATCTTCAAAACCTGTAAATAATTCTAGAAATAGGATCCTTTTCCAAAGGTCTTCTATTAATTTGACTACTGCTTTGAATATGTTTACCAAATAAATCACACCAGTTTTGTATACATTCAAATTTGTTTTCTTCAATCAACTTATAATTGATTATATCTGACAACCATTCCTGTTAGACAAAAACTTAATTAAAATGCTTCCAACAAAAATATTTAATCAATTTCATTACATGGGAACCATTAATAATATGGGTTAGGTCATTTGGTTCATACATTGAATCCAACGATGGTATAAACAAAGTTGATTCAAGAAGTCGAACATCTGTTAACCATAGAGTACATGCTTCATAAAATCTAAAATATAATGATTAAACTTCATAATAAATTAATCAAACAGATAAAGATATATATTGTACGTACCTTGCTAATCTCAAATCTATTTCGGAATTAGGTTCAGTTTGAAGTTGTGTGCGATGAAAATCGATGCATTCTTTTATTTTATTATTAATTTTGTTCAAATACGGTGAATTAACAAGACCTTCAAAAAATTTACGTCCGACACAGCCAAGTTGTTGGTTTCTAATGAAAAATTATTAGAAAAGTCATAAAATTAACTATTTAGAAGATATTTAAAAAAAATTACTTACCCCGGAATCCGTTGTAAGTACAATCTAAAAAAGTTTTGCCAATATAATGAAGTCATTGGATGACCGGGTGATATTTCCAATCCATATTGCATCCACCGATATATAGCCAAGTGCCCAGATGTAAAATAAGGTAATTTTAACTCAGAACATACTCTCTATGGATGAAAAAAAAAATAAAGAAAAATTAAAATTGTAAGATACATAATTATATAAATAAAACCTTTAATGCATCATCCACATTTGCCTTTCCTTGTTGTAAATGTAATTTCATCAGTACATTTTTCCAAACATTATTTCTGCCCTGAATACACCATTCTTCAGCTTCTAATGCCAACAGGGCATAATATGGACAATGATATAATATCATAGGATATTTAGGCAATAAAAGTGGCCGTTTTTCTGGACTTTGAAACATAAAATTAAAAATTGATCCAATAGCTGTAACATTTTCTTTGGCATCACTAAATTGCTAAAATACAATTCAAAATTAATACTATATAAAAATTTTCTTTTAACAATAACATTTACAGTTATTAAATTGATTAACAATTCACGAGCCCACTGTAATGATTCAGACCGAAAAACATTTTTGAAAACTGTATCCAACACATATACAAAAAACTCTGACTCCGCTTCTCTCCACACAGCGCAAATAGCTTTAGTCCATAGGTCCATTACTAAATGAGGACTTGTTATTCCATATCGTGCATAGTTGGATATTTGATATTGAATCATATTGGTAAACTGTATTATGATTTCAGAAGGTCCTTGAACAGTCAATAAACTCATGGCACGTTTAGTAGTATTGTTTCGATTGTCTGCCATAATGCCAGCCACAATATTGATAAATCTGAAAACACATGAATTACTATTGGAATTGAACTTTTCATATGAAAATGTTGTCACTTTTTCGATTCCAGTAAACAATCAGCATTTTCAAAAAAAAATGGAACGATCACATTCAAACATGCAATAGTTGCTGTATAGTGTCTGTACAGTACCAGTCTGTAACAATAGTCCAACCCTTTGCTTAATATAACTGGAACACAATGGCCTACTGTTGTTACATGTACAGCAGTATATAAAGCTATGGGATCATCATGATGCAAACACTTAATGTCCTAAAATAGAATAAAAATCATATTATTCGAGAACTGTACTGGTGGTAAACTGTGTTTACTTACAATATTATTAGTGTCAATATCGATAACTGAAAGTAAATAATGATTCAAGTCTTGCAATGAACCACGTACAATGATGTCGGGTAGGTCCATTAAATGAAGTTTTAGCGTATATAACACTTTCCATGACCAAACTCTAAAAGCTTGTTCATTTGACTTAATTTGTACCAACTAAATAATATCAGTTATCTTATTTTTATTATTGAAACATAATAAATTATTAAATTGTTTTATTTTTTTAAATTACTTGTTTTATACTGTGAACTAAATATTGAGCTGAAGTTTCATCTACAGTGATAGGAGCGTGCTGTACAACAGCTTTGGTAATGATGATTGCTATATGGTCGTGCATTTCTTTAGTCAACATAAAATCACTGCATTGCAAAAAATAATAATTTTTTAAAATATATCGAAATGATTGATAGATGAATAATAAACTAATAGCAGAAAACTTAACAAAAGTACATACTTAATATCATTTTCATTGCATGCCGAAAATAACTTTGAGAGTATATAGCGACTTAAAGAATTTTCTGTTGATGTAATAGGATGATTCAATATCAAATGTTCTAAGAAAGATAAATCATCCATGGTAAGTTTCCAAATTGCTAATGGTAGAGTTTTGAAAAGATACATGGCACCCTTGACATGATAAAATTAATTCAATTTAACATGAAATTAGTAACATAAACAATTAAATTGCTAACATACATACCGAGCCAACATCGTCAAATTTATATTTGAGTACACCCAAAATTTCAGAAATGAGAAATGGATGTTTATCAGATAAATTAGATAGCAATGTCCGGCAAGTTTTATGACATTGTTCTTTAGTAGTTTTACTCACAAATCCTATCTATTAAAACAAAATTGGTAAATAGATAAATCAAAGCATACACATCATTAAGTTAAATTGTCATTCTTACTTTGAATAAACAAATGGTCACTGTTTTTATGAAATCTATATCATTAATGTATCTACTTAAAGCCATATTACAAATGGCTGTTAGCAAATAGTAACATTCGTCATCAGAAGTATTTATAATGCATTCTGACAGTTCTTCTAACGAACACTCATTGGAAACTAAATACAAAAAAAAAATATAATAATAATAATGTAAAATAATAACTATTATTTGAATGAACCTGATTTAATGTGCAGCACATATTGGAATAGTTGTAATAACATATGGGAAGAAACTTGACTAAAAGGCAACATTACCAAATATTGCCAAGTGGTTCTATCTTCAATATCGTACAAACATCTAACAGCTCGACTTAGGAATGAATCGTATTCTGTTTGAATTCTAGCAGACACAAACTTATGAACTCTGAAGAAAGTTAAATGTTTTTATTAAACAAATTAACTAACAATAAAATATATTTTAATACTAACTTAAATTCTTCTAACACATCAGTAACATAGTTTGCAGTGTCCTGAAGAAGATGTCCTAGTCTTTTAGAAAATTGTTTATACTCAGTACTTTTAGAACAGTATGTTTGTAATCCTGATTTAAATAATTTAACTAAAACACTCCCAATAGCAATCAGTCTTAATAAGTCATGCTCATTCCATAAGTTCAAACGTATAGATTTTTCATTTTCAGAAAATATGATCTGCATTAAAAATAAAAGTTAATATAAATATATTATAATTTAAATAAATTAAAAATTATTACTTTTTTAAAAAGCGTTGAAAATGGTATTTGATTAAGTAAAGCTATAATATCACTTTCACGAAGTGTTTGTAGAGAGGTTTCCGAACTTTCTTCTTCACCTTCACTGTCTACTACTACCCAAATAGATTCATTAGCATCAATGTCATTGTTACAGATCTAAATAATTGTATGAATGATTAAGATTAGATACATATATGATGGTATATATAAAATTATATATTACTTGTTCTAAGAATTTTTCTCGAGCATAAACTGGTAACAAAACAATGGCCAATGAAGTAATTATATAATCTAAATGAAAATTATTTTCTTGATGGTCTAAATCAATTAATGGTATTTGGATAAAAGAACTGGCCCATTTTCCAACACCTGTAGGGCATCTGAAACATAAGAAATAAAAGAAAATTATTGAAAAATTATTATTTATTAATGAATAAAAGAAAATGCATTTATATTCACGTTACCTACCTTAAAATGTGATTCAATATAAAGAAATGATCTTTCCAGGAAGCAACTCGAAGTAAAACACCAATTGTTTTGACTAACAATTTTCTAGTTTCGTTAATAAATATTTTATCACTTATTGCTTTTCTTTGATACAAAAATAATATAGAAATGGAAGACTTGAGATCATGTATGGATGGTTGAAGATTTTTTCCTTTTATAATTAAGACATCTGAATTAAGAAAAAGCCCGATAGGAGAATCAGAAGAAATAGTAGTAAATGGCTGACATATAACATGCAGATAATAATCAATCTGAAATAATAGTAATTAAGTCTTTTAAAGATCATGGTTGATCAATACTGCTTAAATTAGAGCTACGAAAAGTAAAAACTCTTATAGATAATACAAGAAATTAATTTTTCTAACCTTTTCTTTGATCATCTGACAATCATATAAGGCACAATAATAATTGTTAATTAAAATCCGTAACTGTTCGAGAGACTCCACTAAATTATCTAAAGCCATTTGGTTGAATCTAGATATATCATACTTTTTTGTAGCTGATACTGGGTTACCATCCTGAAATATTATAACATAATAATTAAAAACAGGTACATGATATAGAAACAATTAATTAATTTAAGTAAATAATTTAAAAAAATTGTTTTTTTAGATTTATTTAACATAAATTTACAATCAGATAGTAAAATAAATAGGCATCATAATTATATTCAGAATTGTTTTTGTGTGTTAGACTAAATAGTTTACTCAAAGATCAAATAGTAAATAAAAATGATAGGTATACTATACAAATAGCAATAGCATTTAAAAAATGTATCTCAAATATTATTTACTTGGCATTCTCCATACTGTGTATAAGTAGCTGGTTCTAATGCCCAAATATGCTTTTCGTGAGTAACATATGAATATTTTGATTCTTTTATTTCTCGTTTACTACTTTCAAGTTTAAGTCTTGCGTGTAAATAATCTTGAAGCAATGTATTAAGTGGATGTTCGTAGTTTTGAAATTTTTTCAATTCGGACTGATTAAATTGTTCTATATACTCTGACAAACCATATAATAATTTGTTTTGATAATATTCAGCCAGTTGTTCATCGGTAAATGGAGTTAAAGATTCAAAAGGTGCTTGAGAAACTGGTGAATTCCATAAGTCATCAAGTTCTGGAGCACAAGGAGTTGGTAATGAACCTACAGAACAAGGTATTGACATTGGTAGAATAGATGGTGGAGTCATGTTTTCAACAGAAGGTTGTTCAATAAAAGTCTCCGTTTCACATATTTGAGTATTGTCAATTTTTAAAGAACTGACACTTTCATTAACTTCTTCTGTTGGTTCGGTACTTGTGAAAATATCATTGAATGCTTCATGAAGAGCATTTTCAACATTATCTACAGTAGATGAATGAAGTATATTATCAATAGGTTCTGGTTCTTGGACATTTATCTGAAATCAAATAACATAATTTGCCATCATATTCCATGTGACAATGGACTAATTTGATGAATGTATAATAAATACATTTCAAAAACAGAATGTTAAATATTTAATTTGTTGTTTGTACGAACAAAAGTTAATAACTTTAATTATATTTATCAATACTCAAATAGACAAATCAAACAAAATAAATGTACAGTTGATGGTCTAACAATTTTTAGAAGTGTTACTTTTGATACAATAGCCCAATACATTTTTCAATTACACAACAAATGCATCAACTATAGGTCAACAGGTTAGTCAGTGTTTTCACTACCGTGTAATGCCTTATTGATAATTATACAAAATACTAATCAGTAAACTATGTTTTTATAATAATTTATAAGAAAATATAACTGTAGGTAATTATGGATAAGAAAACCTTATAAAATAAATAAATTTTGATATAAATACTGAATAATTATGAAATAAGTATGTATAATAATATCATAAATCAATTGTTTCCAAACTACTCAGAAAAGAACAAAGAAAATGTAAAATTTTGATCAAATGGTTTTTAATTAAAAATGAAATGACAACACAATAAAACTAGTTTCAAAAAAAAATTAATCAAAGTAGCGATGAAATAGTAAACCAGAAGAAAAAATGAGAATAATAAACTAATTAACGGGGATTTAAAAGAGTTTCATAAATATGTTGTAATTTTAAATTATATGAATAATTAATTGTTCAAATTTAATAATGAATTTTCATAATAAATAAAAACTAGTGAAATTTATTAACAAGGACTAATAGCTGAACACAGTAATTCTTTCTGCACTTGAGTGTTAAGGAGTTTGAACTCAATTATTTGACAAATACTATGAATCAGCGTAAGGTACCTAGTAAAATTAATGTCTACAAAAAAATATGGAACCATCAACCCAAAAATCGTGATTCGAGCATAAATTAAATTGATCCTCGAAGAAAGGCCTATTGGTTTTTCCTTTGTTCAACCAATGCACACGGACATCGATCGTAATGAAATACAATGACGTACACACATACGAATCAAGTAACGTGAATATTGTGGAACGCGAGAGGAAAGGTCGGGATTCGTGGTCGTTTCGTTCGGGGAAAAACAAAACGGTCAATGCGAGACCGGAAGCCCCAGCCGTAGGACGTGAGACCCGGAAATCCGGAGTAACCTTATTTTAGACACCGGGGCAGGAGGACGGTCGGTCGTTCCGTACGTACTTCAACAGGCGGACGCTTGGTCTTGGCCGGAGCGTGAATTCTAGGCCTTTGTCGTTCCATCGCGACGCGACACGGTTAAGTCATAATCACATCAATGGCACAACAGACGGCCCGGTCAGACGGTCGACAAACAGCGAACTGACAACGGTGCGCAGCGCGAATACAGTAATGTAATGGAAATTGCGACTATTCTCTTGTTCTCCCGTCCGGTGTTCGATTGTCGTTTGTTTTTTTCTTTTATTATTGTTATTGCGTAGCCGTTATCGCGCGACCGAGGATATAGGTTCGACGGGTGTGTGACGGAGAAAGAGCTGGTGATAACGCGTAACACGATAACGTAGATTGTTTAAACATTACCCCCAGCCCGTCGTTTCTATTCTACGTCCGTCGTCGTAGAGTAAAATACTTTATCCATTCTTGTGGTGCTCACGTCTGCGGTCGACTTAATTTATCTACGATCACGACGACGACGACGACCAAAGACCACAGTTCTCTGTAATACCGCGGATCTCGATAATAACGTCATCGCGACGCGTGCGAAGGACAAGCGTTATCGCCGTATCCGATCCGCTCCGTGCTATCGCGGCGCGGTCGCGTGTTGTTACCGCGCAAGAACAGCTGTGCGCGACAACCGCGGTAACCGACCGTTATCAACGTGGTCGCAGCAGCAGCTGTTCCGGGGGGCGCACGCGAGATAACTTGATAAGACGGCCGCGCTCCGTGTTGCAAGGGAACGGGTGGGAGGAGTTGCACCGTGCACGGCCAGCGGAGATTCCCCGGCGCGAGCGACTTCTTGTACGCACGGCCCCGCTCGAATCTCGATTGTGCCGTTATGAGTGGCGGCTACAGTCGCCGGCCGAACAGTATTCAGTGTCCGTGTGTGAGGCCGACCAATAAGTCGCTGCGGTTCGGTCGCCGATGGTGTTGAACACGTCTCGTCCAGTCCAGTGCTATGGCTTCGCGTATAACGTCCGGTGCCCGGTTGTGCGTTCGCGCCAGTATCGATAAACTCGTGTGCAATTTGGCCAGGAGCCGTCACCACAGCGCCGCTGCCGCGAACGACGCGGTCGTCGGTCCGCGGTTGGACAGGTTACAATGTTACCAGGTCAGTAACGGCGCACGTCCGATCATCACCACCGCCCCTCGCGGGGGGGACCAGTGCAGTACCCGCCGCCCCGGTCGCGAGCTGCTCGGGGCATTTTTTTTCGTCCTCCCCGTCCTGCGCTTCGCACTGGGTGCACTGTGTTGTTGTTTTGTTTTCCTATGTTGTACCCCGATTTTGCAAGGTCCTTTCAATGACTTTTCGCTTGGCATCCGTCCCATTTCTGGCAGCTCAGAGGTCTTGGCCACCTGCGCACGTTTACGGCTGTCGGGTGTCAGGCTCAAGCCACGGGTAGACCGACAACGGTCAACCCTCTAACGCTTATGGACGGCTCGTAGTATCCCTATCGGTCCAATTGACCATGTCTATCATACAGCCGATGATTCACCGAAACCCATGGCTGGGCTTTGTGGAACACCGTGCATACCAATATCTGTAAAGTTTGCTGTGAATTGTTACGGTTTTCTGGAATATATACAAGAAATATACATTTAACTCAATTACACTTGGAACTCTGTTATGAGTATTTTAATAGTGGAGGTATCGTCACATTCTCTTAACCAACTTAACCAACGATAAATATTAAATTAGATTATACATTTCCATATTGGTTGGTGTGGAGTTACTTCTGTATTTTTGTGATATAACTAGCAACTTCCTTAAAAAATGAAAAAAATTTCACCAAATCGGTATTATTTATTTCCAGTTGATTTTATTCCCACCAATAATTTTATAACTGTATGATGGTTTTTAATATGTTAAGTTTTCTTTAATTTTTATTAAGTAGTAAGTACCAAACTTATATAATAATACACAGTAAAAATATTATCTGTTTTGTAAAACATGGGCAGAAATTTCACTTTGAATAAAACAAAATTAACACTAATTTTTACTTGTGAGCGCAAAAGATTCAAAAAATTATTCTATGATCATCAATAAGTAATTAAGTTTCTTATAATGTTTCTTTTCTTCTATGGATGATCTAGCCAAAGTTTTAGCTATAAGTTAATTAAGACTAAACAGAAAAAATGATTAGTTTTTCTGTGTTACTTATAAAAATTCTGTTCAACTACAACAAATTCTTGGTAGAATATTGTATAAGCCATTTTTTAATGTTTTGAAATGTTTCTAAATTTTATGTATGCAATTCTTTGTACATTTTTGTACCTGTATATCAGTATAACAAATGTTAAAAAATTATAATCAATATCTCTAGTTTACATCTATATTTCACGGTATATCATAATTTAAATTTATATTTTTCACACGACTATTGAGGAATTTATTAGGAAGTGAAAGAATGTATTAATAATTTTAAAGAAATGACCTCGTTTTTCTTAAGAAAATTTCTTTTTTTTATATTCATCTAAACATTTACAAATAAATTATTACTTACTAACCAACTGGATCAGTTAGTCAAATAATTAATAATAAATATAATTATTTATGTGCATTATGCTTTATACATAAAAATGTTACCTTTGGGAATTATCTAAAATTATTTTTAAGCTTAATGCTCAGCTAATTGTGTCCTACATAAAATTATATATATAGATTTTGAGTTAAATCACGATTTTTAACATCAATATGATTTTATAATTGAGGAGTAAGTAAGTGTAAACTTTGCACATCAATTTAATATTTTTAAAAACTGCGCGAGATTTTTCTTAATGAGTTGAAACATATAATTTCATGTTTAAAAACTGACATATATGCGTATAATAAAAAAAGTGTACAACTGACTACTTATCTCGTTAATCAATACGAGTTTATTTAAAAATAAAAAAAATTATTTTTATCATTGAACGGTTTACTTGACAGCGTCACAAGGTTTAAGTTGTACGTGTATTGATCGTACAATATTATAATATGTTATACCGTTCATTTAATTGATTTAAATGATTTATAAACGAGTATACGAAATAATAACAACGATTTCGTTGAATGATATTCTCAATTAACAATTAATTTAATCTGCGTACGATGATTTATTACGTAACAATATTTATCGTTCAAAAAAATTTACCGCGAAACATATAATATGTTTCGCAATTTGAAAACGCTCATCAGTTTGGCGGGAGTACCTGCCAACGTAGCAGGGTCTAAAATATTCATACTACACACTACACTTTAAATACATTTTGTGGTCTATGACGTACTCTGGTGTTAAATATGAGCCTATTTGGCTGTACATCTTTTTGAAAATTTTCCACATATTACGTGTATAAAAATATTACACATTTTTCTGTATTCAGATCGAGTCTACGGTATTTTTTTTCTAAGTAATTATTTTTGTGACTCTAATGAATAAGATTTTATTACCCATTTACACATTTCGTTGTACACTTTACTTTTTATGTTCTACACAAATTGCGTCCACACAATTTTAGGACCTGCCTACGTGGTAATTCTACAATGGAGGGTGGTTGCGATCGTTGAACTTGAAAACGACTCTGAATTCTGAGGTGGCGGACACCTCGACCCACTGTCCACCTCGCGGGTCAGTCGCTTTATCCAATTCGTCCTTGTGACGACGACGTTATACCGCGCGTTATCATTGTCTCGGTGGTGCAATTTGCATGTGCGCACACGTGTGTGTGTGTATATATATAATTGGCGGCAGTCTGCAGTAAGGTGAATCACCATAATAACGAACCAGTTGTGCGCAACGCGTTATACTGGCCTACTAAAGGATAGAGAGAGCGAGAGAGAGAAAAAAATGATAATAAATAGAAAAGAAGGGAAAAAAACACATAGCCGCCGAGACCGTTAATCAAGTTCGACAACCTGGGTAGCCCGAGTACGATCGTGTCTTTTTCCTCTCTCTCTCTGTCCGTCTCACGGACACGCATAGCGGCTTGGTCTCTCGCTCGGTGCTGCGTCGCCGCCACCGCACCGAATCCAGACCATGTCCAAATGACCGGTGAATTCTAACACTCGAGAGGCCAAAAAAGCGCGTTATAGTTTCTATTTAACGTGTGATTCAATCAAAATTTCCGAGATAAAACGCGCGAGGTTTAACGTTTCCGTAACCAATGGCAAATGACCGGCGGAAAAATAAAAAATGTCGTGTTTACTCTCCGTAATAAATTTAAACTATTGAATTAAAATTGCAGATGCAAATGCAATATGATTTCATTAGAAATGTAGACAACACGTGATATTCCGAAATTTAAACGAAATTCTTTATAGGCATTTATTATTTATGTTATAAAACTTTCTATGTTGATTTTATATCCATGGTCAATCATATATTTAAATCTCGTAAAAATGTCTATCATCTTATACTTAATCTGTATTAATTAATTACCTACTACACTTTATTTAATTCCCCAGTTATACCTATCTCGTAAAATTAATTTTAAATCAAGATGTTCTAAAAATATAAGTATTTTGTATTTAAAATTACTCTCTAGGCAAAGAGTAAAGACTCTTTACGAGCTTGAAATTTAGTATAATATTTTATATACATCGATAGCTCATATCGTCGATGATTTCTTAAATAGTAACCCTATAGGATACTTGAATAAATTTCTGATGAATAACAAATAACAATTAAATATTTTTGTGAGGTACCTATATCTTCAAAATATTTGTTTGAATTCGTGTCATAATCAGTAATCAATTACCTTATATTATGTTTTCAATAATTTGTACTTTTACATTCTTGTAAGCCCTGATTGAAGTTGTATAAGCTCATAAAATATAAAACTGTATATTGTTAATTTATTTTATTAAAAGTACTCAAACACTAAAATATGAAAAATTTAAGAAAAATCTTAAGACAAGTGCTAAAACCTTAAATATCTTGTTAAATATTCAGTTAATACTTCAACGGTGTTATAAGTTTTAATCATTTTTAGAAAGTATTAGAAAATGTATGTACCTACCTTCATTAATTTTTCATAATTATACCTATTCACCATCAAATAATCAATTTTTGTGGTTTTTGGCACGCCTTAGGGGTAGTAATTAAGTAACTGCGATTTCACAGTAGGTGTAGGTAGGTACATAATTAAACAATCATAACTTGTGTCTGTGCGCAACGTAGAAGTCCGTAATATGTAATGTCAATAGAATTGTACCAATAATTAATATTTTGGAGTACTCCCCTAGTTTTTAAAAAATATTAACATAAGTCCGTTTCTCAAAGTGTGATAGCTTCTTAAATGTTCGGCATTACGACCTTGGGACTACCTACGCAATAATATGTGATTCCTTTTGACCACGCAGTTTGGGTGAAAGCGCAAGTGAAACATATGCAAACCGGTCCAGGATGTCTTTAGTCGTGGTATTTAGCACGTATACACATCCTATAAGTCTACTTATACCCTGTGTATAGTCCTTATATCAATAATTTTTTCTTTCGTTTGAGCTCAGGGTCAATTTTCTTGTATCCTATTCGAAACTCTCTAAATATATCCGGAGAGTATATTTTGAGTTGTTCCTTAGAAAATTACTAATTAAAAATAAAAAAAACCGATTGTTTCCATGAAGAGATACTTATCAAGGAATGTAAGCTTAACTGCTCAGATAGGTTAATTTCATTTCCAAACCAAGTAATCGTTTAATTGTTCTAATATGTGTAGTGAAAGCCGCGTGGCTCTCTTTTGCTCATATGATGATCATCTTCATGGGCGGTTTGCTTTTCAAATTTTTTACCATCCGTTCTAGATAATTTTGTACACTAAATCGAATAACATTTATTTTTAAATATATAAATATTGGTATTTTAAATTTTGGTTACTCGAAATTTCCTGTCTACAAAACTGACATAATTTCTAGAACTATAAAATATGATTTGCTCTTCAGAGTATTTTATTTTAATAGCAGTTTCATAATCTGTAGTTTACTATGGCCATTAACTTGAAATAATTAGTATTTACAATTTAAATATAACAACATATAAAATAATCGAAAACTACCTATGCTATAATTTATTTATAATAATTATGGATTTCATTATTCCCGTAATTCTTAAATAGGTATTAAATATTAATATATTCGTATGATACAGAAACCTTTTATATATATAGGTATTTAAGTTGAATCTTTGTGTTATTATTTATCAAAATGATAATTAATCGCGTTCTCGCCATGATTAAAATTCATAGGTACGTTGTTACAAGTATAATAGTAATTTCAGTTTTACTAGTCTTAAAGTTCTCATTTTAGCAATTACATGATACTATCGAATATTGCCCCAAAAACTTTCCCATTAGGGTGCTTCTAGAAAGTGTCGAAATCAATGTCCGATTTTATTTAATTAATTTTGCAACTATTATACTAGGTATAAATAAAACATTAGTATTTAACAAGAATAATATACTACAAGCATTGAGCATTCCTTATTTTCCACACGCAGGTTGTGAGTTTAAAATTAAATATACTGTTGTATAAGAACGTATTATTTAATAAATAATGAACATTTTCAAATTTACTTAAATGCAAATTAAACATCGATACGATAAACACATCTAAACAACAATATAATATACAACATTGTAAACTATGTGAAGTATATTATCTAATATAGAATGAAAATGATATTAAAAATGAATTAATAAAATATCATTAAATAATTTGTTGGAATATTGTATCTAGAACATTACTATCTATAGCTGTTCAATTATTTAAAATTAATCTCTGTAATCATCAAATGGTGTCTTTATAGATGACAACAGACAGGTGATAGAGCAAAAATCTATTAGTCGAATCTTTTTATTTTTTGTTTATATTACGTAATAACCAATTCAACGAACGCCGTGATAAAAAAGTTCATAAAATTAAGCTATAAATTCACTTTACTTCGAACAATTATAATTTTTAGACTTTATATTATAAATGATTCACACATTTTATATTTTATTTTTTTCTAACCTTACAATAATTATGGTTTCTCTAATGTATGATTTAAAAATCTTATCTAAGCTGATTAAAATATATTCGAAGAGTGTTGGTATAGAAACTCTAAGAAATACCCAGATAATTCCGTTTTCTGATTTTTACATGTTAAGGATACGAGTATAAGTCATAATGTCATATCTTAAGCGACAAACAATACATTAAGTACCTCAATAACCACATTATCTTTCTAAAACTAATCGGAGTGTTAACTAAATAAAAAACAATAGTTGTATGCCATATAAGATTATAACTCGTTTATAATTGATTTTTAAATCTGTTTAAATTTATTCAAAACCATGTAATATACATATTTTACTTCTTGTTAACTTTTTCGTAATATTTGGTTTTTACGTATTTCAATCGTTAAATAATATTTACGTAATATTGTCATTTTATAGTGAAATTTCTTGGGATTTATTCCTTAAAGTTACGTACTGTGATTTATTGAAGCATTTAAGTAATAATGAATTTTGAAAAATCGCGTTCTTAATCTTATAAGTATTTATAATACTTATTAGTTATAGCGCGTCAATTCATGAACACCTCGATTTTTCTATAAATTATATTTTATTATAAATATCTTTACAAAAAAATCGAACATGACATTTATATAATATTTTTTCTAGTAGGCTCTAACAGTTAACAGTATAGATATTTTCATATATTTATTTAATCATTCATTATATTTATGCGTATACCGCATGACTGAAATTTTAAAATGTAATTTTTATATTGCTAATAAACCAGAGCTATATCATATTATCTAATACATCTTTCTGTCACACGGATATATTATGTGATAAATTATCCTTGTAATATTTGAAATCGATTGTTAGACAATACATTGTATCTATATTCTATAAAAAACGATTTTTTAGTACAACAATTGGTTACTTATACAAGAAAAAAGTTTATTTTATCAAAACTTTTTATAAATGTTTTATGTGTGTACCTACAAATTAATGTGTTAATTTTTATCTGTATAATATATATTGTCGAGACTCGAGACCATATTATGTAATAAGGTAATAAGCAACAGGTCAATATTAACCACAAAATAACTAATATAGGTAAACCTGGCTTAGTTAATTTAATCTATTCATGGTTGTTATTTTATCTACTAACGGTGTACATTTAAACTTCTATCATTTATATTGTTTTTCGAAAAATAATGTTGGCCATTTTACTTATAATCGTATAATTAAATATGTTATACATTTTTCGGTTTTACAAATTCGATGTTTTTTCTATTGTTTTTGATTGTTTACAGAAATTGTAAGTTGTAACCTATTGCGTCTGTTGTAATCTCAATATAACCATAACTACAAAACTATAACTACTACTAAATAACTACATATACATGTAGCCGTTCCGCATTGCCATTCGTTTGAATGGACAAATAGGGTTAAGGTGTCTATAGTATGTACTTCCATTTGTTAGCGGCGTATCCTTTTTTATTTCCTTTCCCTCGACTCTTCTACTCATCTACTTTTATTCAATACCCAACTACACAAGCGTGCACAAACTCGCATAGACACCAAAGAGGAACGCTCAGGAATGTGTCGTGTCGTCCAGTGCGATCACGGTGTCCGAATTGAGGCCAATCGAAAAAAAAATACTGGCTGTTTCTTTCTGCTGTTTCTTCTATGTTGTTCTTGTTTCTGTTGTTGTGTATGTGTGTTTCCGTATTAATGAAACGTAATGCTTAATATAATAATAATAACACCTGTAATGCTATGTATTAAAAATATTATTTTTATTGCATTTTTGTATTATTTTTTAAGCTTATAAAAAATAAAATGATATGCTGTAATTATTACTACCCTACTTTTACACCATTGTAGTATTTAACTAAAGTCTAAAAGTATAGCTAATTTAAATAATTTAAACAATTACTAAGTTGTTACCTATTTATTTAAAAAAAATGCACCGACTTGAAAATGTTATATTTTAGACTTCAAAGCGTTCGAAATAATTGTGCTTAAAATTGATTTGTGCGATTTCGATTGTAATATTGTTTTGTAAATTATCGTTAGGTAGCGATTACACATCATAATAACAATTAGTTTGGCACGAAACCATCTCAAGTTAGAATTTCGTTAACCTAGGTCATATTTTGAAAATCAAAGGATTCCTAAACATACCGCACTGAATAAAATAAATTGACTAATAATTATTTGTCGGTGGGGATTAACTTAGAAATTCCATCGTGCATTGATTGCAATTTATTATGATTTAATGTCTACCTATATAAATGCATATATTAACTCGTCGAAGCTTTCACATTGGAACGATGACAAATATATGACTAACTTACTGATTTCAGACACATTATTATAAAATAACTTCCGGTTCACCTACTAAAAGAATATTTTTGGGCAGATACTCGGGTAAATAGTTGTAAAACCAAATTACGAAAATTATTTTAAATGCCAAATGTGTTTACTACGGTTGTTATTTATTTTATAAATATCTAATGTCATGAAAACTACCAAGCATATATATGATTCATTATTCACTTATTTTACTCCCGCGTGAACTCTCATGGTTACGAATATTATACAAATTTAATAATTTGAATATTGTTATTTGGCTGTCGCAGGTTGAAACTTGTATCCGAATTGTTGGGGGCATTATTTAAAAGAAATATTTTTATGATAATAGTGTACAATTTTTTTTAAAAATTTTGTTTTGAAATTAATAAATTTATGTTTAGGTATTAATATTGAATATTAATGCTCACACTTTTAATTTTAATTTTTTTTTTTTTTGCGTTTAGAATGATAATTATTTGTGCTTAGTCATATTGTTCTAAATAATGAAACTCTGAACTTTAATACATTATTTGAATTGCATTCGATTCTTCGTTAGTCCCATGAAACAATTATTTCATTCAACATTCTTGTTGATAGTACGATTGTTTCATATTTTACAATATTTTACTTAAGATATTGCAGTTTTAAGTAAATTCATAGTGACATTTAATGTATAATTTGTAGCTATAGATATACAATTTCAGAACCGCTTCATATGCTGTTATTGCAAACTTTGCGTATGTGCGATTTAAGTATGTTAACGGGAAATCCACGAAAAACGTGTGTTGTTGTGGTGAAGTGGTTGAACTTTATTTTTCTGTGGCCTTGCGGTTCGAATGCGACATCGATTATTTCAAGCGGTCGGTTGGTGTACTGGACATGCACCGATTATGGTCTAATACGGCGTTAGAAAGCGCGAAAACATGCATTTAAAAAATATGAACAAGAAAGTCCATTTGATTTAATTTTCTTTAAAATTTGCCTATTTAATTTCTATGTATTTTAAATCTAAATAAAGTTGTTATTGACTATTAGTGGTTGTGAAGGCTGGGGGCATAGTAAGAAATAAAACTAAAATACCTAACAACAAATCTACGATAATCTTAACTCCTAAGGTTTTATTATTACTGCGACCTTTTAATTAGCAAATAAACACTAAAAAACACAAAAATTGAATATATAACCCAACAGGCTCTAATATAACTGAATATTTTATATTTTATGCTTTCATATTATTATTGAAATCGTCGAGGAAATCTTGTATTATATTCAAACGATAAAACACGTATTTATTTATAACCGAACAGTTCAAGGTGGTTGTTTCAAGTAATTTTTAACTACAGACACTAACAACTGACGTACCTACTGAAGTACAATTTATTATTTGTATAGTATTTATCATCCATACATAATAATAAATTTAAACAGCTTCTATTTCAAACAATAATAGTTTTAAAAATTCAATATTTATTCCCATCAGCTAAGCAAAGTTGGTCGATAAGAAAAGTTTATCTTCCAGAAAAATCTTGGTATTTCACCAGAATGACACACCAGAAGGCTCTCTCAAAGCTACTCTTAATTTATAATAATTTAACACTGTAACCGAAAACAAACAGCTATCAAATTAATTGAACACAATAGATAAATATAAACAAAGCATTAACAAAAAAGTTTAATAGTTTTCAGAGACAAATTAATTAATTTCATTAATTTATTTGTGTTTAAATAAGAATGAATAAAATTTTATTATACGATTTAAACATGTTTTTAATTTGAATTATCTGAAAACTACGTTGAAATGCAGAAGAACTCACTTTCTTGTTAGCTATTTCAATATATACCTCCTAATAGAAACCAGAAAGTCTAAATAAATAACTAAAAAACCGGTCTTATACGACGGTTAATATGTACATTTTTTTTTTAGTATTCGACGTATAACATTGTATATGTTATATTTAAATAGCACACGGGTGAGCATAATATTATTTTTAATCCAACTAATATCGCAATGAGTAATCTGAACTACGTGTTCGATAATATTTGGTATTCTTTTTTCATATAATATTTCAAAACTGGATTCAAGAGAACTAAAACTGTTGAAACATAAAACTACCGGATTATTACCAATAACCATCGGTATGATATTAATTGTAAGTTTTATATATAAAAAATGTTGAAGAACAACAATACAAACGTATTTTACAATATTAAAATAATAAAATTCTAATATCCTTTGTCGTTAGATAATTTACCGCCTTATTAGGTCATATTAGAATATAATAAATATTATACTGTTATCTTTATATCAATAAATAATGCACAATTGCACATCCGATAACTTTTATAAATACGTGATTGTGATATAACTGTATAATACTGATGTATACTGCACTGAAGGTTCTTCTGAACGGTTTAACGTGATGTCTGTTATAAGTACACATTATACGTTGCGTATTGTTAATGATTATAAATTATAATAGTTTATCTTGTACAAATATACTTAACCAATATTATTACCAAAATATGAATATTTTAAATTTAAAAAAACCAAAAAAAAAAAAAATCTATATTATATAAAATGTTGTTTGATATAACAATAGCGTAACCCTTGACTCCCTCGGGGAGGACGAAATTTTGATGCGATTATTAATATATGTATCTCGGTCGTGTCCCACATAACCCAAGTCAATGATGAGGGGGCCAAATGCCTGCAGGATGGAAAGTATATACACATGTATATTATAGAAAACCGGTCGTTTGGTCATTAAAAAAAAAACATAGTTTTAATAATATTCGCATTTGAATACATCTCTTTAAATCCATGGGCGTGATAGACATTAACTAATCATTTTTTGGAAATAAAAAATATAATGGTAATTTTTTTTCTTTTACAGAAACAGTTAAACAGAATTAGATCGGATCACCAGAGGAATAACTGTCGGCGTTTTACTACTTTACAAGATACAGATACAGATTCTCTGTCTTCTATCGACCCATATAGACTGCTAGATGATGACCTCAGAGATGTTTATACAGACATCAGACAGGTTTGTATTTTGATTCTTATATTTCTTGTTATGATTACTTTTGTTTACCTAAGCATCCGAAGCCATATAACACTTATAATATTTGTATTTTGTCCAGACTTTAAATTGATTTAAATTTATATTAATGGCTGGCCTAATATTTTTAAAGTAATAAATACAAATAATAATTATTATTTGATAAGCACAAGTGTACATTTGGTATATGTAGTTTGAGTGTACCTACATATAACATACAATTATATTATGTAGGGTTCATTGATCGTTTAGTTCTGGATTTTATTATTATTATTATTATTATTGATATTCATACAAAAAAAAATACCATCTATACAATTTGCACAAAAATAATTGAAGATAAAGTATAATTCCTATGTTATTGTTCAATAAACATTTATTTTAAAGGCTGGGAGATTCTCTATGATTACATGTTAATATAAACTTTCACCGCGTTTCGTCTGTGGTATGTATATGTATTATTTTTAAATAGTGTCTGTAATTTAACCATTAATAATCTCTCACATTTCACGCTCAATTGATATAATAGAATTAATCCAATGTTTTATGTATATACATTCTATAGTTCTATAGGTACTTCCCCGTATTATGAGTATTCTATGTACTTTATACATCATAACATAATAACTATTTATTAATAATATAATGATGATTCGAGTAAATATTTAAATGTCCTATAAAAAACTATAATAACAACAGCTGAATATCAATGTATTTTAAAATGACGAATAATTAAATTATGATACATGATTTGTTTAAAAATAATTG
Source organism: Periphyllus acericola (assembly GCA_949715065.1). NCBI lineage: Eukaryota > Metazoa > Arthropoda > Insecta > Hemiptera > Aphididae > Periphyllus > Periphyllus acericola. Next base: position 14,273,111 of record OX454272.1, on the reverse strand, counting down.
CTTTAATTTTATATCTAGGAACTCGAACTGAACACTAATCAAGATGAGCTACGGACGATAGCTACATATTACTTTGATGGGCAAGGAAAAGCCCTTAGGCCAATGGTGGCTATCCTTATGGCGCACGCCATAAATTACCATATGAATAATAAGTAAGTGTACGACATTTTATATTTACGACTTTAAAAATTCTACTCGCTAAATTTTCTATAGTTAAAGATGAACATAATTTGTATTAATAAAAACAAAAATATAATCCCAAATTTGCTTAAATAGTGAAACGTAAACACAAAGTAGATCAGAGTATATATTTATACGGATAGGGATAGAGCTAGAACGAGTTGACATGTTCCTACGCAGGAAGACGTCAAGGATATCGAAACTGGTTACAATATTTAACTCATGTAACCTAGATGTCTTGCTTACATTTAGGTCTAGGTTTACGTGCACATTTTGCGATAATATTATATAGTTATAAAATAACTACATTACTTGAAGTAGGTAATTATCATTATTGTATTTGTATTTATTTGTATTGTATTGTATTTACCTATTTAATTTCCCTTTTTCCCTGTTTCTGTAAACTATACTCCGTTTCTTTAAAATAAATAATAATAATAAAAATATAATTTATTTGTTTAAGAATATATACAATAACGAAAAATAATGTGGGGCATTTAAAATACCTATAGTAATAACCTCTCACCTTGATAGGATTTGCTAATAACCAGTTATTTGAATTTTACAGTTTTTTATTTTCATTAATGTTTTGAACTTTTTTTCTTATATTTATGTTTATTGTATATACTAAATGTTCGTGTATATGGATGTATAAAGTTTGATAAAAAGTGGTAGATACTTCATTTCTCTCGTAACACTGCAAATAATTCAATTTTTATTAAATGAAAACATTGTGATTTTATTCCTGTATAGTATGTTATTAAAATATTATGATTTCAGTGGTTTGGACAAAAAACAAAGAGAAGTAGCCATGATTGCGGAAATGATTCATTCTGCTTCCCTTATTCACGACGATGTCATTGATCAATCCGACTTCCGACGAGGAAAGCCTAGTGTAAACGCGCTTTGGAGTCACAAAAAAGTACGTAATTTTACTAATTATTTTTAAATAACTTATTACTATTCTTCGTATGATAGTATTGTTAAAAATATGTATATAGTGAAAAGGTTGTATAAGGTATGAAAAGAAAATTATTTTTAGAAGACATTTTAATTTGCACTTAATGGTTTTTGAAGAATTTTGCTGAACTAAAAATGTAAGTGCTATTTATCAGATGGCTGTATGTGGTCATTAAACTCTCCAAAATTGCAGTTGAAACAAAAAATATTATTGATTTTTTTTATTTCTATAATTTATTACTTAACCAAAGTAAATTTTCATGTATATTCGTTTACTTACATGCCCGTACATTTTATAATATGTATATTTCATAATATTTTAAAAGATAATTTTATACCATTAATCTTTTTATATATTATGTTCATAATACATTAATATTTTAGCCTTCGATTTGAAATTTAACTTCGTCATTTTTTTTTGGCTAATATATAATTAATAATTATATCGTATAATAATAAATGAGACCGACTTGAATGTGACGCATACATGTATATAATGTCAAATTTGAAAGCAAGAACCTTTCCTGACCAGTAAAAATCATTAGACCTTGATCATAGCCTTAAGGGGTACAATTACCTCACGACTAGATTCAGTACCTAGTTTAATTGGTGCCAACGAAACACTTCTTCATTTTATTAGAAATTATTAACGCGTGATCATTTGTCTCTTCATATACAGCTGCACCTCGTAATAGTACTTTAAAAAATTTTTTTACCATTTAAAATCTATACTCGGTATATTTTTTTGAAATATAATATAAAAAAAGATTATATATATATTCAGTATATCATTGTATTTAACTTATCTAAAATTAATGTAAATACCCGGTTTAGTTATAATTAAGTATCAACAATATTATTAAAATATAGTCAAAAATTACGTACAATATACAAAAACATACGCTTTAGTGATCCTAAAATTATTCAATGGTTAATCTAATATTTTACTAATGTGAAATAACGTAATACTGACCTTGGCCTTATACCCGTTACATTTTCACCGTGTTGATAACAAAAACCAAATGTTACGTGTGAACCAGCATTTTGAAAAGTTTTTGAAATACCTACAATCATTGTCGCCTACGTATTGTACTCCATTGACTGTGAAGAAGAGGTCACTTATTAACATAATATTACGCCTCAGAAAATGCTAAGGCAAACTAATATAGCTTAGCATTATTTATCTTTATGCGAAGTAATGTTAAACATTTATGAAAGTTTTAAATTTATGTAACTTGGCGTTGAAACAAAACAAAAAAAATAGTAACTTTGATAATTTAAAACTATAATTCTGTTCGGTGACAAATTTTAAAACGTTTTGTTGCATATTACTATTTTATTAAATGTAACTGAAACGTTATTCTTATAGGTTCTGAAAACGAATTAGGTTGCTCTTTCGTATACCAACATTTAGACGTGAAAATATCTGTTGCGCTCAAACAAAACAACTTGAATGCAAACTGAATCTATGTTAATATAACATATAGTGAAGAGAGTTCCTTTACGCCGTGGCGGTTATGTGTTCGGTGTATAAGCTATTTATAATATATATATATATATATTATTATAGGTGTATGTATGTTGTAAATATCCGCGTGTGTGACTAATTGGCTAATTACATCGTACACGTTATTATATGGTAGATAAATTAATTTGGACGCATATATTGGTCAAATAAAACGATGATCTACACAAGTCGCTGGGCCCACTTATCATGATTGTGTTTGTGGAAATGTGTGTGTGCGTGTGCGTGCTCGCGGTGCATTACAATAATAATGATTGTTAAAATGTAAAGTGATAATTAAATACGGTGCGGCGGCGCCGGTGACCAGCCGACCCGGTGAAGACCAATACGGTCGGTCGGCCGATGAATGAAGAAGGTTTGGCACCGTGGGTTTACTTTCACTACGGACGGAGACCCACTTATTACGCGCGTTCGCCGAGCTACGACGGCGGCTTCGGAGATGGCTGGTTTGGCATACCGCCGCGCGCGGGTATCGATCAATTTCACTCGGGGAACCCAAACGCAGTTCTCTCGAAAGCGGTCTTTTATAAGAAAGTTGTGCGCACACGTAGCCGGGTTGTACGGATTTTGCCGTTTTTTTTTATATGTATACATATACTCGTATCGCATCTCATTAAATACCATAAAAGACGACCGCTCGACCGACGTGTATATGGCGCAAAGTGAAAAAGAAAAAAAAAATCCGAATAAAACATAATGACGAAAATGTCAACCGGACTAGTCGGATTCGCGCTGCGCAGATCCCGATGCCGCGACGACGGTGGTGGTGGCGGTGGTGCACGGTGACGGCGGCGGCTGCGGCTTCGACGATAAAGGGCAAGGTCGACTGCCGACACGCAGTAGCAGAGACAAGCAGTCACTGCGATGTTGGCGCGCGAATGTAGGTAAATGGTACGTCGCCGCCGCTCCTGCTGCTGCATTCTCGGCCATCGCGTTGCATCATCCAGATATACTCGAAACCGTACTTAAACATTGTTCATCCTCTAGGCGGAGGCATGTTTTTGAATTCGTCAATTATTTCTGCAGTGGTCGAGTGGGAGGAGGGACGTAGAGTGATGAAAAATCTTCTCGAATTTTTTTCTCCATCTCCGCGTCACGTCGCATTCTTTTCCACACTTCTAGACAATTTGAGACAACATCGAACAATTGCGTCTTATAAATATTATTATTATTCCTAGCCCTCTGCACCGTATATACTATATACTATATACATGTATAGTGTCTGCGTCCGTGAATTGATGGTGGTGGCAATACATACATAGAGAAAGTTCAACGTGTAGGCAGTTTGTATGGTTAGGAGTGTGCATCGTGTGTGTTTCACAATTAGACACTTGTTCCGGAAGACCTTTCACGCAATGTGTAAACAACAAATTTGTTTCTATGTACATTAATAAATAATACTTTGACGTATCCGCGCACTGTCGTCCAAATTTAGAGAGTGCATACTTGGTCCTCGGACATTATTTGAGATAAAATTCCCCAAGAACCAAAAGAACAGAGATCCGGTTTCCGGATGAATTATAGTTCAACAGGAAGGGCTGGTGGTTGTACAAAAAAAAAAAAAAATCAGTGAGAGCGAAACACGAATGACCATTGTAATAATTTACTAACTAGTTGACATTAAACGGGAAAACACTCGTAAAAAAATTGACAATAAATATAATTGTAATATTAAGCATTTAACATGTCAATGTACCGAGGTTATAGATCGTTTTACTCTTAATGCGTTTTTGAATAATGTTTTTAGCGATATTTTTCCAACCTGAATATTTCGTTATATATTCTTGCCGAATTAACGGATTTCCGGACCAATATCTTAACTGAATAATTACGTTAACCCATTTACACGTTGTGTTACGTGGAACCAGTTACCGCAACGCTTCATTGGTTGATAGAATTGGTGTCGGTGTTCCATCAAATATAATTAATTTTTTTAAAACCCACGTACTACTGTTTGTAAATGCGAACGCATATGGCATATGTTATTATAGGTACTTATTATTAATCCAGATTTAAAGTAGTATCAAGTTTAGTTTAAATTTTAATATGCTTATTATATAGTTATTCTTAATTTAATAATTAATAAAATGTTAAGAATCAAAACACAAAAGAATCTAGTCATATGCGCCAATATTTTTCTATACATCTTGATGATAATATTAAACTGAACTCATTAACACGAATGACGAATGTGTAATAGTTTATTTATAGGAATTACAAAATATTGGCACTTGTTTATAGCATACATACAACTTAGGTCGTTTACAATTACAACGCATTTAACATTAAGGTGTAATGCATTAAATAGCCAAATCTGTATAAGCATGGATATTATTTAATAACATTTCGCTAGGTCACATTATTTAGAATGTATTCAAATTTCAAATCATGATAGTAAAGGTGTTGAGCAATAGTAATTCAAAATTAATAAAAAGTAATTAGCAGTGGTTCCCGGTAAAGTTTAGTGATACATTTTCCAACATATTACGACAAGGTAATAACAATAATATCAAGTTATCCTAAAAAATGGTATCAATAAAAAAAAATCGATTTCACTATTTGTAATAGTTCCAAACCCAAAACGTTTAACTTTAGTTATTAGTACTTTTAATTATGTCTTTAATAATATTCCAATAACTTTATTCAAAATTGTATCAAATGTAAATGATCTATTCATTTTATTGTCATTGTTAAAGTTTATATAGTTACATGTTAATGTACTCGTAGACATGTTTAATAGTAATATTACAATTAAAATGATTCGCTAATAACTATTAACACCTTTGTGTTAAGTTTAATGAACACATCACACATTAAATCGCGGTCTATCATATTTATTCGTTTATGTAGTATTATGTAATGCATTTTTAATGAATGACTGTAATCTGTATTATTGAATATGAGAACACTTCAGTTAAGATGTTTTCTCTGGGTAAACTGTTTGTATAAAAATAAAAACACTTGATAAATGTATCCATTAACTCTATTATACATCTATTATTTCATTATAACATTTCTTAATTCATTCCGTCGTTAATTTCTATTAACTTAAATTCACGACTGGATTTTGACCTAGTCATCGAACATAATAGACGACGAATTGTACAATGAGTAAACATCGTTTCATCCGTAAATCTTTAGACATTGTTTAAAAAGTAAGTTTCTGTATTTGCATAATAATTGACGTGTATTTTACTCTTTTTTTTCACATTTCCAGCGGACCGTTTAACATTTGTCATATGGAATTACTGTAATTAGATCTTACATTCATTTTATTGTGATTTTCTAACAATGTTATTTCTTAATAATACGTCATATCTCTGTCGGAATAATAGTATGCCAGTCCGAAAAAGAATGATATGTAAGATTTTTTTAATTTTATTTTGAACATCAAACAAACAAATAGGTATTTAATTTAAAATAACTTTCTATTGTTTTTTTTTAAAAATTTTTTTTTTTACTTAATTTCCTAGACTATAGTAATTTATTTACGTCGTTGATGAATTATCATATAGTTATAACATAACATACTGTGTATGTTATAAATTAACGTTTACACAACCTTAAATTATACTTTGTATAGTTTTCCTTTACTAATATGTGCCAGTCTATATATATTAGTGTACACACATATATATTTATGTGTGTATACTAATGTAATAGTAATAATATATTATAATATTCAGTCGTTATTATTATTTCACGCGTGTTCTGCGAATATATGTTGTGCACTCTTCGTGAGTATATTTTAAAATTATTAAACAGATACAGCATTTTAAATTCGATATGTAATACCCCTACTTTTTTACGATTGTGAAAAAGTATAAACGAAATCTGTTATTATAACCCCTACAAACCGATTGACCCAGAATAGCCGTGTGACCTTAAGTGAAATTATTAGAGAAGGGCAATCGGAATGCAGTCGAAACCCTCCAAAATGACACACCCAAGTTCAACCCGAGGCACACTTGCAAAAATATATTCCTACCACAAAATATTAAACGTAGATTGCTTTCACCTATACCTAATATAATTATTGTATTGGCACAAGATGAACCGACTTTCTAGTTATAATATACTGATGTGTTGTTTTTTTTTCGCTTTTGTCTTTGTGGGTACAAAACTCAATGAAGTACTAATAATTTCCCATGTAACTGCGGAATTCTTTGTATAAAATGTTTGTTTTAATAAAACTTTACGGCGCTATGGAACGGGCTTATTTTATAAATATGATTATTCTACACATATATGGATACACCTTGGTATAAAACCAGATTGTGGTTGGCGTCTTTATGTCTGCGGTCCGATCATTCCCGTATAAATTCGCTGTCCTTGGACGAATTTCGCACGTTATCCCACGACAAGTAAATGATAAATTGGAAAAAATTGGTTACCCTGAAAAACAAGTCGCTACAACTAATGTTAATTTTCTATTATCGATTTGTCATTGTGTTATTTCTTTTAAATTGTATTTTTTAAAACTATTGATACATATGAAATTCAACAGATATTATGATCAACTATTTTATTATTTACAAAAATATAATATCATCCACAACATATGACTTAATCGATACAATAGTATTGGTAATTGTTTCTTAATCATTTATAATTGTGTAAATACTAGAAAGTGACAAATATTTCAAACTTGTATCATTATTTCCAAATTATGAGAAGCATAAATTTGTGTTACCATTTCAAAATGTGTATATTTATTGACACATAATATATTATGAATATGGAAAAACAAAATGTTGTGTCCCGAGGTCATTTGTCAAAATAGAGTACTTCTTGAGAGCCTTTTCAATATTTGTATTTACTTACACTTAATGATTATATGAATATTGAAAAACCAAATGTTGTGTCTCGGGGTCATGTATTAAAACATAGTATGTTTTCGATAGCCATTTCGAAATACGATTTGAAATTACAAAGCGGTAAAGAGCAAACACTTTTTTTTTAATAATGTCTTCTATTCTTATTTGTCTATGAAAACTGTATGTTGCACAATTATTATTATTATTATTATACAATTTTCATTTAGTTGAGCCAAAATGTATGAGTATGTGCTGTCAACGTTGGTACATAATGTCACGTCATAAATCATTTTGTGGTCTTTGCAGAGCTTTTTTTTTGTTTTTGACTGGGTCACGACGCCTGTTGAAAAAATAATTTAGGGTAATGCAATTTAAATTGTTATGAAATTCGACGATGATGAAATTACGATACCATATGATATTGTAATTTTAAGGTGTTGGACTAGTCAATAGCTTAACTGATTATACGACTGTATTTGATCAATTCTGTATATATATATTTATAAAAACGTTATTTTGTGCTTTACCCAAATAATTTTTACATTATACCTACCACTACTCGTATATGGGTAAAATGGTTTATTACTAGTTATTATATTATCATTTACGATTGTGAGAGGCAATATAATTATTGACCATGGCTGTTTGTAGATATAATATATTTTACTGAAGTGAAAAAATCCCAGCACATACCCTCCAACGTTATAATGACGAGAGTCTTACAAACAATATATTATAATTCCATATGCGAAATCTTGATTGATCTTATGTATCTTACAGTAGTACATATTTTCCTATTGTATTTTTTAGTAACGTGAAAATACATTGGAAATTTGAATGAATCAATAATTTTTGGTTAACCTAATTCCAGGGTTATCCAGTATAGCGACCCAATTTTGTTCGAGTGATTTTATGTGCAATTCTTTTATTTTTATTTTACTTGTATAATTACTACTAGATCCATAGTAATTTTAAGATCAATTTACATACTATTCAGATAATTAACATTCAGGCTCCCAAAAATTACGATATTCTGTCATATACCTATTATTATGTACGTACTCAAGTATATTACTGATTAAAGCTAAGGTATTTTCATCTGTCAATTTTAAAATTAATACTTTATATGTTATTTCCACCTAAAACGTACCTATTTGAAGTTTTAAACAGTATTTATAAAATTATTCTCCATAATCCATTACAGAATTCTAAAATACGATTGACCAAACCTTATTAAAAACATGTTATATTTTTTTTTTTATCTTTTTTAGAAATACACAATCTGTAATTTATATGTTGTGTTTGATTTTTTTCCACTATTTTTTTATTTTCTAACTAAACTTCATAAAATCTAAAACCGGAAAAATTAAACCGCGTTCCAAACATTTAAGGCGTGTACATCTTACCTCACGTATTTTGGAATAATATAATTCACTATTATATCCATCGTCATTCGCCACATTTTTAGTTGAGAGACCAGTTTTCTTTTATTTTTAAGTATAAGTATACCTACATTAATTATATCACATTATTATGTTTTCTTCAAAAACTACCGAGTTGGCCCTTTTTACCGAGTCCATCGACCGTTTTCAGGTGAACGATCGAGTGTCCACGTGTATAACCGACGATCGTCATCGGGTGTCGTCCTTGACCGGATACAAGGCTGCGCGCTTCTTGGTTGGTCATCATCCATCGCGTATTATCCTTTTCCCCAGTACACACCTTTATCATCATCTCCTTACACGTTATCTGCTGGAATGCAGTTTCTTTTCACGTCCGACCGAATTATGCAATCATGGTATATGTGCGTGAGATGAGTGTGTATTTTCCCATTAGGCGTACCTCCCCCTCGGGCCCTGTCGAACGTTTTAGGTTTCTTTCTTTTCGAAAAAAAAAACATCCGACCTTGGTATAGCTTGCCGTGACTATACTTCGACGCTTCACTCATAAATTATTCCTATTAATGTGTGTACAATATATATATATAATATATATAAATACTTTTAATTTGTATATATATATGTATATTATGTATAGACGTATATATTTTTTTGAGCAGATAGATTGCGTCAGACAATTGTGTGTCTTTCTCCGTTTTGATTTGTTCGCTGTCTTGGCTATATCATGTGTTTGCGAAATTCCATACGACGATACCCAATGTCCGATGGGCGAAAGTAAATACGAACATAATATGTATCGGCTTTGGATATCCAAGGTTTTTCGGCTTCATGTGCAAAACTGTGTCAGACGTTTCAAGCTTTGATGGATAAATCAATTATTTATGAGTAAATGTATTGAAAACTCGTCGGAAATTCACGCCCTAAGCGTATAATTAGGTCATTCCGGATGTTCACCGTGAACAAAATCACGGTGAAGACTTTGACAAAATATTTAAGTCTTATCATGACAACCATTAATTATAATTATGCTTTACGCGTCTTTTATAATGTATCTAAAAATAATTAATAATGTTTACGTTTATACTTCAATTATCTGTATGTAAATATATTGCAATATAATTCTGAGCCATATTTATCTTGCACAGACTTTTAATATTAATAACTTTTAATGACTTCTCTGATAAATTAAAATATTTTGATCATGTACACATGCAGTTAAATATCGGTAAGTCACTATAAACACGTATTTCTTTAAAAATGTGTTGACAATTTCTAATTTTTACATTTTTAGTTATACTTTGACATTGTGCTTAAAATTAAATTATCATATTTTGTCTATATGTATTATGACATTTTTTTTATGGTATATTTTCTTAGACCACTCCATCGTTTACAAAGTATAAAATTAATTGTACTTTATTGATTTTAAACAAATACTCGTGTAATTTCCATTATAGTTTGTCATTATTTACTTAAGATTTTCGTTTTAAGTAAACGCTTTAAGTACATTTCTAGATAAATTCAATTTCTATTTAATATTTGAATAAGTCTCTGACCTATTATGTAAAATGTAGAAAAATAATTAACAACTTCGTGTACATACTATACACATATATTTAAAAATTAAATTATTTATGAGAAAACTTACTTTTAACAATAAAATAGTATTACTCAAGTAAGTATAATAACTAACACTGCATTTTTGGTGTGAAACTACATACGAGAAAGTTTGTTTGTCTTATATTCATTTAATTGATACTTAACATACAATTTGTGGAGTAAACCAATGTTATTATTATGACACTTATACTTTTTCCACATTTTCAATGGAACATTATTTATTTAAATGCAATTAATTAAATGCCTTAAACTTAGGTGAGTCGAATGTTAATTAGTGCGTACTTCAAGCATTATTAAATTATAACATTTTGGAAATTTTGACGTCAAAAATACTTTAATTGCTGCGCGGTATGCTTGTATATTTTCTATTATATTATGTATAAATATATGTGAGAGTACACATACGAGTAGTGTGTGATTTAAGTTAATTTTGTCTTCTCGATATTTTATTTGATCACTGTTAAATTCGATATTCTAACAGATATTCATGACCACAGATGGTATGGTATACAAAAATATAGATTTAATGTTGTTATAAATTAAACGAGTTGAATGACATTACGAATGAATGTTTAATAATAATTATTATTATTATTTTCAAACATAATGTCCAGTTTTTGAAGGAGTTTTACTCTACATTTTTTTAGAACAAAACGCATACATCTTAAATTATTTTATTATGGTTTTATTGCAATAGGTCTTTTTTTATTATCTATTATTTTTACTATTTTATTCTTTACGTAACATTATCATTCACAGTCGAATAATTTTACTAATTTATGCAAACCTGATTTTTAGTTCGTCCGGCTCTGTAAAATATATTGTGTACATCTTCAACTAAAGGTCATATAAGTACACGATCACCTCGAAAGCATAACCGGGCGCTTAAGTTAGGCAACTCCTATTGCATCCAAGACGCAATTCGACTAATATTATAAAATAATGCGTACTTGTTTTAAAATACATATGATGTACGTTTTCTGCTTCTTATTATCCAAGTAAATGCTGTAGTAGTGAAAGTATCTTCTCTGTAATGCATTACATGCGCTTCGTATAGCTAGAACCTATAATCATTCATATTTTTAAACATTATATTGATATTAATACAACACCACTCCGTCCCATAATTGGAATACTTTGATATAAATTACCGTTGTTGAGCTGAAGTATTAGATCGATATCATCTATAAATTATAATTGTACTATTTAAAACACAATAAAGCGATTGAATTAATTCATTATACGTACGAGTGTAGGTACAATTAACAATCTTTCTGCACTTAATAATTTCATGAAATAGAGATTTGATGTTACTGTTTTAATGAATTGTTCCTTGGTGTATGACATTTGATTAACAATTTATGATTATATTGAATATTTAATTTAAATTAATAATTATAAACATCTTATGTACGTGCTCAAAGTCTCGATTACTTGTGTATTTGCTGTATATTAACTGACAGAATGTACGTTTTAATTAAAAAAAAAAAAAAAAAATACAATAGGTATACTACTATGTGTAGATTGAAAAATGTATGATCTTAATCTGCTACTATATAATAGTAGTTGGTTTAACATTCGATACAAACATAATATTAATTGTACTTATCCATATTCTTATACAAAATGTATTATCTATTAGATATTTTGTAGTGTAATAATTTTGTATTTTGATGATTATAGTATATATTTTATTGTAATATAAATGGTAAAATATGCTAATATTTTCCATCGATAAATAAGTATAAACACGCAATTATCCTTATAAACTGGGGCTAATGTCAATAATATTTACGTTGAAAACATTTTGACCGTTGTATATATTTTGTTTTCAGGTAGCCATGGCTGGTGATTATATATTAGCAGTAACTTCTATGATGATTGCCAGACTTAACCACAATGACGTCACGATCACACTTAGCCAAGTACGTGTTGTCTTGTTAATGTTGACATTAAATAAAAGTTAAAAAATACCTTGTATAGTATCGAAAAAACGGCACAAATTGAAAACTTTACAGATCATCACTGACTTGGTTCAAGGAGAGTTCATGCAGCTCGGCTCCAAGGAGACTGAGAACGAAAGATTTGCTCACTATCTAACGAAAACGTACAGAAAAACCGCCAGTCTTATAGCCAATTCAGTAAAAGCTGTGAGTTACAAAATATATTTTAAAGTCAATATACTAATAACTACGCACTCTTTCATATGTACATAATATAGAAGCAGCTCGACATTCCCGCATACTAAAAGCCAATAATCTTTGTCGTCGCGGCGTAAATATAATAAATAAATAAACAAAAAATAAAACTAATATTACTAATCGCACGTGAACCGTGTGTGCGAAATACATATTTTATAGTAATACACATTTTCTCCGCTAAGAAAATATTTCATTAATATTTCATTACACGTTTGTATTTTAGTCGGCTGCAATTATATTCTTACTGAAATGAATTATATTCGTCTGCGAAATTCGGTGAAACATTCGTATAAGCACATATCATATTATAGCCGTCATAAATCATAGTGTGTATATAATACTATCCTTAAACCTACTATTCGCATGATTAAATATCAATTCAATATGATATAATGTAATGTTCCAGTTGCACTTGGCCTTATTTTCTCAAACTAATTGCACGAATCGAGAATGCCGGTCGTCCGAAATCACGGGATGCACGTTGAATAAATCCTTATAGAAGCGTATCGGTATATTTTTTCAGACGGTTTATTTTTTAACACAACGTGCGCATATTATATAAAATGGTTTTATTGCATATTAATTTACGTTACTTTCTTGAACGTCTCGAATTGTATTTTTCATTTTTACTTTTTCTCGCTTATGAACGCCTGGTTGAACCTCAAGGACCCGATGGAATATAATAAATGGGACGTGTATTATAGAACTGGGCCTAAACAATTTTTTTGTCGAGTCACTCGGTACAATATCCTGCGCAGTAATAAAATTATAAGGTGACCGACGCTAAAGTAAATAACAAAATGAAAACGGTATGAAATGTACAAATGTACACTGTGCGTGCGTACGCATGTGTATATGTATGTGTGTGTGTGTTACGTAGGTGATTTTTAAAATGGAATTGAATAATGAACGTCGCGTGTACTTATATCATCGAAATCGATCGTTAATTATATGTGTTACGAAACAAACTTTGCATGTGTGTGTACGTACCTGTAATTGCTTTGTGTTAGGCGTAAATTAAAACCATCGTGTGCGGATTAATTAAACATCGTAAACTAGCCGAACACAAATTACGATATTAACGCATATGCGCGCATTCTAGTTCTTCGGATATTATTTTTGGACCTATCCATCATGCATTAGTGATTATATTGACAAAATCCACAATAAGCAATAGGCCTATTAATAAACACTGGATAAAAAAGTTGCGAAATCTCAGTGGGATTATTTTTTTTTCTGTTGTTTTTAAGTATTGTTTTGTTGTTCTATTCTAATAACGAAACGACGTCTACGTGCAATATCACGCTGCAGTTCTATAAATACACGAGCGCAGCACTTGAACGTAGCCGTAAGTCCCGAGGAGAAGCGAATTTATACGTTATGCACGGTGTCTATAAGCGCAATATAATAACCATATTGTGCGTATACACGATGCGTGCAGCATGTATAATTATAATGACGGCATGCGACCTACGCAGCTGTATACAGGGTGGTTCGTTTGACGCGATATGTGGACTATGACTGAAAAAATTTTAATAATCTTAATGCAGATAATAACGTGTACACTTTTCTATGTTACTTTTGCGCCAACTTCAAATATTTTACCGGATAATTGTTAGGATATATATATATATATATATATGTATGTACGAATATAGTGACTACGATAAATAATATTACAATTTGAAAATCATTAGTCTACGCGAATCTCATAAACGGTGTAACGTGTATTTAGTGTAGATGTTGTGAAAAGCTAAAAAACTTCTTATGATAGAAACACTGCACGAAACAGCTCATGTTTTCCCTGTACATGGATGTTGTAACCTGCAGGTGGTTCGCGTTAAAAGTATCGTCCTGTATAAGTATGCCTACATTGACCGTTAATATGGTCCTCGGCTTGTACGCGGGGTCGAGTTTTGAAACCCTGTGAACCGTAGGGCATGTACAATCGTGAGTCTTGAAATCGACTTTGGAATGTTTTCTCGGGAAAAACAAAAAAACTATATGATTTATACCAACGACGGGGTCTGTTATTATTTAAATTTTTCGGTTTCGTTTTTTATTTTCTCGTACTATTATTATTGTTGTTGTTGTTGTTTCGTTATCCTCTTGCTCTGTGTTCCGCAGGAAGCAATGCTAGCCGGTGCCGACGACAAACTGGTCGACGTAACGTTCGAATACGGTCGCAACATAGGCCTCGCGTTCCAGCTGGTCGACGATCTGTTGGATTTCGTGTCCAGCAAGGATGCCATGGGCAAGCCGACCGCGGCCGATCTGAAACTGGGCTTGGCCACCGCTCCCGTTCTGTTCGCCTGCGAAAAGGTAAGTCTAATTATTGTTACGATGTTTTCGATGTGTACACGCGCGTGTCTCGAGAGTTATTACGTGGGGTTTTTTTTCGGGACTCGCCGAATCAAAAACGTTTCGATTTTCGGCTTTAATTTTGAAACATTTCCCGTCAGATTTGCCCTCGCAAAAGACAACAAAGTAATAATATCACAATAGTGTACCGTACCTACTTCAACTAACCGGTCAGGTTGACCGCATATATAGAATTTATATTGTTTATATTATAATATTAGAGCACGGATTTTAAAGCAATAAAGCTGTCTTAATCTTCCGAAAAAGTTTAAAAAAAAAAAAACTATTAAAATTATTTATTAGTTCATTCAATTATTCTTTAAAAAAAGGTATTATAGTAAATTTATTCACTGCCTGCTTCCTCGAGTTTTCCTTATTCAGCAATTATTATTCATTAATCTGCAAATTAAATTAATTCTATTTAAGATAATTTATAAAAAATAAATTAAATAATAGTTACAAAATTATTTTTTCTACCTATATGATCGGAGTTGCATTGGACATAATTTTCGACATTTTGTTAGTGACAATATAATAACGAACTATACGAACTATACGGTGTTTCAAAGAAAACGAAACTGTAATTCTGAGTAGATAATTTCCAGAGCAAAAGCATATTTTTGAGTTTATTGTCGTTTCAAGATAAATTAATTTTTTTTTCTATACTATATAGTACATACGGTACGTGATAAACTGAACACACGGGGAACGATTGCAAGAAATGATTGAACTAGTACCTTGGTACTTTTATAACATGCAATATCAGTATCTAAATTACACCGATAAATATATCCATAAATCAAACATAACTATGTAAAATCTTTATGATACGATCTCGTTCACGATAAAACGTTTATTTAAAAAACTTTATGTAAAAATGTAACTTCAAAGCAAAAAAAGCCAAATAAAATGTCGTGCGTTTTATTCTAAGAAGTAAAAATCAAAAATTTGTAGTTGGCATAGCTTCGTTTTAGAGCAGTAGAAAAACAAAGCAAATGCTTTCAAAATCCGTACTCTAACTATAACTATGTCTATTCGTCGAGGCGCGAAAAAATTGCATATTTGACGAAAAACTAACGTTCTAATCACAGCATTTGAACGTGTCACACAAATCGGTCGAATTTTACTACGACCTATTGTCTATTTTTAAGTGCTCCTGGCTTTTTTGAAATGCAACCGTCCAAATTTGAATGTAATTGCTATTTGCTGCAGACTTGTGCAGTGGTACTGATACTGCACCAGCAGGCGGTGTAGAAACATCTTCTGCTGTGACGGTTGTTGTTCACTGTAAACATTTGTACGTAAATTGGCGTTACTATTATTATTCGAATTCACTAAACCGAAATAGAACAGGTTCGTTTTGATTATTTTCCAACGAGATTACTATAATATGTATAATGTGTACATATAGTCGAGCGCCTGCACTGCTGTAATATTATAACGACTGCAGTCAATCTAAAACGCATCAAGACGGACGTTGAAGTCCCGTCTTCGGCATGTATTCCCCGCGACCCCCGTGTACAGTTCATAATTTGAGTTCCACGACGTTTCGAGGTTTTTTTTTTTTCGTTCATTTATTCTTCGCCGCGGTGCGCGTGTACTACATATATATTATGTACCATAAAATATCGTCGTCCAGAACCTCGACGTTTAACTCTCGTTCTTCGACGGTAGTGTACTGTGTACGTTGTGAAGATTGTATTATTGTAATACTACAATTCGTGTGTCGAGCGGACGCGAGCTTGGTCAATGCCATCCGCATCTCGTGAGAGAGGATCTTTAACGTCTCGTCCGTTTTCTCCTCGCGTACAGCCCCGCGGGCACGACTCTAGCTGTGCGTTCGATTTTATCGGATCCCGTACGCGGACGTCGTCGCCTAAAAAGTAAAATATAATATCGGACTTCAGCATTTTTCGATTAGCCTTCGGTCGTTAAATTTCTTTTACCGAATGTATCCGCTTTCTTGTACACGTCATGACCGGCAAACGCGGATCTGGTCGCAGGCGACGGAACACCCGTCCCGTCTGCGGCGCACATATTTTTGGCCGGAATCCTAACGCACGCACGGAAATAAACCTGTTCGTCTGGTTGTAAAATATTTTTTTTCTCTTTTTTATACACACGTATTACATCGATACGTCGTCTCCCGCTCGCACGTCGTAATAATAATAATAATAATAATAATAATAATAATAATAGTAATCACCGATCGTGGGCACCCGGTGGTACACACCGTAATAAGCCGGGGCCAGGCCAATATTGTGTTCGGCGATCCGACACGTTTCGCTGGAAATGCGGACGTTTACGTTTCGGGTGGGTATCTCTGTCGTATGTGCTGTCGTACGTATGTAGGAGGCGCGTACAGCTTACGATGATGACGCTAGGGGCGGACACGTGTTACGTTGTTGAAATTCCGGTTATAATATTATGCGGTTGCGTTTACCTTTAAATACCGCCGTGGAACGCGTACCTACATAACATGCATAATATTTCGTGTGTAAATGTGTATGCACAATACTATAGTGTAGGTAATCGTTTCAGCCGGGGTCGGCGGCGAATTTCGTACGACGAGCGCGGTGAAATTTAATTAATTTTAAAAAAAAAAAATTTTTTTTCTCTCCTCTTAACGTGTAATAAAAAATCGTTTATTTCTCTCTCTATCCATTTCGATTTCGCGCTCGTCCGAGTAATTACCGTGTAATACCCACCAATCACGCGCATACGCATCCCCGATGTACTTACCGAACACGTCCGGACCCGCGGTGTTTATCCGTTGTAAATTTATACGCTATAGCCTAAACGAAAACGGTTTTCTAAAAATTTCGTTACATCACATGGTTCGTCACATCATCGTCGCGCGCGGTAGTCGGACGGTCGTCGTACCTGTAGTGAAAATGATTGCTGCGCGAACCCGGCGCGGATTCAAGGGGGAGGCGGTCGGGGCAGATAGAAATAGAAATAGTATCTGATTCTACCTACATTCATTTTGTTTACAAATATCAATATTTTCCAAATTCCATTGCCTGAAATATACATATCTATGAAAAGGTTGATTTTAAATTTTAATCGAAGTAATTTAATAAAATTATTCATTATAAATCATATGGAATGTCATTGTTCTACTTCTATTACATTTACCTATATATTATACATTTATTTACCAATAGGTATCTTAATATGTATACATAATGTCATAATATATACTTATTTATATTCCGCCCCTCCCGTTAATGTTGGCTGAATCCGCGCCTGGCGCGAACCAATACGATTTCGTTGACGGTCGAGAGACAAACCGTTTGATCGACACGCTTTTCTGTGCGGCAGACATGAGTAGACGAGATGACTGATGTGCGCCTGTTGCCTATTGCCCGCGTCCGATCGAGGACGATCACAATAGCGGTACATACCGATGTAATAATAATAATAATAATAATAGTATTATTATGTACGGTCGTGCACGCGGGAATCGATCATGACTCGTCGGCGCACGTGTAAACAAATTATCACTTCCCCTTGTGGTAGAGACGTGTAATCAAAACATTATGTACCGCATGGTTCTGCTGTTAGATAAGAAAATTATGAAAATTATTATCTTTCCCTTGCTGCGCCTGCTGCGGCTGTCCGCGACCAATTCGACGATTTCAACATAATCTCGGGAGGAGGAAGAAGAGCTTTATTATCTAACCATATTATCTGAAAACACGTCGCTCCACATGCCATATACGAGTGCTGTAAAAAAAAATGTCCATGTTATCTGCCCATTAGTAATAACTTATAACACTTTTAATCATCAAAATAACAGCTTAAACACTTCATTATAAGCGCTCAAAAATATTTTAAATAAAACTATAAATACATTTTTTTTTCCATGGGTACTTAAAAACAAAAAAAATCGTCTTTAAAATAATCAAAAATGTTCGGCCTTTTTGAGTTTTTAAGAACATTTAACTTTTATCAGGGGTCGGCGAGTAATTTAATGCTAATAATGAATGAAAAATAAACGAGGTCCGGTGTGATGGGGGCTGGGGTAATGGAAAATAACTAAAAGTTCGTCGTCGACAAATGGGTGCGGACGGGTCGAAGAGAAAATTGCCAATTTTGTTTCGCCTCGCACGTGATGTCTATTATTGCGCGAGTTCGCGCGGGTCGTGAAGAAAAAAACAAAAAAATCGCTAAATGAATAAATAAACAAAACGTTCGCTTTTGCAGTACCCGGAGTTGAACGCGATGATAATGCGACGGTTCCAGGAGCCGGGCGACGCGGAACGCGCCTTCGAGCTGGTGCACAAGTCGCAGGGACTGGAGCAGACGCGGTTCCTTGCCAAGAAACACTGTCTCGAGGCAACTCGGTTGGCCGGCAAGATCGCAGAGTCGCCGTATCAAAAGTCTCTGCTGGTCGTACCCGACCTGATAGTGAATCGCATGAAATAATAACAACAAACGCCCGTGCGGGGGGGGGGGGCGACCGACGCTCCGGCGTCCCCGCGGGTGCACAAAAGTGTATGCGAATATTTAGATTATTTTATGTATTATTAATAAATCGTAACGGCGAACGGGTTGTTACACAACTAGTCCCGATTATATGACGAAAACGAAAAAAAAAACAAAAAAAAAATATACTCTATATACGCTAACGATTTTTATCCGACGTCGTGTTTGAAGTTTAAAATTGCCCCGCTCTAAAGGCACACTTGATTTTTTATTATCATTTTTTTTTTCTGTTATTATTATTATTATATTATTATTTTATTTTTAATGTATTATTATATTATATTAGTATTAATTATACATAATATGTTTTTGTTTCTCTTTTTTTTTTTTAACGTCCGTACTTAAAAACAAACATCTTCATGTAATACTATCATTATCAACAAAAAATTCATTTTTGTCACGTCAATCAGTTTTTCATCCTAACATTATATTCATCGGTTTTTATTTATTAATTTGTCTTTTTACATTTATTTTATTATTATTCTTTTTTTTGTTACCCAAGAATGTAATGTTTACTTTATTAAATAATGGACAAATAATATATAGTGATACACACACATATATATATATATATATATATATATATCTTAAGATTAAAAACTAATCGTAGTTTTCTGTACACTATAATCTCATTTTAACAACGCACAAATCTAATTTTGTTGTAATTATTTTGCAAAATTTCACTTTTCACAGCCATAGATGATTAGAATGTTAAATTGAAGATTATTGTGTACGTGCTTTATTTTATTCTGTGCAAAGAACAAAGTATATAATTTTATACCATAAGACCTAAATAAAATTTAGTTTTGCTGACTAACAACATCGTACCTTTTTCTTCACGTTTCATTATTTCTTAACTCAGCGATACAACCATTGTAAATACCAAAGAAAATGCATTATTTTGTTATCTATAAAAATAATAATATTTTATTAGTCTATATGATTTACATTAATTTATTATTATTAATTATTATTATTATTTTCTTTTTTTTACCATTTAAAATTACCATTGTGTATAAAAGAAAATTGTTCAATTTTTTTGTAAATGTGTTGTAAATCTGCATATATATTTGGGTATTGGGGTCTTATAGCATATTAAAAATAATATTTTAAAACAACGTATTTATTTTATTTCCCATACATATTTGGGTTTTCAACAAACTATAGACAGATCCATCAATACTGATTTTACTAATATTACCGCACTACCATTATATATCATTTTATCTTTGGCGTCAAATTAAGTATTAAAAAAAAATATTAATTAAATTTATGATATTTTTAATGAAACACAAATAAATAGTACCTGTTGTAGCTCATTAAAATAAGTATTATTGATAAATAGAAAAATAGAACACCGTTATTAATCAAGGAAAATTATTTATGCAAATACTTTTAACCATGACCATGTATTATCAAAGTCTCATCGTTCTGCTATTCTGCGTACCTACCTGTTATACTGAAATATGATTAGTCAACAAATGAATAGATGAGGAAATTCACTTTTACAATTTGCAATAAATAACGATGAACCCATAGATCAAAATCCAAGGCAATCAAAATGTAAGCCTTTATTTTCAAATATTTGTTTTTAGATAAAAATTTAAAAAGAAACACATTCATAAAAACACATACTTAACAAAATTCTATGTTGTATAATAACAGCCAAGTATTCACCGGGTACATAAAAAATAACAAACTATATGCTTAAAGCTTACTATTATAATATAAGAATGTAAAATATTAAATCACAGAAAATTCAAATCAAAAAACAAAATGTATCAAATACCATTAATAAATTAAGCATAACATGCACAATTTATTGTATTTATCGTTTCATTTGTTTTAATGGATTTTTGGTTGGTGCTCCTTGTATCTGCGAATCAGTCGAGCTTTCAGTTTTCCGGAATACCTTCATAGTGATAGCGGAAGCAGGGGGAGGTAAAATTGGACCACCCTCAGGTGTTTCAGGTGTGAGAGGTGTCTGAATTGGAGTCGTACTTCGCACAACATCTTTACCCATTTCTATGATGCCGGGCCGCACATTAAGCATACCACATAACTATTATGTATGATGGAACATTGAATATAGTTGTTTTAAAATCAAAATATTAAGGCACGCTAAATAATTACACGTGTATATTTATTTAAATTAGGTATTACCTCTAACATCCCACTTAAAGCTTGTCTTGCTTCTTTATTATGACTAGGCACAACTGGATTTAAGACTGAATGATACTGCAATAACTTAACTCTACACAACTCAAGTAGGTCCTAAACATTTAAAATTCAATACAATTACAAATATTTAATTTTGTGTTTAATTTAAAATATTAATTACTTCTGATGAACTACGCATATATTTTGTTTGATAAGTGTTAACAAATTTGGTTGGCCTGTAGTAAAAATAATTAGCGATTAAAAATCAATATAATTTACATATTATTATTATATACTAAATTAATTCAATATCAATGGAAATAAATTTATTATTATATACTGTAGTCTTTTGCCGGGCTAACACAATGCTGACTAAACGGCATATTTTCTTTTCCGACAAATAAGAGATAGTAGGGAAACAATTCCACACCATAATCCAAACTAGTCTTTGTGTTTTTAGAGACATTTCCATATCGGTTTAAAAACATTTAAAAGTTTCTAATTTGTTCTTATTTTCAGCAACTAGGTGTAAACAAGTGTTATTGTGACATTTTTGTCATAATTTATATAAACAAATTGAATTAATTTAATTTGAATTCCAATAAGAAATTAATTTTTTTATTATTTAAAAAAAAAAAATAGTAAATACATATTAATACTCACCGTTCTGGCTGGTCATCAATAATATTAACTTTATTGTTGTCACTTTTATCGACTTTAAGAGAATTAATCACAGATGGTAAGAGGTATTTCTAGAATAAAATACAATCTTAATAAAATTAAACAAATAACAATAAATTAATTTTACCTCGGGATCAGACATATGCAATGCATATTCAATAACAGTCATCACATCAACATGTGGATATCTCATTAAATAATTCAAACAATTAGTATTATCATTCTTAAGTACTGAAAATATAAAATTAAATATTTAAATATGCTATGCAGGAAGCAAAAGTATTTAATTAACTATACTTGCATTGAGCTCGTAGAAGAACCAACATGGCAACAAAAATATGATTAACTATTGCAAAGTTTTGAGGCGATTTAGCAAAAATGGTATCCCATAACACTAAAACATCCATCAACGAAAATTCTCCTCCAAACAGCAGTCTCAACCAACGACTAATAAGTGTAAAAATCAGTACTTCACAAAAAAAATTTATAATAATAGCAAAAGTTAAAAATCTACTTACACTCCAAAAGTTGTAAATGAAATATCTAAAGCTAATAAATGCTCGTGTAATTCTGGATCATGTTTAGTTAATATTGTACTACGTATTTTGGACAGTTTTCTAACTACTTCACTTTCAGATGTAGAACTCTAAAATCATTAATGAATCAATAATATATATATTCTTAACTAACATTATATTATTCATCAACTTACAGTAGTCTTTACAGTCACAAATTGTTTTCTTGGTGGTGACGTTACAAAATCATTAATACTATAATAATCTTTCATAATTTCCATGATAGCATTAAACAGTGAACTAGAATTAGAAAGCATTAAAATAGTAATTAACTTAAGTCTAAACTGTTTTATAGATGATCTTACTAAGCATCTGCTTCCAAGTATGAAGGTTCGAGAATTTTTTTTATTAAATCGCTAAAAGAAAAACATCTTAATAGAAAAATTTATTTTAATAAATAAAAATGCAATTAATGTTACCTAACATCAGAAGATGACTGCTCTAAAACATGAAGTAATGCCTGATGATCACAATGTAGAACAAATAATAATGGAGCAAGAATTTCATGCATACCCTACACATTAAACATAAAAGTATAATTTGTATACATAGTCCATATTTTTTATATAAAATATCTATTAACCGACACAAATACTACATTTATCTGTGATCTTGTAATACATTTTGAAGATTTTTTTATTGTTAAAGATAAAATATTTGATAGAATAAACAAAATAGAGTAGTATATCAGTTATAAATGTACACAAATTAACCATAGCATTGTTCTATTTTAATAATTCTAAACTTCAAGGTTTGAAAAATAAAAAAATTATAAGATAAAAAAATAAACTGGTTTATTATAACATTAACAAATATTTAAGTTAATATTCCTTTTTATTCATTCATAATTGTATTCATATTCTTCATGTATTTCTCAAACCTACAGTTCCTTTGTACTACCAATTACAGGTACTTAAACCTATCAATTTCACCTACTTTGTTATCACCTATTATACTAATCTTTAGTGCTTTTCCTTTCAGCCTTCCCTCCTTTAAATATTGTCCTTGCTGCTTCATACATGTCCCTCTCACTCTTCTACAAACCATAAATATACCCTAATTACTCCTTTTTACCATAGTAAATACCTAGTCTGAAATTAAGGTAAACAAAAAAACAAAAATAAAATATGTACATTTAAAGAGACATACTTGTCTATAACACAAATCTGGATGTTCCCTTGAATAACAAAACAATATATCAACCATTATTTTTTGAATTTTTTCTGTTCTAAAAAACTCAACTCCAGGAGACGTTCGAATTACATCTTGTTGGATAATTTTCTTCAGTTCTATATCTTTAAAATATTGTTTCCAAATACTCTGAAATAATTAATTAACAAAGAGAACTGATACAATTCAATTTGAAACAAAAACTGTACTAGAAAAAACACTAACATCATCATCTTGTGATAAAGGATTGTCTGGTCCTGAATCCTGAGAGTGAGGATCATTGTAATGTATCAGTTTGATTTGTTCATATGAAGATCGAAATTCTTCGATAGTCATTAACCATTTGGTTGAATCAGATGGTAATAGTTCCAGTAGAAGTCGCCAGCATATACTTCGAAATCTAGATGTTCGCAATTCACCTCTAATGGCAGTTTCACGCAACTCATCAGTATCAGTAATGTTAAATAAATATTTCCATTCCGACCTGTATAATTATCAAATTATCAACATAATAGATATAAAATAAAATGAAAATTTCAGATTTCAGATTTACTGTTTCTATCCGCCAAACAAAAATCAAAAATTTAGAATTAGAATTAAAATGTAAATGCATTAAAACTGATAATGAGAAAAATAATCGTTCAGTCCGTTTGTAAAATAAAAAGTGTAAACAAGTTAAAAATCATTGTACTGAAATACGAATAGAATAAGCAATAACATACAATAAATGTTGGATGAATTCGTAGGCGAGCCATTGTTCTAATTTTTAACCTAGGTACACAACAAAATAAATATGTTCTCTACAGTTCGATTTTGCTTGATCGGGTTCAGTAAATCAATCGTGTACACGCGGTTAAACCAAAATCACTCACTCGTATAGTTTGACGGAAACATTTTGACCATTACCACCGGAACCGTTATCGTCGAAATCGGTGTAAAACATCTCTGTACGTGGGTGAAAAACACGTTAATAAGAAAAAAAAATTATTAATTATAAAAACAGAAAGACAACATCAATTGCGAGAAGTCGTTCTCGTAACATCCGTCGAGCTGTACAACGGTTTCTAGTCACCTGAACAGGATATTTCGATGACCTTTGGGTCCCGAAACTGGAGTATAATTAGATTACGAGTGAACTGGTCGCGAATCAATTGACATTTGACCGTTCAAGACGAATGCAACGCGTCCATGGTTCGATTCGATTACGCTGTGTGGTGCTGCCGATGTGTTCCCTTAGAACGAGCTTTTTTTTTAATTATTCACACGTCACGGCGTCCGGCGCGAGATTAAAACTACAACTCGTAAGTCGCAACTGGTATGTGTTTACAAATTATCGCTCGTCCGGGACTTTGGGTACCGCCTGACGACTGTCTGCACTCTGCAGTTCATTATTTATTATTATTGTAGTACTGTCTGCGTCTGGGTCTAATCGTTTCGTCTAATCTGTTAACTGTGATACGGTTATCAGTTACTTGCCGCGCGGCCGTGAACATTGGACGCGATACCGTATCAACCGAGGAGTCTGAAGGAAATATTGTTTAAAAAATCTAAAAAAAATCTAAAAAAAAATCACATCGTTCTTTCGCAAAGGTTATACTTACTTACCACATTAGATAACCGCCACTCGTGATATCTGTATGCTTTGAACTGTAAACGTTTTTTTTTTCTCTACGGAATAACCGTTTAAATTCACGATTGCTTTGCGTCAGTGGCTGTTTCATCTGCGCAGCAATATTTATGTCGAATTTTAGGCGCAGCTACAGTTTTACGCGTACGACGCAATATTATTCGCAGACAATATCATCAGAGCCGTGCCGTTAAGATTTGGCGCCCAGGGCAAAATTAAAAATATTCGCCCCCTATTTTATTTATCATTAATCATATTGCATTTCATTCCTATTAAATTAAATTTTTTTTTTACAACGTATTTTGAACATTGATTTGACAAAAAACTAAAGCTAATTGTAATAGTAATTATTAAACAAAATAGTTAGGTATAATTTATTAATTTATACCGTAATAATTAATTAAAAATGATACATATCACAAATTATATTATACATGTTATATTTACAAGTTTAAAACTTAATTTTCCTGGTTTTTATTGAAGCAAAATCTTCAATGACGTCTTCAAAATCAATGTTTTTCGTTATTTCATGCTCAATTGATAATATTGCTGAATTGGTTAATCTGTCTTGCGACCTAGTTGACCGTAAATACGTCTTAGTTAATTTCAGTTTACTAAAAGAGCGTTCCCCGGAAGCGACGGTAACAGGCATGGTAAGAAACAATCTATATGCAGTCATTAAGTTTGGACAAGTTGAATCAAGTTCATATTTTTTAATAGCGTTTAAAATATTTAAAGCAGTTGCGTTTAAGTCTGGTAAAATTGCTTTTACTTGATATTTAAAAAAATCGATTTCGCTAATTATTTCCTGGTCAATATCTTCGTTGTATTTAACGTGCAGTCGATTTTGACATAAAGAATACGATAATTTATTATAAAGCCAAATCGGTAATACAAGAATAAAACTAAAACGTTACGGTTGACTTATTGTTATTACTCGAACATAGTCAAAAATTTGTTTAGAAAAAATTTGTAATGGTCCAAAATAATTGTAAAACAATAATCTTTCTCATATATTTTATTTATGTAAAGTTTAAAATATTATAAAAAAAAATTTTGGCGCCCCTTTAAGCCATGCGCCCGGGGCATATGCCCCCCAGGCCCCCCCCACGGCACGGCTCTGAATATCATCGCAATATCTGACTTCGCCAGTTCCTGCACACCACAGACCATTCCATCTATTCCGTATTTCCAGTACAAAAAGAGGACAGAAACCCTTGTAAGTAAACATAAAAAAACGAATATGCTGTGTAACCAAAGATCGAGATAATCGGATGTGCTCTAACGTGCGGTTACTTCAACAGTATTCTTTTTTTTTTGTTGTTGTTGATCATTACATATGTTGACAATTAAATTCAACCTTACATTGAATAACATCATTCCATAGGTTCATCTTTATAACTTTCTTTTTAATATTTAAGCAGACAAATTTAATTAAATGTTTTATTCCTATCATGCTGAAATAAAAATAATAACACAGGTACCCAAAGGCGCAAGTACATACTTCAAAATTTAATATTCCAATAAAAATTATGATCTTAAATTTTGCTTAACTGTGCAATATTTTCTTAAAAATCTACACTTCTATAATTTATATAATTTTTTATTTATAATTTAGCTTATACATGTCATGATATACTTTTATTTTTTATACATACATTGGATTAATTCAACTTTTAAAGATAACACATAAAAATAGTATTTAATTAGTTCTCAAATTACTGAATTGTATTCAGGTTACAATTATTGAGAATCAATAGTATTTTAAGCCTTAAATATTAACTTCTTGAAAATTTGTCTCATAGTTATGAATAAGTAACATACTCCAATAACCAAACAAAATTTGGCATACCATTCAAACTATAAAAAAATAAATATATTTATTAATTTTAATATAATAAAGATGTTTTATTATATAAATAATTAGTATTTACCAAAATTTTAGATGACGATAAACTACTCATGAAATAAGTAGCTAATGATTGTAAGATTGCAGCTATTAAATTGTTTACACCAAACACAAATCCATGCTTGTCTTTACTGATACACTTTGCAATTTCTGAACTATAAGTATCACAATATTATGAAAGTATGTTTAGTATTTAAAACACTAAATTTAAACAGTACAATTGTTTACTAACCTGGCAATTGTCATTACTGCTTGGTAAATTGTGCTATAAATTATGAAATTTATATAGGATATATAAATTGAATTGTATACAACTGATGTATAAAGAGTTGCGAATTGAAGAAAAGATGTAACTACTATAAGTAAATTACAATATTTATCCATATTCAGTTTGATCGAACCACACACAAATGTTACATATGCACCTAAAATCAAATTTAAAATTAATATATCTCATACTAGCTGTAGAATTTTTAACAAGGTACTCAATGACCAATATTATTATTCTACTTATATGTTGGCACCTATATAGTGATTTCCCTATGTAAACCTTTACATTTTTAAAATAAGTACAAATCAAGGTTTTTTAAGTCTTACCATTGAAATTATTAAATCAGTAATCTTACTTATAATTGTATAAACTGCATCAACAGCTCCATTCCATTCTGAGGTTCTTGAGCAACCTGTATGAAGACATTCATCTTGGCTCAATGATTCCCACAATGATTGAATGTAAAATAATACCTATTAAACACACATTTAATTTATGAACAAAATTTAAAATTCTTATTTCATTAATTTTATTTTTACTTGGTTAAAACAACAAGTTGCAGTTATCACCCAAAATGACCATTTCAAAATATAAGAGTTGTTATACTCATTACACATAGACTTGACATATTTCCATGACATCTTGGTTTCCTAAAATTTTCTTTTTAAAAATTATTTTATCCTCAATTAAAATATGTATTTTTTATTTACAAATATGACAGTATAAACTACGAGCTATAAACAATTTATTTTTTGTTATTTACTTTTTCAGTATTTTCAACTTGTTCATTATCTTCTTCTAATTTAGTTTCTGTTTCTATTTCATTCATTTTTTGAGTTTCCGGGTCCATTATTTTCATTTGTTGAGCTTCTGACTTGATTTCAATTTCTTTTACAGGTGGCAATACTAAAGACCAAATGGTTGCAGCTCCTAGACCTATAATTATATAAATTGATGTTATATAGATCATAATTGTTTGTTTATTTTTAACACAGTTTTAATGCAAATAAACTAACTTCCTAATGTTATGAAATTTAACTGGTATGAATCAACTAATTTTGTTGAAATAAACACCTGAGAAATTATCCCTGAAAAGAAACGCCCTATAAGATGAGCAGTTCTAGTGTGACTTGTAACCTGCTGATAATATTTTACATCCACAACAGAATATGTGTATGTGTAATATGCAACTTCAGTAGCTACAAAAATACCATATATTATTTCAACAATCTAAAAACAAAAAATATATTATTAATGTAAAACTATAATATTATAGTGTACCAGTTATTACTTAATATCAATATTAATAATCATACTTACAACAATGGATGTAAAACTCGTTAACAAAGACAGCATAGCATAAATACAAACACCACACAATGCTTGAATTACAATTACAATTTTATACCTAAGCCAGTCGGTTGTTAATGAAACAAATAGCATAGATATCATTGAAGCATAGATACCAATAGGAAGTATTTCATTGTTAACCTGAAATTCAATATAAATATGATTCAATTACATAAATAGTTTAATTATTGATAGTTTCCTGATAAATAATTTATTTCCCAATGAACTATAGTTTGTTAATGTTTAATTTTTAACTTTTTAATAATTTTATCTTAAAATATTCACAACTAGAATTAAGGCTATTTGAAAAATTGAATTCCATTTTTTTTTTAACTATTAAGGATTATAAGACTGGATTTATCATGGCTCATGACAATGATTCTAAACATATTGCATATCCTCTATTTAGGTAAGCACCTAAATATAGTTTAAAGAAAAAATCAAATAAAGTTAATTCAAAAGATGAAATCCCCTTCCAACTTTTAGTAAAAACGCTTTTTCATGAACACTTAAAAGTTAACACAATGACATTAGTAATATCATCCTATAATGAAAACACAATTACAGAACTGCTTTATACTTCTGGTTTAATAACTAGGTAGTTAGTTATGTCGATGCAAGTGTGAACTTGACTGATTAATAAACATATTAAATGTATTCACTCTTCCAGTGTTTATGCATGAAATTTAACTCACTTGTTCTTCAGTGAAATTCATTCGCGGGCCTTGTAGATAAGGGACCACATACGATTCGGACGGCCGGAACTCTTTTAAAACACCATAAATACACAAACATAATGAAATTGTTTTCCACGACATGTTCACACCAAATATTGAACTGCAATGTTAAAAAAAACAAGTTTAACAGTAGTGTTTATAGCCCGGTAATGGTCAGTAGTTCTAAACAATAAAATTTAAATAACAATCTAAAGTTTAACAAAACAAAAAAAAAAAAAAAGGTGTTACCACATTTTCTTAGTATCAATATATGTGAGTATCACTAAAGGGTCACAATAGTTTTGAGTATTTGATAACCTCGAGTTTGCTAGATAATCGCAATAACTCTGTTGGCCAAGTCCAACAACGATAAAACAGTATTAGGAAAGAAACACTATTTTCATGACTATAGAATGTTTAACGTTAGACTTATGTCAGTTCATGACTCGCAATCACATACGGAATGCCCGGCCGTACGCATACATGTGTTTTAATCGCATGTAAAATTGGACAGTCAGATGGGTCCGGTGCATAATTATTTTTAAATTGTGCGAAAATTAAAAAACAATCTTTCACTTCGGACAAAATGATAACTGCAATCTGAAGGATCTCGGTTCGTTATCAACAACTTCTATAAGCAAATAAGAGTTTCGACCTATTCTGTGATACCGGCCTGCCGGAAAGCGCACGCGCGCAGCGGGCTGGATGTGAATGTACGTGTTTGTTTAAATAGTTAAATGCCCAGGGCCTGATTCAAGGGCGGATACAGAGGTCCTAAACGGAAGGGGCAATATACATGTTTATAAATTAATAGGAATAGTCTTATTATTAATCGACATAAAATTAGTTGTGTACAGAAATCTGTCATACTCTCAACAGAAATACAGATGATGGATCTTGTCGTTTTTGAACGCAAAAACTTTTAATTTTGAGTATGTAACTCAATTGAAATCAGCTTATACTTAAACAAACTCAGTACCTACTAAACCTTAAAAAAAAGCATTTTGATACAAAAAAATCGAAAAGTGTTATTGAATATCGGTACAGTTGTATATTCGTATAAATTATAAAGAAAATATTGAACTTGCATGAACAAAATTGTTGCCACAATTAATTTCAAATAAAATATTTAAAATTTTTTGTGTACGGAGGGGGCAATTTCCCCTATTGCCCCTCCCTTGTATCCGCCCTTGGCCTGATTTACCAATTCGTGGGCCCAGTACATTTTACAATTTTGAGCCCCAAATTGTCCAGCTCTATTTTCTTCAATGCTAAAATAAAAATGTACGCATAATATATTTTTAAATTAATGCTGTATATAATTAGTATATGAGTAGTTGGATCATAGAATACATATTAGGTATATTATATGGGTACAGGGTAATAAATAATATAGGTATCAAATTAAATGTTTTTACGTTTAATCAGGGCCGTCCCAAAGGGGGGGGGGGTCTAGGGGGTGTCTCACCCCCCCACAAGTGTACAATATGTATATGTCAGTTGGCATATTGATACATTAAGTATTTGAGTTGGCATTCGGCAAATTATAATTTACTTTATACAATTTATAAATAATTTTGTAAATACTACAAAGTACAAATATGACGTCATAATAATTTATTAATATGCTGTAATTTATATTAATTATGAAGGTATAAAAGTTAATTTTCCAATTACCAACTGTCCAACACAAGTACTATAAAAAAAAAAAAAATATAATACAATTTAAGTAAGTACCAGTGGCGTCAGGCGTCAGGCGTTAATGTGTGATTCGTTAAGAAAACAAATTCTCATAAACTATAACATATTATTAAGATTATTTATTTTACATACTTTTTAAATTTTTAAAAACATAAAATATCTATAAACTAAATTTAAATTTTAAAAATTAAATAAAATACAAAACTTTTTTGTGCAAATGGATAAACTTCTAAACTGATTTTTACTTGAATTCAAATTCTACTCCTCGCTGTCTTTAATTAAAATCATTAACCCAATAAACTGATGCACAGAAATGGAAAATAAATTTACTATACAGTATACAGGATACTGGATAGGCAACCCGTAACAAACTATTTGAGTTGTGGCTATAGACCAGGGGTCGGCAATAGGCGGCCCGCGGGCCAAGTCCGGCCCGTGGAGCGGAAATAACTGGACCGCCAAAAATATTTTTCAATTTTATCATTCTCCAAAATGACGTTTTTAAATATCGTTTAAGATTAACTGCTCTCCGCCTTGAAAACACTTAGCACATTAGTTCTTCACCAAGAGTAGCAAATTTAAAAAAACTGGCTCAAGACAAAAATTGTCATTTTTCTCATTAAACTTTTAACAATACAATTGTGAAATTATTATTATTATATTAAATTTTTTATGGCCCCCGAACATTTTTTTTTTCAAATTATCTGGACCGCCATAGAAATTAATTGCCGACCCTTGTTATAGACCATATATATTCCATTTTCAACGCCTTGGTTTAGTATACACATTGCACCGAAGTTAGCCGACAATATCACGACAAATTACGATTATAGAATTTTAGAGACCACGAGTCGTTGATCAAAAAATTAACTACACGACATAATACCTATATATTTCGTTTTCTTTTTTTTTTATTTTTTTATTCACCCAGAGAAAACTCCACTGGTAGGTACCTACCTACTACCTATCAACAATCAATGTGACAATGTTAAAGGTATTTTATAATAATATAACAGTATACAAATTTTCTATGCATTCGTAGAATAATTGGATTATTTTTAATAATAAATGAAAACTGATAAGAAACTGTTGTGCACTGACGACTGTAATTTCTATTTATAGAAGTAATGAGAAAGCTTTTGTTGACATCGAATAAACGATAAGAATCTAAAATTGTTTCATTTATAGTATACTGTCAGTATTGAAAAAAAATTTTTTGAGTTGGCATCTCACCCCCCCCCCCCCTTATTATTTATGACGGCCCTGCGTTTAATGTTATAAATCTAATTTTATTTCAAGTTTCACAAACATTTCCTTGCTTTTGGTTAGGAAAGTGGTCAATGAGTAATAACATCATCACAATTTAGGTTTGCTGTGATATCACTTTCAATAGATAATATTCCCAGAGCGTCTATATTGTCTTGACTCAATGTAGATCGTAATCTATTTTTAATTCTTTTTAATGAAGAAAATGTACGTTCGCTGGAACAATTTGTAAGAAAAATTTGTAGACACGTTTCCACGTTTTGAAATGCATGTGATATTTGTAATCTTTAATGAATTTAAGTTGGGTAGCGGGATTTCTTGATATTTGATGAGAAGAAATTAAACTATGAATATGTAACCATTCATCTGCAAAATTATCAGGATCCAAATCTAGTTCATTTGTGTACATTGATTGTAAATTTTTAATTTGGTTGATAATTTCCTTTCTATCAGGATTTTTAGTGAATAAAAATCCAAATTTTTCTTCTTCAATATAGGCAATTTTTCGTTTATTCAATTCAGCTATAAATTTATCACAAATAACATAATGAATATCACTCATAAACTTCGCTCTTGAATCTAATTGTCTTTCTTTAGAATCAGTATCATCTAAGTGTCTACTTTTTGGTGTCTTTTTTTCTTGACCTCTGATATTCAATATCCTTATTTAAAATTTCTATGGATTTGTTTTCATAATCATCAATTCTCGAACATATTGTATGAAATCTATTAAGGAGTTGTATAAGGGCACTGTTGAAAATAAATTTTCTGTTGAACTCTGAAGACTTTTTGAAGTTATACTTATTCGTTGTAATATAACATCCCATACAATAGTTAATATTATATTTTTTTAAATTTTTTTAAAATGTTTATTGGATCAAATCGAGTATTGCCGTTTTCATTTTTATCTTGAGATATTTCTAACAAAATAGATAAAATATGAGCATAATTTTGTCGTAATGCTTTAGTTGCATCAGCATTTGCGGACCACCGTGTTTGTGAAGACGATTTAATAGTTAGCCATTCATTACATTTTAGATGTTGACATAAAAGTTTCCAACGATTAGTTGAAGACGAAAAAAAGTTATAAACAGATTGAATTATACTAAAATATTCAACTGCGCCGTTACAATTTTCAACTGCATGAACACCGACCAGGTTTAACGAGTGTGTGTCCAAAACCGATTCGTCAGAGAAAAAAAGTATGTTATTTTTAATGTCCTTGATTTTCTATAAATCACCTATTGATCACGTGATACAGATGTATACTCTATGTAAACCGTTTATAATTTTACCATTCTATCCTCTTCTTCTACATATTTTATTTTATTAGTCATTTTCATTTATAGTTCGTATCAAAAATAAATCAATCAATTTATGCTTATTATATAATGTGTGTAACTTATAACTTAAAATATTTTAACGGTGTTTTTTTTATAATTTATAAACAAGTTCTTAACATTGATCAGTGAACGGCCGTTTTCGATATTCCGATCCTGCAGATTGAAGAGAATCGCGTTGACTATAAACTCATGAGTTAATACCCTGGTGACCTATCATGCGCATTAGTGCATGGTTTTCTTCGTGCGTAACAATAACGGAGAGTTGTATATTATTGGTTTGCAATAAAACGCATTATTATTGTCTTGCATAATAAATGTCTGCGCATTGACCAAAGGGTAAGTTTTTCAATTTAAATTAATTTTATATTTTCTAAAATAAAAATAAATTATCATTGGGGCCAGGATTTCAATGCATGGTGCATCTTTTTTTTCTTAAACAATGCTTTCCAAGTACATGGGTAGGTAAATGGATTCAAGCAACAGAAACTTTCCGAATAAAACTATATATTCTTTTAGATTTAACGTGTATTTAGATTAGTTTTACGCAATAGGCAGTTACCTATTTTTATTCCGTCTTTAATATCCGACAGTTTTATGTATTTCATTGCCTATTAAGAATTCCTGTATTGTGAAAGGTCAGTAACTCTACATTCGGGGCTATAGTGGGAAACCTCGCAAGGGGAGTACCTCAGTAGTTTTGTTTCCATCATGGACCGCGTTGGTGGTAACCGTTTGCTAGTCGTTAGGTTATAAAAATTCATTAAGTTCGGAAATCTATTTGAGGTATTTTACAATAGTTAATTGGGTGTTTTACTGGTTGGTAGTCTTTTGGTTGGCGGGAAAATTTTTAATTTGGGATTTACGTGGTTTTAGAGTAGTTTTACGCAATAGGCAGTTTTAAATGTTCCTCATGGATCGGATGTATATGATAGCACTATCACGATAAATTGTAATGTATTTGGGGGTTCTATGTTCAATTAGATTATTGGTATTGGTATTGGTATTGGAATTGGTATTTTTTATTTATTTATTTCAGCAAAATCAATATCATTATTTCAATACAATAATCAAATTACAATAGTTAAATTATTACAGTGATAGTGATAAGAGCTGATACGTATACCAACTGAGCAAGCTCGTTTCTGATATACGGAGTTCCTATACATATTAGTTATATAATATAATAAAATAAAATGACATGTGTCTTATACAATTGAGAATGATATATTTTACTTCTCTACTAAATAACAGTATCTTATAATTACAACTAAACGATACTAATAGATAATCATTTATATTTACACATAGATACTTTTTAATAATTGATTTTTACACACATTCTCATCTAGGTCATTTACTATTTTAGTAATTATATTTTTTATATGATTTTTGTTGATTATATTTTTTACATTGGTTTTATTAGACTGATTTTCACATTCATACTTTATTAGACACTTTACATAATTTCCTAAATTGTTGAATATAGTTTTGACCATATAATCGGGAGCACTTTTTGTACTGGATAGTGATATATAAGGTAATTTTATGTTATAACCTGTTCTACTGTCTATTATATCTGTATTATTCAGTATCTGCATTTTAATTGATTTTATAAGTGTTTGTTTAATGTATAATTTGTAGATTGATAGTATGTTAGTATTTTTAAAGATATCTATTGAAGGGTATGTTGGCGGTAACGAGTAGGCTACTTTTATAATAATTTTCTGGGCAATATATACCGATTTTATGTCTGTTCTGCTGGCGCCTCCCCAACATGTTATACCATATAATAAGAGTGAATTACATAATGCCATATACATTTGCCGTACAACTGATTTATTAAGAAAGCGAATTTTATAAAATAGGGAAATTAATCTCCGGATTTTATTTTTGATGAATTTTATATGCTCAGACCATTTCAGCTCCAGATCCATAATGACTCCTAAATATTTAAATTGTTGTACCATTTTAAGTGGCTTACAATTGCAGATTGTTTTATTTGCGGAACAATGATGTAATATGAAGTTCACTCCGACTGGAAGCTGTGATCGGCTGGTGACTATCGGCATGCATACTGATTTATTAACATTAAGTGATAATAAGTTTTTTTCCATCCAGTTATATACAAGCTGTAAGTCAATTTCGACAATTTCTATTAATTTTGACCAGTTTTCTTCGGTATTAACAAGAGCTATATCATCGGCAAACATGAATAATTTACCTTTTAGTAATGTAGCTGGTATAGAGTTAATATAGATTAAAAATAATATGGGGCCTAATGACGTTCCTTGTGTTACTCCATAATCTTGGACATATAGTCACTATAATGCGGTCCAATAGTGGTTAATTGCTGTATATTGCTCAGATAACTAGAAAACCAATTAAGTGTAATAGTATCGAATCCTAGTTCTTTTAACTTATGTAGTAATAATTGTCTACTAATTGAATCGAAAGCTTTTTCTAAGTCTAGAAACGAAATTAGGATTTTCTTTTTATTGTCCCTCTTGTTATGTAAAAAATTTGTTAAATCAATTAAAGCGCCCTCTGTTCCTAAGTTCCTTCTAAACCCATACTGTCCTTCAAATAATATTTTATCACTTTCCAGGTATTCTAAGAGTTGGTTTTTTATTATTTTTTTCAAGGATTTTGGCTATAATGCCTACTAAAGAGATGGGTCTATAATTTAAAAAATCAGTTTTATCTCCGCTTTTATGTATTGGTACAATTTTAGCCATTTTCAATTCATCGGGTACTATACCGTTGACTATACTACAATTAATTATATGAACAATAGGTGGGATCACATTGTCTCCTATTTGTTTAATAAAGAGAGCTGTATAACCATCCGGACCTGGTGCTGAGTTGTTATTCAGTTTATTTAATATATTTATGACTTCATTACTACCGATGGCATTTAATTTAAATATATTTTTTTTTATTGGATATATGATTAATTTTTGTTCCCAGATCACACTGTATGTTATTTACACTATTGGAGAAATTTCAAAGGTATACTCATTGGAACATATTTTTTATTCGTTAAACACTATTCTTTGAGTTTATTCAACCAATCCCTTCTCGTACACTGCCATTTTTCTTCTACCAAATAAACATTTAATGCATTGACCGCAGCATTTTGCAGTGCAACAGTTTATTTCGATTTATTACCTTTGTTTTATTACTAATAATCCAATATTATGCGTTTTTCTACAGCCTACAACTATTAATAATTATTGTATTATCATAATATTCAGACCTCTAGGAGTTTGCATGTTTTTCAATAATCATTTGAAATATAGCTTAATGATGATTAATGAGTCATATAGAAATTTGTTTCACACGAGTTTATACTTAAAATTTGTAGCCGCATACATTGCATATTTGACCATTTTTAATACAAATATGTAAGTCTTATTAGATATTTTATATAAAAAAAACATATTTTTAAATAGATTATTTCCGGACCTAAAATATTGGTTTGATGGTTTAATTTCCTGCAAGTTTTTTTTTTACCATGAATTACAGTTGCAATGTACCATTGCTTTCAAAAACACAATACTGAGTGAAAGATGTCGGGTGGATCTGTTTATAATGTTTATATTTATAAAAAAGCAAAAAGCCTTTTAAACAGGAATACCTACACAAAAGATAATCATAAATGTTATTTCATCTACATTTAGGATACATACCTATAAATAGCATCAAAATTGATGAAATTTTTAAATCAACAAACATTTTTTATTGACATTTTACGAAAAAACTTAGAAAACTTTCAAATTTTAAATGGCTTTAAATAACTTCAAAGAAAACTTAAAAATTTTTAAAATTTATTTGGTGAAAATTTCAAGTCCGTACAATCAATGATTTTTTCAAAACGAAAAAAAAAACAATTTTGTCGATTTTGTTGTTATTTTTTGCAATTTTTGGTCAGTTTTCCGCAAAATTGGGAAAACTGTTTAGAATTTCAAAAAATGATTTTCATAAAGTACCAACTAGAGATAATTCCCTTTCAGAAAAGTTGCAGGTTTATACCTATACTTCGGAGCAATCCTTCCGGTTGAAATCGTTGTCCCAGACAAAATAAAAAATAAATCATGATAAAACCAATAAATTCTTCGTTTCACTTAGAAACTAAAATAAAAAAATGTAAGGCACACCGATTTTTAGCAAAAATAATAATAACTTAACTTGATATTTTCCGTAAATATTCACAAAATCATGATTCGTAACATAAATACTATAGAATATATATGGTACAATTTTCAAAAGATTTCGACTATTTTGAACTCGAAAAGTATTAAAAGTATTCAATGCATTTGCTAGAAATTCTCACACAACATTATACAAGTAATTAAATTATATTTATATAAGAATATTTGTAATAAAGACATTAATTTTTTAAGATTTATCAGAAAAAATCGATAAACTATATTATGGACTCCTGATCAGACTTACAATTGAAATATAATCTGTATTACTTTGAAAAATAACTGAAAACACCAGACTATGACGTTTTTTTTCTGTTAATGTTATTCCGTTGCCAACGAAATTATAATACATAGTTACACTGTTAATACAATAATTTATTTAAACAAGACGACACAAACGATTTATCACACAACCGAGATAGAAAAACACAGAATGCAGAACGTTTGAAGACACCATTTCCTTAGGTAAGTCCAGTAGTGATCGACGGTGTAAATAAGTAATTATATAATTATAATATAGCATATTATAGTAATTATAATTACTTCGATTTCATTTCATTGTATATATTCCTCAAGTGACTCGAGCCGGTATGTTCAGGATGTCCGAATTGTAGACAGCATGCTGAACCTCCCTTCGTGGGTAATGGACTTCCTGGCCGGCCACATCGATCAAGGCAATATTCCTCAGGTGACTCGAGCCGGTATGCTCAGGATGTCCGAATTGTAGACAGCATGCTGAACCTCCCTTCGTGGGTAAGGGACTTCCTGGTCGGCCACATCGATCAAGGCAATATTCCTCAGGTGACTCGAGCCGGTATGTTCAGGATGTCCGAATTGTAGACAGCATGCTGAACCTCCCTTCGTGGGTAATGGACTTCCTGGCCGGCCACATCGATCAAGGCAATATTCCTCAGGTGACTCGAGCCGGTATGCTCAGGATGTCCGAATTGTAGACAGCATGCTGAACCTCCCTTCGTGGGTAAGGGACTTCCTGGCCGGCCACATCGATCAAGGCAATATTCCTCAGGTGACTCGAGCCGGTATGCTCAGGATGTCCGAATTGTAGACAGCATGCTGAACCTCCCTTCGTGGGTAAGGGACTTCCTGGTCGGCCACATCGATCAAGGCAATATTCCTCAGGTGACTCGAGCCGGTATGCTCAGGATGTCCGAATTGTAGACAGCATGCTGAACCTCCCTTCGTGGGTAAAGGACCTCCTGGCCGGCCACATCGATCAAGGCAATATTCCTCAGGTGACTCGAGCCGGTATGCTCAGGATGTCCGACTTGTAAACAGCATGCTGAACCTCCCTTCGTGGGTAAAGGACTTCCTGGTCGGCCACATCGATCAAGGCAATATTCCTCAGGTGACTCGAGCCGGTATGCTCAGGATGTCCGAATTGTAGACAGCATGCTGAACCTCCCTTCGTGGGTAAAGGACTTCCTGGCCGGCCACATCGATCAAGGCAATATTCCTCAGGTGACTCGAGCCGGTATGTTCAGGATGTCCGAATTGTAGACAGCATGCTGAACCTCCCTTCGTGGGTAATGGACTTCCTGGCCGGCCACATCGATCAAGGCAATATTCCCCAGGTGACTCGAGCCGGTATGCTCAGGATGTCCGAATTGTAGACAGCATGCTGAACCACCCTTCGTGGGTAAAGGACTTCCTGGCTGGCCACATCGATCAAGGCAATATTCCTCAGGTGACTCGAGCCGGTATGTACAGGATGTCCGACTTGTAGACAGCATGCTGAACCTCCCTTCGTGGGTAAGGGACTTCCTGGTCGGCCACATCGATCAAGGCAATATTCCTCAGGTGACTCGAGCCGGTATGCTCAGGATGTCCGAATTGTAGACAGCATGCTGAACCTCCCTTCGTGGGTAAAGGACCTCCTGGCCGGCCACATCGATCAAGGCAATATTCCTCAGGTGACTCGAGCCGGTATGCTCAGGATTCCCGAATTGTAGACAGCATGCTGAACCTCCCTTCGTGGGTAAAGGACCTCCTGGCCGGCCACATCGATCAAGGCAATATTCCTCAAGTGACTCGAGCCGGTATGTTCAGGATGTCCGAATTGTAGACAGTATGCTGAACCTCCCTTCGTGGGTAATGGACTTCCTGGCCGGCCACATCGATCAAGGCAATATTCCCCAGGTGACTCGAGCCGGTATGCTCAGGATGTCCGAATTGTAGACAGCATGCTGAACCTCCCTTCGTGGGTAAAGGACCTCCTGGCCGGCCACATCGATCAAGGCAATATTCCTCAGGTGACTCGAGCCGGTATGTTCAGGATGTCCGACTTGTAGACAGCATGCTGAACCTCCCTTCGTGGGTAATGGACTTCCTGGCCGGCCACATCGATCAAGGCAATATTCCTCAGGTGACTCGAGCCGGTATGCTCAGGATGTCCGAATTGTAAACAGCATGCTGAACCTCCCTTCGTGGGTAAAGGACTTCCTGGTCGGCCACATCGATCAAGGCAATATTCCTCAGGTGACTCGAGCCGGTATGCTCAGGATGTCCGAATTGTAGACAGCATGCTGAACCTCCCTTCGTGGGTAAAGGACCTCCTGGCCGGCCACATCGATCAAGGCAATATTCCTCAGGTGACTCGAGCCGGTATGTTCAGGATGTCCGACTTGTAAACAGCATGCTGAACCTCCCTTCGTGGGTAAAGGACTTCCTGGCCGGCCACATCGATCAAGGCAATATTCCCCAGGTGACTCGAGCCGGTATGCTCAGGATGTCCGAATTGTAGACAGCATGCTGAACCTCCCTTCGTGGGTAAAGGACTTCCTGGCCGGCCACATCGATCAAGGCAATATTCCTCAGGTGACTCGAGCCGGTATGCTCAGGATGTCCGAATTGTAGACAGTATGCTGAACCTCCCTTCGTGGGTAAAGGACTTCCTGGCCGGCCACATCGATCAAGGCAATATTCCTCAGGTGACTCGAGCCGGTATGCTCAGGATGTCCGAATTGTAAACAGCATGCTGAACCTCCCTTCGTGGGTAATGGACTTCCTGGCTGGCCACACCGACCAGAGGAAGTACTGCATATACTTGAGACTTTTTTTATGTATTCCATTGAATAAAAACATAAATTATTCCATATTATGTTGTTGAATGCTTTGAAATACAAAAATCAGGATGTTCTTTTAAAATATTTAGTTATATTTATATTAATGTTTGGATAAATATCTTATAAATGTTCATCTTTCACACAATTCTAGCACCAATTTTGGGGAAACACTTTTTGCTAAGTCTGGATTATATTTTAACATGCACTTTTATTAGTAGACTTGTGATTTTGTATAATGAATGAAAACAATCATTTAAAAACATAGTTGAATAATAGAAGTAAAAAATGTTATATATACTTTGTTCTCCTGTTTCTATATCAGGTTTTGTAAATTTCATTACTGCAGATTATATGGAAATATTCCTTCTTGGTCAACAATGAGTAATGAAAACTTTTATAAGCTGTCTTCCTAATAAATAAATTACTAATTAACGAAAACGTAGGCACCAGTATAATACGATTATACGGAATACGAACCAAGAATGGAAATATTTTTTCTAAATGTGTTTCTTAAAATTTTTAAAATGAAAAAAAAACGTATAAACGATGTACTATAATAATGTTTCTCAATTATTTGGAAATTTGAACACTAAGACGACCGGTAATCAAAAGTATTAAAATCGAGATAACGTATTTTCCGAGTTTGAAAAAAAACGATTTCAGATATCAAAAAAAAAAATGATTGTTCACTGAAAATCGTAAAAAGAACAGTAATTGTAAACAATTTCTGTATTTATAATACAGTCGTAGGCTGTATTACTATAGAATCATAATCTGTAGATAAGATACCTTCGTGGACCACAAACATAGATATCATTATAATATTTATATCTGTGGATTCGATAGTTCTAATCTTCTGACCTGTAGATTTAAGTCTTATTCTTTGTTCTAACCACGGCTCTGAGTTCAACACAATTATGAAATCCTTATAGTAATAAAGATATTTAATATTTATAATCAATAATAATAGTAATTAATAATTAGAAACAAATCCGTTTTAGGTGACACTGATTTCATGTTATTTTATTTATTTTATTAAGATATACGGACGAGGACCTTTTTTTCAAAAAATACATAGAACAGGTACAATGTTATGGAATAGAATGAGTAAGGTAATTTTACAATAAGTATTTACAAATACAGGATAGTTATTAAATTTCGTGAACAGACATGAGAAAAGATGGATCCGCATTGGCGCGAGACATTAACCGTCTAATAGGCTCGTTACACATGTAGTTGGTGGACACATGGTTTTATGACTCAGTAATCATAACTTATAAGACTGCATTGTCCATTTATACACTGAATAGATGTGGCTATAATGTGGGAACATCATAAATCAAGATGAACTATTTTATTTTAATTCACGGGTATGAATGTACCAATCAAGACTGATTTAAAAAGCCCATTACCTAAAATCATATACATCTTCTAAGCATTTGTTCAATTTCTTATGGTATAGTACAAATGTTCAAAGCTTTTGTTAATGTTTCAAAAATAATTTTACCATATATGTACATTATCATGTAACAGACCATTTCATCATTTAACCACT
Organism: Periphyllus acericola; assembly: GCA_949715065.1. Classification (NCBI taxonomy): domain Eukaryota; kingdom Metazoa; phylum Arthropoda; class Insecta; order Hemiptera; family Aphididae; genus Periphyllus; species Periphyllus acericola. The sequence goes on along the minus strand of OX454272.1, from coordinate 14,229,941 downwards.
AAACCACTTAATACATAACCAAAAACCTTAATAGATAACACAAGTTGAAAAGAATAATACATTATGTATTTAAAAGTAACATATAGTAAATACAATAACATTGCATGAGTAAATAAAAATCAGGTAGATGAGACATTGAGTCATAACAATTACTTAAGTGGTAATATATTGCACAGCTAACATTTTGTTTGATTTTTAAATAAAATCTTTAAAATTGGACCATTAGTGAACAAAAAATAATATTGTACATTGAGTAGATGGTTAAGTATGTCGAATGACTCGAACAGGACATGATTCAACTATTTTTACAACTTTAATAACAAATGCACGGATAATATTTTCATTGACATTGATATTTTCAGATTCTAAGTGCGTGTTTCTTACATGTCTGTCTAAATTATCTTTACGAGTGAATTCCTTCATACACATTGGACGGTTCAAAATGTTCTTATCTTTAAAATTCCAAACAGATATTATATTAAAACATTATTTAATGAAATATTAATAATTATAAATAAATGTATAAACTACTAGCCGACCCGTCACAGCTTCGCCCGTGATTGGTTGTTTATTTTGCCTTCGGACCATGATATGTAGAATTTTTTATTCAAATATTATTGTTTAATGTGATCGGCAAGTAAATATAAAAAACGGTTAATGAAAACGGATTGAAATTTTTCTAGCGTTATAAATGATAAAAATAAATACAGATAAAAAAGAAATAATTTATGGTTGATAAAGAATTTGATTTAAGTTGATGAAGAAAAATAAAAGAATTAAAATAAGAATTTTATAAGACTTCTGAGTATATGATGTTTTTTGTTATATTTCCTGTTGAAATTAAAATCATAAGATGATTCGGGTGTCCAGTTCGAGAAAATGCCACGTATAATTGCCCATGTGAAAAGCACTCTGTACGAAGATCTACGCCAACGTACTTGAATGTTTGACCTTGTGCTTTGTTTATGGTAATGGCAAAAGAAACTTTAACCGGGAATTGAAGCCGTTTGAAAGAAAACGGCAAGTCAGAGAGAATCATGGGAATTCTTGGAATAAATGCAATTTCTCCTTTCGCTGGCCCTGTAAGAATTACGGCTTCTATAATATTATTTCGCAACGATTTTATTTGTAATCTTGTACCGTTACATAAGTTCGGTGGTTGAAGATTACGTAATAATGTAATTGGAGCACCAATTTTTAATTTTAGTTTATGAGGAGGAAATCCCGAAGGAGAAAGAGAATTGAGAAATTCTTGTGGATAATGAATAGCATAATCTGTTGATGTAACTGTATCAAAAGATAGATATTCACGTGAGTGTCCATCGAATTTTAGAAGGATGATAACATTAATTTCTTCTGCTGTTACATTTCTTGGAGAGATAATAGCTCTTTCACATAACCACTGATAAGATTTATTGGACAGATTAAAAATGTCAGGATAAACTGTAGAAATCAACTCTTCCACGTTATTGACCACCCGTCCAATCGTGTGATTGACAGAAATGTAACCATTTTCATTTTCTAAAGTTCCATTTCCAATTTTCAACAACTGTGCTGGAAAAATATCGTCCCCTCCGCATAAATAAACTCTCATGTTTGTTCGCAAATAAAGTTTTTCAACATAGTTCCATATAGGGGAAGATTTTAAGCAAGCATTAACGACATCAGCTCGAGTACCTTTAGGGATTACTGGTAAGGTTTGACGGAAATCACCAGCGAAAACAAATGTTATGCCACCCATAAACTTATTATTACACCTAAGATCTTTCAATGTTCGATCAATTGCTTCGATATGTGATCTGTGACTCATTGTACACTCATCCCACACAACGAATGAGGTTTCTTGAAGAATTTTTCCAAGAGGGCCATTTTTACGAATCGGACAAACGTATTCTGTATCAAATAATACATTTAACGGTAACTTGAAAGTCGAGTGAGCAGTTCTGCCGCCACTAAGGATAGTTGCTGCTATACCAGATGAAGCTACTGCTAATGCAACTTTACCTGAGAATCTAATTTGAGCCAACAACAAATTAATTAGGAATGTTTTTCCTGTACCACCCGGAGCATCTAAAAAAAAACTCTTCCTTGATGATTCATTACGCTTTCTGTAATAACATTAAAAGCATATTTTTGATCATTTACTAATTTTGGTAAATTTATTTCTACAAATTCTTGTAATCGGTTATTATTGTAAGAACGCAAAATTGAGAATTCAAAAGGATCAGATGCATTTTCATTTCGAACAGGTGATTTATCTATTAAATGATGCACTTGACCCTGAATTTTAAAAGAGGGCATGAAGTTCCCTTCACTTATTTCGTTTGCTCCAAACGATGTCATTTGAAACAGAGTGTTATACCGTCTAGAATTATCAAAGAAATGTTTTGATAGAGGGTGAGAATTATCAATTAAACTTTTAATTAGGTCTGGAAGATCCTCAAATTGGTGTAAAACAACTTAACCGTCAGCGCAGCAAAGTCCATGGGTTTCATCTTTCCATTTTTTTGCATGGCACTTAGGACATAATATAGTCATTCGTCCAATTTGAAGCGCTTTAATATTTAAATAATCAATCTCGGATTGATAATTAAACGCTGATTTCATACTTAAAGCGTTACGTTGGTCCTGTGCAAGTGTTTGAGAACGTTCTGGTGAATTATCTTTTTGCCTTCTGTTATACATTCGAGTTGCATTGGCAGTTTTTCTGCCAATGCGTGCTCTTGGCGCTCTCGGCATGATGATGAATTGGCCACTTACCCAAAATTTAACTGTATTAGCATGCTCTCAATAGCTCTCAAAAAGTAGGTGAAAAACTAAGCACAAATTATGCTCGTAATGGGCGTATAGCAAATAACCACACTCGACGCCTACCAAGCTCAGACTGAGCCCGTGATGCCACGTGCGGTGAGCTATGTGCTATTAATGCTAGATAATAGCGATTAACAATGTAGGTATACAAACACATAATAAAAATAGATATACTGACATATAAATATACATACTTGTAAATAATTGTTATTACCAATTGTAATTTGTAACTAATGGCAACAGTTGCCGGGTTGTTATAAAGATCAAAAAAAAAATTAGATAAAACACTATGTGTGGAAAAATGCGTATAAAAACTTTTATGAACTTTTTTTACTGACAAAAGTGTTACTAAAACCTTCAGCAAAGTGTCAGGTTTCAGCCAAAAAAAATTTCAGCCAAATCGGTCCAGTAGTTTTCTCGGTTAGCGCGGTCGAAGAAAAACCCTTACAATTTTACGATTTTACAATTTACCGACCCGACAGACGTTGTGCTGTCTTAATTATGAATATTGAATTTGAACTGGTATAATTAATAAAAAAGTGTTTATTATTCTAATGCTTTATGATATACAACATTCTTATTTTTTTTTCTTACGTGTTTATAAATAGTTTTGTTGGTATTCCGCCATGAGAACAAACGACATATAACTGGCCATGTGAAAAACATGGATTTTCAAGATTGTTGCTGCAAGCACTTAGCGACTGCCCTTGTGATTTATTTATCGACATTGCAAATGCTAGCTGCACTGGAAAATGCAACCGTTTAAAGTCGAATGTATATAAAAATATATAAATGTAGAAATATAGGATACTTTACGTAGAATAAAAGTATACTTTTCCAAAATATTAGATTGTTTGCAACTGACCTCTGTGAAAAATACTAATGAATTTATTGCTGTTGTGGAAACGCAACATTTGTTTAATACAGTTATTATATAATACGCGGTGGCCGGTGACTGTCCTTAGATTTTTGCCTTCTCCTTTGTTTTTTTCATTTGTGTTACCATGGTTACCCATAAGTATACCTATGAACGTTTGAAATTTCTCGTTCAGGTCCAATTTTTTAAATTTTTCTCTCTGTAAGAACCATCCTCGTACTTCAAGGAATATTATAAAAAAAGAATTAGCGAAATCGGTTCAGCTGCTCTCAAGATTTGCGCTTAGCAACACATTCAGCGATTCATTTTTATATTATAGATAAAGTCACACGACGGTTACGAAAACAAAACTTGTACGTATTGACCGCGATATCATCGAACGTCAATTTTACCGATTTAAGTGATCTGACATTTTAATTGTTATTGACCGTCTTTATAGAAGTATGATCTAGTCCACGCGAACCCTTTCACTCGAATTGTTTTTTTTTTTTTTTTAGAGAAAAACGGAAGATAGGTAGTTCGTACATGTATATAGGTCACCTGTACCAGTGGCGTGGCGAAGGTATTATTTTGGAGCTATTGCTCCTTCAAAATTGTTGGCGGGTGGATGGTCCCCTTGCCACAAAATACCTAGCCACCTTGGTGACTAGGTTTATGAAAGAAAATATTAATACGTATACGAATATGTGTCTTACTTGTGTAAGACATACGTGCTAGTGTGCTAAATATTACGGATATATTGTAAAAATTTTATTTTTTGCAGTGGTGGAATTTTTGTTAGGGGGTGGCCGGGAGGGGGTGAACCTTGCATACATTTTTGCTCCTCATCAAAAATGAGTTCAACACGCCACTGACCTGTACACATTAGTTTCAATCGTTTTTCAGACCCTACCCCATATCCCGGACCAGAGAGTTTCGTCGTTTTTTTTTAGTTTTATGACCTCGGACAACAATGAAGTTAAACCATTGGCCGGCGGTGGACATTAGAAGAAAAAAAAAAAAACGTTATACGTCCACACGTGGAAAATACAACAATTTAATGTTACCATCTGTTTGAAATTGATAAGGTACAATCTACGAGTACTTTTGTGGCATCGAATTGTTTTTTTTTCGATTGACGAGTTACTATTGGGAAAACGTTACCCGTTATAGTTATTGCGCGCGTCTAAATATTCCTTTTCGATACCGTCGACTTTCTACGCTCTCTGCTGTGCGCATTTCGTCTGCCTGTTCCCCTTCGACCTGTGCAATAATGACCAAACAAGAGTTTACCCAGTGGATTTGCGAAAAGCTGTCGGCCATTCTACAGTTCGAAGTACAAAACGACATGGCCGAGTACGTATATACTGTCGATTTTTAGGATGAATGGCGTTGCGTTACGAACCAATTTGCTTCGCAGGTACGTACTGTCCATGCAGTCCGAACGGGACCTGGACGAGTATTGCCGCTCGCTGTTGGACATCAAGTCTCCGGTACACAAACAATTCTTATTCGACTTGAAAAAGCGACACAGACTTTGTAAGTTCACGTTTTATCTGCTGCCTTTCAATTGTGTGTTCATTCAACGTGCATGCTTATTCTAGTCAACCAAAAACCTACGTCTTCTGCTCAAGTTACCCATCCCCCTCAACAAAATTCGAAGACCCTAGAAAATGAAGAGAAGGCAGACACGGATAAGAAGCAAAAGGTAAAATTCCTAGTCCCAAGTTCTTTGATAGTTGAAAAGCATACTGTTTTGTAACACAATATTGTTTATAGAAAAATGTATCGAAATCGAAAAACAAAAAATATGTTAACATGTTTTCTGACGAAGGTCTTAATCGTCAGGAAGTGTTCTTGAAAGGTAAACAATTGGTTTTTTTTTATTTATAAAATGTTCAGGTTTTAATTAGTTTTGTTTTTCTACTAAGGTCGGCACAAATGTAACTGCCAAGCATCCAAACATGGTTTAATTAGTAACTGTTTAAGTTGTGGTCGAATAGTATGCAAACAAGAAGGATCTGGTCCATGCGTTGTGTGCGGTGAATTGGTTTGGGAATCATTTTCAATGTGGTTGTGTGGAAAATTAACCGCTTTTATTTTATAGGTTTGTTCTAATGAAGAGAAGCTTTTATTGAATTGTAACAATAATAAATCTAAAGAATTGTATAATCGATTAATTGAACAGTCTGTTAATGTTAAGGCCGACAATGAAGCTCTTGAACATCGAAATAAACTCTTAGAGTTTGATCGTACCAGGTTAAAATTATTGACTTTAATTAACCATTCATTTAATACAAATATTTTATTTTGTATTATTAAAAAAAAATGTAAATATTTCAGAAAAATAATTTTTTAGGTAAAACATGCGATTCATTAGTGTTTATATTTTGTAATATAGTGCTAAACGTACAACTGTAATAGATGACCAAATGGATTATTATTCAGTTAATAGTGGATGGGTATCGTCGAAGCAAAGAGAACAGATGCAGAAGAAAGAAGAAGAACGTCAAGAGAAGAAACATGGATCGAGAAAAACTAAGAAAATCACTATTGACTTTGCTGGTACAAAATTGTAAATTAATTGTTCAAACAACAAAATAATTGTAATCATTTTGCGTACAACAGGAAGACAAGTCTACGAAGATGACAAGGAATCTGATGAGGATAATGATACTAGTTCAATTAATGATAGTGAAGAATTACAGCCCATTATAATCGACGAACATCTGAATAATCCATTGATTAAAATGGATTTAAAGGTTTTTAGATTTTTCCAATATTAGTTCATTGGATAAAAATACACACATTTTATTAATTATGGATCTTGTGTTACTTTAAGTTCAACAATGATGCTATAAAAAAAATTAAAAGACATAGTGTTAATTTTAACAATCCACTTGGACAACATGATCAAGGATTTAACCGAGTACAAGATGCTGAGCTAATGCTAATGACTGATCCCGGTCTCTGTTTGAGCATGCACCAGCCATATGCATCTCTCTTGTTGCTAAACATAAAAAGGTTAGTGAGCTTCAAAAGTACCAACAGTTGCTTATAATGTAACTAATCACAGCCGGGAGACTCAAATTTCCTCTATAGTCTTCTTATTTATAATAGACTTTAAACGCGTGTATTCTTTAAATAATAAATAAAATTAACAAATTTTGTTTTCTTTGATGTCTTAGTCATGAAGGTCGTACATGGTTCACACAACACCGAGGAAGACTTTGGATAGCATCAACAGCGAAAAAACCTAGTCAAGAAGACATTGATGAGGTTGAGACATTTTACAAACATTTAAAAGGAGGTCAGTATAAACGTTGTTAACAGCATTCTCAGAAAGTTATTCAAGCAATGACAGAATTGAGAAGTCGATAATTTTGTGTTTTTTGTAGACATAACATTTCCAAAAAGATATCCAACTGGATGTTTAATGGGCTGTGTTAACGTTGTGGACTGTTTGTCACACGAGGAATACATTGCTCAGTTTCCTCAGGGAGAAAACGAAAGTCCGTTCATGTTTATATGTGAAAATCCAATGATGATGAACAATCATTTTCCAATTAAAGGGCAACATAAGATATGTGAGTGTTTAAAAAGTAGCACTCTTACTTTAAAATATAACAAATATTTCCATATATTTTTCAGTCAAATTAGATGAGAAAATTCATAATGCAGCTCAAAAATGTTTAATGAAAGAAATTAGTTAGTTAATGTTATAATAATATAAATATTGTTCAAAATTAAAAGTATTTATATAAACATTATTAATGGTTACTAGTGTCATTTTATTAAATTTTTGGTAAGTGCATTATTCCGTGCAGACTACTTAAAATACTTCATCACAGTGTTCTATTCACCTTATTTTTTTAAGTTTACATATTCACAGTTCTCAACATTTTAAAAAAAATATCAGTAACTTATCAATAATAATAATATTGTAACTATAAAGTGGCTGTGTACAGAGAACAAGTATACATTAATCAATTAACTTCTCGTAAAGAATATGATAAACTTTAAATCCTAATATTGTATGGTTCTCTCTATACAATGTTTAAATAAGAAGATACAGTCACACATATTAATTGTGATTAACTTTGCAGCTGTACCAGACCTTGTTCTATAGAAATAAGTTCTGAGCTAATGTAATTAGTTCCCCAAATTTGGAGTTAATTCACATTTTTTAGTTGTGGAAGTATATACTTCTACAACCAGTATTTTACAGAGTACATCCTCCACCTGGTGCTTTTTTATTTGGAATTCAGTACTGAACTGATGTAATAATCATGATTTGAAAAAAGTTTATTAACAAATAAAATTATAAATTCTATTAACACCAATTTTTAAAAGTTTAAAAAAAAATATTATCGCATTTAAGTTTTGTACAAAAACTTAGTCCAATCATTCTCAGACTTTTTTGTTATTTATTTACTTATAGAATATTTATAAGTTCAACATAAAGCTTAAGTATAAATGTTCTCATTTTACATCAAAATTGAAATCATCAGATTGATGACTCAGTCCAACGATGAATGCAATGTGGATTAGTGCACACATAATATAATCTCATTTCCTCCTAAAAATTGGAAAAAAAAAACATTTAAACTTAATTAAAAATGTTAGTTATTTAAACTGTAATATACCTCAGCACGTCTAGTTTGAGCTTGAAAAAAGACTGATTCACGGTGTTTACATTTGGGACATGGATGGTCTTCAGACCTGGGTAAAGTTGGATCAGATGTCACATCAGAAACAATATGAGTAAGTTCACTAAATAAAGAAAAACAATTTTAATTAATTTAAGAATGCGATACCTTTGATTTTAAGATAAAAAAATATTCTGTATTATTTTTTGATATAGAAGCTGCAAAAATGCATCCAAGAAGAGTAAACATAAAAAATAAGAATATTGTCTAGACTTTATAATTTACCCCTGTAATACACTTGAGCTGCTGTTATGTTAAATAGTAGCATGTCAAATGTATATTTTAAAACGTTATATACAACTATATAATACTACTAAAATAATATAAAACAAATTATAAACATAACAAATATAAATTACTTGATTTCGTGCATAATTTTGTTGACATAAATGCAATTACTGTCTGCCGTTTGTCTGTGATCACAATTTCGACACTATAACAATAAACTAAATGTTATTTATACCAAGAATATAAATGATATTCTTAAAGTTCAAATTGATAAACCACAACTAACTATATATTATTACATTCTCATAGGTTTATTAAAAAAAAGTAATTTGATTAAGTTTTCAAATCATCAACTTTTCATTTTTTGAATAAAAATGGAACTTAAATAATAAACTATTGACTGGGTTGATTTTAAAATAAGATCAACAGTATTATACTCACTGCGTACAATAACGCTTTATTTTCTTTGTCTTCTTTTGGATACAACATGTTGTTACTGAAAAATAATAGGTAATATAGAATTAATAAGTTATAATACCCTATTAGTGAAACGGTAACTAACTAGTATTAATTATTTTACATTCTTCAACAGATAAAATATTAAATAGGACCATACAATACACTCAGATGACTTCAAATTAATATAAAATATTTAACTAATCAAGCTATTTCCAAACTTCATTCGTACTCGCTCATTGAATGGTTGTATAAAAGTTTATTTTTACACTAAGAACACTATGAACTACTCGTGTTCATCACAGTTTCATTTTGTTAACAATTTAAGAAGAGCCGTAGACGGCTGGAAGAGGGTCGAGACTGCGAATTTCACCCCCTTTAGTTTTTTTAAAATCAAACATACGACATAATGATAATACGTTAAATTAAAAAAAAGAGTCCATTGTTTAAAGGCTAATTGTCGCTTCTCGAAGATTCGGTGAGTGTCTAATGCGATATGAAAGTTATAATTTGTATTTGCTCGCAGCAAAAAACTAAAATCATTACCATTCTTGACAAAATCTGATGCCGACGAAACCGGGCCCGTCGCTACGAGAATCGTATCCGGACATCTGAAAGACGAAAATATTATTCAATCGTGGCAAGCGGACAGGCGGCGTTTGATTGTTAACGGATGTAGGATTCGTGGTGTCCTGTAAGTAGTGTCGCGAGACGAGAGATGGAAGTTTGGACACGGAACAACCGCCGGTCACGTCGGTATCGATAGACAATCGGCGACGAACGCGCGATGGCACCCGCGATATAGCGTGACGGGACAACGACAACGGCGAACCGGGATTTCGATACAATCCCGATGTCGACGGGGAAAATATGATTACTGCGGACGCGGTAACAACGGTTGCCGTTGGTTTGCTGCGGCTGTTACCCGGTACAGGGAACCAACGCGGTGCGGTTATCACACCGGTCCACCGACAAACAGTGACAAACTGACAACACAAATAATCACACCGTCGAAGAGTCAAGAGTATCGTCCTCGGGTCCGCGCGCGCTTTCCAATTTCCATCCGAACGTTAGACATCGTGCGAGTGTTCAACATGAAACTGTTAACCCACAACCTGTTGTCGTCCAAATGTATGAAAGGAGTAAAAGTCGGATATCCGCTTCGCATTGTGGTGAGTTCTAAATACGGCCTCGATCGTCCGCCAGCGACGCACACTATGACTCGCGATATTTTTTTTATTGTGTCCGCAGGCGAAAGACGTCAAGATATCCGAGTCGGAGTACAGCGAAGAATTCGTCACGAAAATGATACCGAAACTCGACTGGAAAGTGTTGGTCAACGCTGCCGAGCAAGTACGATTCGGTCTCTTATCTACTCGTAAAGCGTGCGGCCTTAAGCTGCGACGTACGCCGATAGGTTTCAAACGTGTTCATTTGCTCGTGGTGCTTAATTTTTTTTTTTTTTTTAGGTCGGACACGGCAACAATTTACCCGCAGAGTTAATTGATGACTATGAAGATGACCACGAATTACTCAAGAAGATACATCACGTACTCGTGGAAGTAAGTCAGTTCTAACGGTGCATAGTTAAACGTAATGAGATAACTTTGAATATAAAATAAAACTATTCAAATCATGCATTGGATAATTTAATTGTGACTTTGGATTAATTATTTTTATTTTTACTTTAGGTAGAAATTATAAACGGTGAACTCATTTGTCCAGAAACTCAGCGAATATTTCCGATAGCCGCTGGCATACCAAACTTATTGTTAAACGAACATGAAATTCCCTAAATATTATGAGTACAGTACTTCCTATGTATGTTTATATTGTTCATTTAAGTTTTTTTTTTTTTTCATAAAATAATGCAGTTTTAAATAATAAATATACATAATAATTATTATTTTTTCTTATTTAAATAGAAAATTTTACAATCTGTTACAAATATGTTTTGAAAATGGTTATATAATGACATTGAATTGCGTGAGGAACCCTCAATTAGTAAAATTACAGCTGGGGATTTATTAGATCTCAGCACCAGTGACTTTTTAATTGACGAGCAAATTTTCTGGGATATTTTCTCCACCTAGAATGGAAATGAGTGGGTTGATATGGCTGGATAATTTTGAGTGGAATTTTTTGTCGTGTTTCAATGCAATTGAGTAGATGGTATCTACATTAGTCTTCATAAAGTGATTTATTGGAAACATACATATATACACATAAAGTGATATTGACATATAGTGATATTGCACTTCACACTAATTGATACAAGTATAGGTTAAAATATTTAACTGTATGTAAAAAAAATATAATCACCGATTAATTACTACTCTGTATATTTATTAAAACTCAAAAGTATTATTATTTATAAATTGAAATTCAGCAAAAAGATATGAAACAAAATACAAATTAAATTATAGATTACAACACTTTTTCTATATTGTATAAACAATTTTTGTTTTCACAATTATTTATGTAAAATTAAGTATATTGATGGTCTAAACTATTGAAATCTTAATAAGAATTGATGTAAAAATACACTTAATATTAAATTCACTTATATTAGTCATCATGCTATTAAGACTTAACTTAACTCTTTTTATTAAAGATTTAAAAAAAAAATAAGATAAAACAGAACTTAACAAATTTTTAAAAAAGAAACGATAATTATACTCCAAACATATAATGATCTACAAATTATGTATTATGTTAATTAATTGTTCTTATACAATATTTACTTCTTTAACTATCAATACTATTTGGATTCAGAATTTGCTTCTGACTGGTCATCAGGTTTTTTAGCAATGACTCTATCCAAAATGGCCCAAACAATGTCATTTTTTGTTTCTTCGCCTTGTGGAACATTTACATTTGGTTCATTATCACCATTGTCTGAAGCATCATTATTATCTTCATTCTCAACACCCTACAAGTGGATTTCACAATAAGGTTAATTTGCAAAGAAAAATTGTTAATGTAACATGTACAGATTGTAGTCTTATACTTTGTTGATGGATGAGTCACTGTCAGACTTTGTTTCTTCAGCATTCTCTTTACTGATCACTTCTGCTGCCTTTTCTCGAGACTTATTTTTTTCGCAATGTTGTACATATCGTTGTAAATGCACACGATTACGGCAATGAAGACTCAATTGCTGTTCAACATCATCATGTGGAGGCAAATTGAATTTACATAGCTCACAGTAATATACTTCAACCTTTTTACAAAATTCTTTACCTGCATAGCAAATGAGTACAAGTTAATTATCAGTCTAAATTGGGCCTTTACAGATAGCCTAAATAAGTTTTCTATTATAAGTCTGTGTGTATATAGTGAGAAGTTTGGTAAGGTCTTAACAGAAAGAAAAAACGAAATATAAAGAATATAACTTGATTAGACTTGTATATTAGTTTAATTTTAATTAATAAGGAAATCACAGCGGACCTCAACAATTAAAAAGGGGTCTAAAACAATAATTCAACCAAAAACTAAGATTTATCGTAAATCTGTAACAATAAACAAAATAAAATATTAACTTACCCAGGCTTATTTCTTTTTTGGATTTGCTTTTCTTCTTCTTTTCTCCATCATTAATATCTTGTGTATTATCACCTTCTTCTGATCCTTCATCTGAAAGACATTTATTTATAACATAGTGTTCAATTCAGATTTAATATAATTTAAAAATTTAAGGATTACTAACCATCTCCAGAACCAACAGAGTCCAAAACCATAAAATTATCCATGTCAACATCGCCATCAGCTTCATCAGCACTAGGAACAGCAGCCATTCGTTTAGTTCTACGATCGTAAATATCAACTTTCTAAAAAAATTACAAGAATATTGAATATACAATACTTTGGTACATAATGATATCCAGTAATTGAAAAATACCTTTAAATGATTAGTACTGCATAGATGGTGTTCATAACGCATTGGTGAAGCAAACATTAAATGACATACATTACATGCTGGTTGTAAAAATTGTTTGATTTTCTGTAACAAAAAGTTTTGGTAACACATAAATCATTTTAACCATTGCTTTGATCAATTTTTACTCACTTTGTGCAAAGTACTGCTGAAATGATCACTTTTGGGTTGTTTGAAATTTAGTTGACACAATTTGCAATAGTTTATATCAGTTTTTGGATCTTCTTCAGTAGCTTTATCATCAATTTCTTTTTGTTCTTTACGTTGATCTTGACGAAACATGAATAGTTCGTGCTTTCGTTTACGAGCTAACTGGGACATAGCTGTACGATGACGTATTTTCAATAAATGGATCTCATATTCCTTTATGTTAAAAATCAATATATATAAATATTATTTAAAGAATTAATCAATTTGTATTCTTACCCTAAATGTCTTGCAAGTGACTTCACAGTGAGGACATAATAGTTTTATAAATGGTTCTCCTCTGGAATCCAACAAATTGTTTTCAGTTTTTCGAGGCTACGTAAAAAATTTAATTAAAAACAATTAAACATTAGGAATAAAGTAATTTCTATAGGTAACATATGTAAATTACTCACTGATGTTTTATCTCCAGAGCTAGATTTAGAAACATCACCATTCAATTTAGGTTTTTTCACTTTCTTTTTAACAATTTTCACCACTTTTTTCATAACTTTTCTTTTCTTTTTAGGCGATGCCTCTTTTTTCTCCTCGTCATCTTCAGGTCTATCTCCATCATCATTAGCAGTTTCTTCTTCTTCTACTTCTTCTTCAACTTCTTCTTCTACTTCTTCTTCATCTACCGATGGAGACCTTACACGTTCTCGTAATTGCTTAAATATGAAACAAATTATATTTTAAATAAAAAATTATCATCTAATAATTCTATATAATATACAGATAGTAAATGCTAAATTAACACTCAAATCTTGGCACAGAGTTGTGCAATTAGAGTTTTTTTTCCAATTAGGTGTTATATTTAGTAACACACATTTTCATCTCAGATTTTCATAATGTTTGATGGATTTGAGTGTGCACAATATAACAAATTTTACTTAATAATAACCCCAACTTTTTATGTTGAAAATTGGCGATGTTACAGCAATTTTGAGTTTTTTTTTACTATAACTATGAAAATAATTGAAGAGAGAAGTCATTTTTTCAAGCTTATTTAACAGGGTAATATTACACGGGATCAACTACTGTACATCTTTCCCTTCAACTTTTTTTAATTTTTTATAGCAACTAGTGTAAAACTATGATAGCTCAACAATTACAAGTAATGAATACAAGGAATACTATATTATAAATCCAGTTTCAAAAATAAAAGAGATTACAGTTTTAATAGCAGTTTCAGATTTAGCACAGAGTGGGGAATATAAGAATATTGAGTTTTAAAAAAATTCATTATAAAAAGGCATTTAGCCGGCAGAGCAGGGCAATCGAATAAAATATGGGTAAAGCCACACATCCATGCATTTTAATGAAGTGTACAGAATTGAGAATCATTAAGGACAAATTTAAATGAGCGACTAGGTTAAAGATTGTGTCCTATATGTAAATGATTGAATTGCACCACATACATTTCATTTTTTATAGAGATTAATAGCTCAGAAATATGAATTTCTTCGGTTTATTTCGATGAGTACATAAAAAACACAAATAAATGTTTTTTTTTGAACCAATAAAAAAAAAATTCAAATCGCATAACTTTACAAAGATATTGAGAGTTATCACTTAGCATTTACATGCGGTTATTCACTCTTATTGTCTATGTAGACTCTAGATTGTATAATTGAACCAACACTGAGAAATGTCCATAATATATATAAAGCATTTTGAACCATTGTCAACATTCACCACTATACCGACTTTCACCTTGAAATATACATACCCGAGTTTTTTCTCTGAATTCAGCTATTTTTCTTGCGCGATAATCATCATGGTCCCGCATACTAGTTCTGTTAAAACATATTTATAATTATTAATATAATCAATAATAAATACATTCTTTTAAATTTTATGGTTAGAAAAAATCTGTACAACTTATTGATATTTGATTACAACTCCTTGATCTACAGTAATAAACACCATTAAATTATTTCACATTTTAAGTTCAGTATACTCAATTTGAAATAAAAACACATCAACTTTATTTATCAATACCAAAAACATAAATACTAATAAATGTGTACTAGAATTAGAATTATTCCAACATTATTAAGTAAACTGATCATTGAATGTGCTTTTATTTCATATAAAGTAAAATATTGAATTAAATATTTTTTGAAGCAACTTACTTCCAAAAAATACTTTCTAAAACTTAATGTAATATTAATTTAAATTTTTTTACATAATATTAAATATATATTGGTTTTTAAAAATAAAGAATAGTTATGGATTATACCAATGTTTTAAGTTGTATTTATTATTTTAAATGGTATATAATTGAATACGATTATTATTCCTACATTTTCCATTAAAATAAGATTTAGAAAAGCCAAAGAAAATGAATAACTGATCAATAAAAATAAACTAACTTTAGGTTAAGTATATATTAAATTAGTATAAAACTTTAAGAGGTACTGTGATATTAATTATTATCATACATATTGAATAAAACCGGATGCACACCTAAGTAAAAAATTAGAATAAAAATGTAAAATATATTTATAAAACCTTTAACTTTATCAGATTAATATAAGTTAGTTGATATAACAAAGCATAGGAACTGCAAAGTAAATAGCATTTAACAATTATCAAATTAATAATATTGAGTACAAAATTCAAAGAGCAGAAGACTTATTTTGTCTGAAGAAATGCAAATTTTAAATCCATCTTGAATGAGGATTAATTAGTATATTCCATGTATTAACACTTTAGTGTGTATCCGGTATAGTATATTATTTTTCGTATAATTATTAATCATAATAGGGTAGTTTCAAAATGAATAATTATATAATAAGTGTTCTGGTTTTAGATATTTCTATAATAATTTCATCTGGAATTCATCCATAAATTATCTTCGATTGAGTTTGTTTCATTAGGTCAACTAGCACAACTCAATATAAACACAGTATTTATATGAAACAATATATCATATATCGACAACATTGGTTGAGATTCAATATTGACGTCTGCATGAATAATTTATGGTATTAATAGTTCATCAGTTAAAATCCAAACTAAACTCAATGATGTATTCAAATACTTCCTCGTAAAATATTATCCATTGTAGAGCATTATTGATTTTAACAATCTTTAATGAATTTTAATCAAAACATTGGCCATTAATCAATATTTTCTGAACATCAACAATTACTTGATAGGTAATTTGTTTGATTATTCAACAATATTTGTTTTCATTCCGCCCAATGGCTTTATGTCTATAAATTGATTTGTGCTGTATTTATATTTTTGTAATGTATACTATTTACTTATAAATGATACTGTTTTCATCATCTTTTGTAACGCTTCATATAAACATGACAGTCGCCATTTAATTACCTTTTGACTGTATGTATCCTTCTAATGGCAATATCATATCCTTTACGAATAGGATTAGTGCGCCAATTAGATGTAGGTTCAAGTCGTTTACGTTTGATAAGTCCTGCGCTGCCTCCATAAGATCCTCTATAGGACACACTAACAGAAGATCTACCCCTCATACCAGGTCTTTCAGCAACTCGAAATCCTCTAGTACCCCTGCCTCTATTTGATGGGCCAGAATATCTAGGGGATGGTGGTGAAGAGCGATCATCATCAGGAGGCAGTGGCTTACGGAAATCTGAACCATAATCACGTGAACTGTCACGGCCTCTGTAACTGCTACTTCCTCCATAGTTATTATCAGGAGCATAGGATGATCTGCTACTACGGTCTTCTACATAACTGCCGCCGCCGCCACCACCACTATAACGGCCAAAATCATCACCGGAACTTGAATATCCACCCATGTCTGAGTCTCTGTGACTTCTTCCACCCTGCATGAAATTTTCAATCAATGTGTCAATCTAATCTTTTTATTTTACAAATTTTTTTATATAATATATAGATGTCTGCAACAACATATCAAATCATTTCAAAATTCATCAATATAATAAAAATAATAATTTTCAATAAATATATATAAATAAATGAATATGAACACTTTATTTATTTGTTACTGATATCATCATCTTGCATGAAAAATGAATACTTTGAGACACTGGGCAGTCTTCGATTGAATTAATTAATTTGTTGTAGAAACATATAATACAGTATTTTTTTTAAGTTTCACCAATCCTCATTATCAAATATAAGCAGGCTCCAAATAATTAAAAAATATATGTTTATACTAGATTTGCTTTTCTAGCAATCTTAAAAATCATAACAGAACAATAGTTACTAATTATTGTTTAATAAAACTATAAATTCAATCAATCACAATTAATAGAAGAAAATGTTTTGAGTATAATTTTTAAATAGTAGAATGATAGTCATAGCCATTTCTTTGATATCTAGTTACAACATTTTCTATATGGAAATATTCTAAACATACACCTATGTAGTCCAGTTTTTTTTAATTGGTATGCATATAATGGAATATTACATAAACAGAATATGTGCACTAGAGTTTTACTGAATTGGTGTATGATTTTCAAATAATATTGCTTATTAAAATGTTTTCACACATATATAAATACAACAGGAAATTTGATGATTTAAATATTTATAACATATTGATTCATACTTCTAACTTAATAATATTATAGTTATACATATATTTTATACATATAATATTTACATTATACTAAATAATATTTTCAATATTTGTTAAAACAATGCAAGAAACAAACATTTAAGCAAAATGTTTAGGTGCTATCCTTGGCAGTGTGAATGAAAGCACAGCTAAGTAACTGTATATAATTTTACATACCTCTTTGTACCGTCTATATTCATCATTATGACCACTTGAATATCGTTCATTATTACCTAAAATTACGATTACCAATGATGAATAAAATAATTATATAGAAAAACATAAATTACATTTTACATTTTAATGATAGCTTAAATTTATTACATTGCACAAGCTAATTATACATTAATAATAATAGATTAAGCTGCATGAAGATTATACAGTTTTATTCAACTTTATCAAAGAAATATTAACTGTAGATTTAAAGATAAAAATAAGAATTTAGCAGTTATTTAGAGCTAGTTACTTGGACGATTAGAGAAATAAAACATAAAATTAATTCATTATTCCAGTTAATTATTATTTATAATGTACAATTTTCTATTAACATTTTTACTAAAATGTACAATTTTCTATTAACATTTTTACTAAAATGTTATAATCTAGTCTAAACTATTTACTTTAAATATTAGATAAAAACTCAGTTAACCTATTTATGTACAATGCTCATAAAATGTTTTGACAATTAATTTTGGAACTTCCGTAAAAAAGCTGTTTATTTGCCAAGTCAATTACATTAAATAACAAAGGATATATTTTATCAGCATAAAACATTAATGAAATGATCAAAACTTGTTACCTAGTATTCTAAGCAGGTAAATTATTACATATGTTAAATTTTTGGTGCAATTCTTCGGGGAATATAACAAGCAACTAATTAGTAATTCTATTATTACATCAATATTTGGTTCTTAATTTGTTTTCATTGTAAAATAATAATTCACATTCAACACTCATACTAGAATCTTATACTGTAATGTTTACACATATTCAATAAATTAGAAAAGTTAATATAATTACCAGAATAGCGGTTTCTGGAATCATAACTTGAGTCTCCCTGAGATGACCAGTTAGATCCACTATTGCGATTCATGTTGTTATAACCACCCGTTGATGGTGAATTACTTGACCAAGATCCACCATTCCCTCGGTTGGTTCCACGAGATCCTCTGTACGTGCTACTACCTCGGTTCCTGTAGTTATCGTTGTAGCTACTGCCTCCACGGTTACCTCTTGAGCTGCCATAATTTGAATTGTACGAATTGCCACGGTTCCCTCCTCTAGGATTAACGAAACTACCACGGCTGAACACGGACAAACAATAATAATAATAATGGTAATATAAATTTACGCTGCAATTCCCACGTCCAATGATAAAAACCAGTGCGAGAGAATGCAATGCCGTTGCCCCCCAGTACAAGCAGTCGCCAACGGAATTAAACAGTTCAAAACGACTCGGTATGATAGCGCGTTGGCGCAACAAATGACCGCGTTCGTTATACTTGTACAGTAAACAACTCCATAGTTACCTGGATCTGTAGGCCATTTTGTGGGTTTGGCGCTCGTACACGAGTGATCCGAGCGAGTGGAGAAAAACTGAGCGCGTGCGACGAACGGCTGTGGTGCGTCGTACGAGGTACGCGCGAACGGAACGCGAATTCCACTTCTAAGGTTCTAACTCAAACTTAACTTTAAAACATACGCAGTACTCGCTGGTCGCTACTAAATCAGCTATAGAATACAAAATGGCTTGGCTACGGCCACTTCTCCTCACCTCACAGCCATGATAAGCGTGCGGATGATACGTGTTTGCCCGTGGAAGAAAATCAATAATGAGTGTTGACGCTTTGTGAGTGCGGAATCGCTCGTACCCACAGGCCACAATATTCGTCTCGTCGTTCGTTTCGAGTCTTTTATTTTACATTTTTCAGTTTTATTTTTTTGATTTGGCTAAGACCCCCCTCCCCCCAGACGTCGTAATAACGAAAATGTAGGATTTAACCATCGTCCTTCGGTGGTGTCGAATCATTCGAAATCAGTTCCCGCGCCGTTTTTTGAATAACCGACGTTTATACATCAACACTGTTTACTTGAAATAATTCGAAAAATCGATTTTTCAATATTTCACCCGCACCTAAAGCGTTATATCTCACGGTCTCAGGCGTTAATTACATTTTTAACGTTCGAACAATACTAATTACTATGCTCGTATTATGATCATTTTGAATTTAATAATAACAAGAACAACAACAACCAAGTATGTTGTACAATAATTATTGTACACATTTTGCTACGATAATTTCGAATTTCATGGAGAAAACAACACGTGTTCACACTCCATGGACTTGGTGTTGTATTTATTTTCTGATCATATTATGTGAGGTTATGATCGTTCGATTTCTAGTTTCTCGTTCTTTTAGGTATTTGCAGTCCAACGTGTAAGCTTCAATTTCGGAAAAATGGTAAGAATCCGTTTAATTTTTTTATTAATTACATTTACTAAGGTTCATCAATTTTAAGTCATCACGGCTGTGCTGCAAAGTCGCTATGTTTAATTTAACTGGAAAACGGCTACGGCAAATTCACATTGACCATGCAGTTCAATTTTTTATATACCTCGTTTCCCGTGTTCGTTCAATATTTCTGTTTGCCGCTGCTTACTGTTTTCGTTTATGATTAATGTACTCGCGACGGTTAATTTTCAATTCCAATTTCTGTGATCGGAATCGTTGACATCTTGCTATGTTGGAGGAGTCCAATTCGTTATCTCTCGAAAGTGCATTAGCGTTAAAATGTTAATAACAATATCTAGTTATATATTCATGAACCAGTGAAATTGTGATGATTTACCGATTTCAAATTTTGCAAATGTCTATGTTGTACGTTCATATTTTACTAGAACAACCGTATTCTAGAAATATGTGTTTTCTAAGTATGTCAATTATAAATCTCTCCAATTTTAGGGTTTGGTAATGAATGAATATGAAACTAAATTGTCTTATTATTTACTAGTGGTTTGAGATAAATTAATTGAGATGTATTTTTTCTTTAGCCTTTCAAGAGGTTTGTGGAAACCGGCCGAGTGGTCTATGTTGTAGATGGCCCTTACAAAGGCAAAATATGTTCAATAGTCGACTGCATTGACCAAAAGACTGTAATTATTTTATTTATTTATTCTCTAAGAGTTTAATATAATGTCATAATTCGATTATATTTGAATTAGGTTTTGGTTGATGGACCTGAATCTGGTGTACCTAGGTCAAAGATGCGTATTGCCCAAATCCACTTGACCAAGTTCAAGATCAATTTCCCATACAATGGATCAACCAGAACTGTACGTCAAGCATGGGTCAAAGCTGATTTGAACAAGCTGTGGATCCAAAGCAGATGGGCAGAAAAAGCTGCCAACAGGGAGAAGGTTAGTTCATATTTTGTAGTAGAAACTAAATATCATTTGGCATTTTATATTGAACATTTTTTGTTAATTTTAGCGTGCTTCTTTGGGCGATTTTGAAAGATTCAAGCTTAAGAGGGCAAGAAAAGTTAGAAACAAGATCAGGACAAATGTTTATCAAGCTCTGTTTAACAAAACTTATTGTCCCAAAAAGAAGACAGTGAAAACTGACAAAGCGTAATAAATTTTTATTGAACTAATGTTATTTGTTTGTTTTCTTTTATAATCATTTAAGTGACAACCTAGTCGTGTTTAATGATAACTAAATTCCTTCTTCCTGTGATCATCAATTTCCTGATTTTTAGAAATAAGACAAGTTATGACAAGATTTTTTTGTTTATAATCTATATGTAAAGAAATTACTTTGGATTATATAATAAGACAAACTGCAGTTCATTTTAATTAAAAACTATTTCTATTTTTCAAAAAAAAAAATTTAATATTTTTCATTAAATTCTTATTTATAAAATATTTTTATTAAGATTAAAAGGCAATGTTATGATGAAATATTAAAACATTTCTAGTGCTGCATTATTTTTATTAATATTTATTGAATTGCATGTATTGTATTTTATTATTAGTTTGTCTAGTTATCAATAGGTGCTGATTTAATCTTGGGCCCAAGTGTTTACCTCAAAAACATTATTTTAAGCATTAACCTCTACAGTAGTCTTAATATTTTTTAGTACATACAAAAATCTATATGTTATCAAGACCTCCATACACAATCAATTTTTATGATGTTTGGCATAGATTAAGTAGTAGCACAATGGTTTGAAAAAGACTGTTTTCGGTTAAGATCAAAATATGTTGCACAACACTTTGTTTTATAGGCAGTTTGAACATGTATTGAATGCTGCTACTAGATCAGTGTTTCCCAACCTGGGGGGCGTAAGCAGTCATTACAAAATACAGTTTTTATTTTAAAATGTATGGAAAATATGAAAAATTAATAACGTCCGGTTATTGAGTATTGATAAAGAGTATAAATATAATCAATAAAGATATTGATAAACAAACATTGAGCCATACATAAAAAAATTGTATAAAGAAAAGTGTTGCCAGCCTTCACATTAATAAATTGTAAATTTCATTATATTATATTACCTACTATTTTATAATTATCATCAATAAAATTGAATTCAACTCGGATATTTTATAATTTCTTTGTAAAGTACACAAAAAAGAGATACATTTTTCATGTTATAGAAGAGGGAGGGGGCAAGAGTTTCGAAAATCTACAAAGGGGGGTGGAATTAAAAAGGTTGGGAACCACTGTACATGATGGTTATTGTTCATTTCCCTTATATTCTCTACTTTTCAAACAGGCATTCATTTTAGCAGCTCAAATAACATTTGTATCTGATATGATGTCTGCAGAACAAAACTATGTTTGCCCAAGCCATCAAAATGTGTTTGGTGCATGGCCTAATCTGAACACAAATTGATTGACCGAGTATAGAGGGCAGGGGCTTTAATTGTAACTGAAATGCTCGTTAGTGAGTTTTTGATTCTTTATTTTGTATTAACTAATTAAGGGTTTAACAATTTTTTTACTTACTATCTCTGTACAAAATATATATAATTTGGATAAAATTGGCAAATTGCTAGTTTTTGATTAGATCCATGTATTATATAGGTGATATCAAATAGTTTTGGTATTTCAGCATTACTGCATTGATGAAAAAATAAAATTGTTTTTTTAAATTTTTATAGCACAAAATATAGTTTGTATAAATTACAGAAGTGTTTTATTAATTAGGAATAAGTAAATTTACTTGAATACTTTCAATTCATAGACTTGCTTACAAGTTACAACTTAATTCATATAATGTAATGAATTAAAGTTTATTTCAATGGAAGCTCCGCGTTCCAAATAAGTCATATACTCATATATTACTAAAAACCTTCAAAGGCTAATGTTGCAGATACTTCTTCTTATCACATTAAGTCTTTATTTGTGCTATGAAGCCAAAAACATTTTTATTTTTCCAAAACAAGTTGTGGGACATATTATCAAATAATTCAAGTAGGGACGTTGAAAGTGTAATAAAAATTAACTAATTAGCCTAACCATACAACTGAATATCTGTATCACAGATTTTATAGAGATGCCCTGTAATTGTATACAATCTATGGATTTTTTAGTTTACTCAAATAAAATGTTTAATTCTATGTTAATATTTTATGATCTAAGTAATCCTCAATAAATCTGACAAATTTTTGTAAGAAATGTCTTCGTACCAAAATGTTAGTGGTATAATAGATCTAATCCCTTTTGGTAAGTATTTAGATAAGTAACATAACAATTACTATTAAATATTGAATGAATGTAATTGGTGTATAGTTAACCAACTAAAAGACACGTTTTTCAATTTGGTAAATATGGATGATAACAGCCGAAGCCAACTCAAATTCTTAGCTGAACAAAATGAACATATTAGAGTAAGGCCATTGTTTTTGGCTCTAGAACAATGGGAACAATTGCAGAATAAATTTGGTATTATAATATATTAAGTAATAGTTAAGTATTTTAGATAAGACATGAAATAAAAACAATTAAAATAGTAGTATAATATGAGTATACAGTAAAAACAAATGTTAATTATTATAATATATATAATATTTAAATAAATATAAAAATAAAAATTACAACTCACATAAAAAAAAAATTCAATGAGAGAAATTTAATACAATAAAACTTGATTGACAAAGAATTTCGAGTACATTTAACAGTTAACATAGGACAGGTAAAACATATGGGCTTTAAAAAGCAAATAAGTATTGTACATTATTTTAATTATAAATTTGAAATCTAATCCGAAATATATACTTGCCAAATTATTTAGAAAATGTAACATGATTTTGGTCCCTAT
Organism: Periphyllus acericola; assembly: GCA_949715065.1. NCBI lineage: Eukaryota > Metazoa > Arthropoda > Insecta > Hemiptera > Aphididae > Periphyllus > Periphyllus acericola. The sequence continues at coordinate 14,205,849 of OX454272.1, read as the reverse complement.
TGTGGTAATTGATAACATATCCTAAATAAAAAAAAACCTAATATTACTTAATCACCATAGCATGTGTACATTTTTATACAGGAGCTCCTGGTGTAGACAAGGATTATATCATTTGTGACAATAATGCCTTACAGGAAGTCATGGAATCCAGTAGTATACTAAACAAAATTATACTCGAAATTATGTGTGAACATACTAACTGATGGATTTTTTTACATTTGTATAATTTTCTTTTTTTTTACAATACATATTATTTATTAATGTTTCGATACACCTAAATTTATGATTTATATAAATAACCCATACATATATATATATATATATATATATATGTATATACAAAAGCTTGTATAAAACAAATGTCCAAATACAAAATATAAAAAAATAACATTTAACTCAATTAAAGAAAAACTAAACTGGTAAACAAAAAAGGAAATCAAGAAGTTTATTTTTAGATGAGATGCATGGGAACAATTTCTGGAATTTTGCAGGCCTTTGCTTTCTATAACATCATAAAAATATACATTTTAATATTAAAAAACTAACAGAAACACCCCCAAAAATATACTAAGGAAAAAATTTAATATTTACCCTTTTGAATTTTTTGAAGTTTTTAAGATTTGAATTACTTCCTTGATACGTATTTTCAGTTTGTTCAGATTTAGACACCACCATGTTTACAGTTTCGACAATCACTGAGTTTAATAAATAATCATCTTCATACATTTTTATTGTCTGAAAAGTTAATTTAACAGTTAATTTTGTAAAATATGTATAACAATTATATTTCTTACCGATTTATCATCAAGATTACTAGTATCAATGCATTTTCCGGTCCCTTTGGCAGAGGATAGTAAATCCATAATATAATTTGGGTCTACTGTATTATTAACTTTCGGTTCAATGGGTTTTGGCGGTTTGATTTTATTACTAGATGTCTTTTCCAACATTGAATAAAACGAAGATACTGGTGGTTTTGTTTTTGGCTTTTTTGTAATATGTTCTTCTATTTCGTCTACATCTTTATAGTTGAATGGATCATCGTCTTCATTATTAGACATTGAACCAACACTTGATATCTTTCTTTTGGTACTAGCACTATTGTTAATAGTTTCTGAATGTGAACTAATATTATTCCTCACACTTTCATTGGCTGTAGAAGCTTGAAGCAAAGATGAGTAGTTATTATTATTTGATGAGTTTTGTGAGCTTGCGTTTTGGACTATGGTTACACACGAATCAGATTTTATCGATTCATCATTCACTACGGCATTAGTATAATGAGAAATGTTACGGTTACTGCTAGATGGTATAGGTAGGTTCTCATGTGAAATTGGTTCTAAATTTTCTTCTGTTCTTGTTTTCAGAGCATTATTTGAGTTTTCTATGTCTTTTGAATATAAGCTACGTTTTTTTGGCATCATAATTTCTTCAGAATCCATAATAACCTCTAATGGCCTAAACATTTGTGAATTAAAAAAATTAAATAATGAAACTTGGTTGAATTTAATTACTTTTTTAAAAAAAAGTCATACTTCCCTCATAAGAAACACTACCTTAAGAGTGCACCAATTGCTACATCTAAAGTTCCAACAAAATATGTTTTGTCAAACACAGCTAAGCTCTTATCCGCACATACCAGACTCAAGAAAAATGTTTGTTCAAAGTCGTATGCATAGGTAATCATAGACAACTCAAATTATTTACTCAAACATATTTTTAATAGTCTATCTCAGTTTGTATCACAATTAAACTCTCTTATTAGCCCATTCATTTCCCTCTAATCCTCTTATCAACACTCTTGAATACATTTCTTTCCAAAAATACCATATATCCTTCATTATGCAAACGTCCACAAACTTTGTCACACTGTTGTAACACATATTATCTCTATTATCTTTCTTAAGTTATATTTTTATTTATATTTTCATCTTCAATATTACTATATTCACTAATAATCATATCTGTGAATATTATCTATAAGGTAATTATGTAACTTCATTAACATTTTTTTGTAGTTCTTGAGCTCATAATGCTGTAAGGCAAGGCTTATTAAAAAAAAAATTACCTTTTGAAGCAGGGCTGCGTATGAGAAAGAGAATCAGGTACAACTTTCACCGAAAATGATGAACTATCCTCCACAACTAAGACCTAAAATAAAATGTCAATAAAAATTCATAAAATTTTACTTGTAAAGAGTATTAACTGAATTATGATATTAAACTGTTGAAGTACCTCAGTTTCAGGAGCCAAGATGCTAGATGTGTGAGATTCAGTTGTAATGGATTGGGTTTGAAGATTAATCAAAGAATTATTGTAATCTGGGTTACAATGTTGTTCAGTGTTCGAAAAAATTAGAGCTAGTCCAATGTCATTCTCCGATATTGGTGTTTTATTCATCAATTTCAGTTTTTCTAAAATTTAATTTCTAGTTATTAGAGTCACAGTTTTTATACTCCAATACATTTTGTACATGAATAAAAATGTATACACATTGTTACATTTATGAAAAACATGCACATGGTAGAAGTCAAAATTGGCCCAATACTAAAAAATTCAGTTACCAATCAATTGTTGATATTTTACACTATTCTCTGTGTTGGATGGATCTTGTTGAATAACAATATGCACTTCACTCAGTACAATTTCATCATTAGACAAATCAACATCGCAATAGTTTATTATTTCTCCACCTAAATCACAAGACATTATATTTTTTAAATAATTTCTAGTAGCAACTTTTTTTTAGTCACTCTACCTGCTATTTTAATTATTTTTGAAATACGATTAAATTGGTCCATTGAAGAACATACAAATGTTTTTCCAGAAAATAGAGTTTTACGATTGTTGTTCACATCCATGGACACTGAATTCGGATTCAAAAGATTTTCAGTCAAATTAGGTACATAGTCTGTACAAAACGGTAGTTCTGTCGTTGAGTTAGGCAACAATGCCTTATGTAAATCAATAAAATATTTTATTGGTACAATAGATTTAGCAGACGCCAGGCATAATAATACCTAAAAGAAAATATTTTATTTCGACTTAAGTTATGTTATGAATGAATATGTTTTCTTGTATGAATTGTACAAATACCAAGAATAAAATTGTTCGAATAATCATTTTGTGATAGAGTTAATAATATAAATCAACAAGTCCTTTCCTATTTTTAATATGAACCTTTATTCTCACCTTTTCCGTAACACTAATTGAATTCATACAAAGGTGCGTGCATTGATCAGTCCATTCACGAGTTATAGTACCTCCAACCATTTTCATAGCATTTGCCAGGACTTCTTTATCATGCTTTTTCAAAGTCGAAGGACAGACAAGAAAAGGATATTCTGTAACACTATGTTAATATAATTATAGATTGTCTTCTCATATATAATACAAGGTATTAAACTCACATCCAAATGCTATTCATTACACCGAAACGAATCCTGTCACCCAAAGACAAAACTAAAGGGTGTTCACTATCAATTCGTTCGTTTAAAGCAATACCATCGTTATGGAACGTTCCAAACTTTGATTTCTTGTCGACGAGTTTCAAAAGAAGTTTTGCTTTATTTTTCACTACCTAAAAATGCAAACAATGAAGCAAAACAAGTGGAAACATTCGAGTTACAAAGAAGAAGTAAAGGAGGAGACCCATACTTTCTTCTCGTAAAATAGTTCCGCATGACATCGGCTAATAGACGTATCTCCGGATATTTCAAAGTCGCCATTGAATCCCGCTCGAGCGACCACGTTGATTTTTTTCTTCAAAACGTCGTAGCATTCACGTGCTGTAAAGCCAATGAACAAACACGTATTATCGAAGATAAAAAACACTGGGCACAACTCGAAAAGCGATCGATGCGTACGTACTTTTCTCGTTCACCAACGTCAACACGGCCAACGTTTTCGTGCCGGTGCAATCCATTTCGAATGAAAGAGATCCGTCGATCGCCGCACAGACCATACAATAATTATTAATAAAATCCCGTTGGCCGTTCGGGGCTTCGGCCGTGTTCGACTGTCGTTTGTAGCGATTGTAAGCAACTCTGCGGACGGTAATATATTTTCGTTTCGTTGTGATTGTCACAACGTTTAATCACCGCACAGTATTTTCGTGAATTACATCGGAACGCGCACGAATCGGTGAAAAATAATGTGTTCACGTTCCCCCCTCGACCCGTTCAAAAATAATCAGACGAGTGAGGTCCGATGAGAATGAACAGGCACGTTTTTGATAAGACAAATCGTGTTTGGATAACGAAACGGTTGATAAGACATTTCGGCGATTATACTATAATATTGTCGTTGAAGCTTGGCAGTTGCTCAAACTCAGTCCGGTTGCGACAACAGTCGTTTACGTTTTAACATAAAAAAAAAAAAAATAGGAAAAATAATACCAATAAAACTAACGTCTGGCATGTGTTTAAATGTAAAGTCTGACAATTTCAGTTGCAGAGAAACTCGTCCGACCGTCGCCGCCCGAAATGTCTTCGTACGATTTGAGGTACCTACAACCGAGTTACATAATAATATTACAATGTATTATAGTATAAAACATTTGTGTGTTGTCATTTGTTCATGATTTGTCTGAAACCGAATTGACACGAACACGATAATAAATATAAGGAAAATCATTTTTTTTTTTAAAGTAGGTTCATTATAATTTTGTCATTGTTTTCTAGGTTAAAGGATCTTGACCAAGTACTGGAATGTGAAGAGATCGATTTGTCCAAACTAAGAGAGTTCTGTTTTAACGGTAACTTGGGATCATTTGCTCGATGTACTTTCACGGTTTGATGCATGCGCGAATATGCTATTTTATTTATTTCCAGGTATTCCTGATGAAAAAGGTTACAGGGCATTGTGCTGGAGATTGTTGCTCAACTACTTGCCGCCTAGTAAAAACAAATGGCAAGAACAACTGGACCACCATAGAAAGTTGTACCAACAGTGGTTAGGTAATTTAAAATGAAATTGTTCAAAATAAAATACAATCACAAAGTACTGAAATGTCGCTATGACTTGGTTCTTTCTATACTGCAGTACTTATGTCAAGTGATAGCAACTCTGAACTCAATAGATTGGATTCATTTTTTTCTCTTCGTTAAACTTTAGATTCTACTTATTATGCATTATAAATGACATAATATGGATAATATATTATGACAAAACATTTATGTTACGTATCTAAGATTTTTCAAGGTACAGATAAGGTATGATTAATTAATAGGAAATTGTGTTTTCTAGACGAAATATTAGTTGCTCCTGGCTCAATTGACGATGAACAATGCGATCATCCGTTGAGTGAAGATCCCACCAGTAAATGGAATACATTTTTTAAAGATAATCAAACTCTCACACAAATTGATAAGGATGTCAGGTATAATATTGAAATATACTAAGTCTGTTTCGTATCAAATACTAATTTATAATTTTTTTCCTATAAAATTTAGGCGATTACACCCTGAACTGTCGTTCTTCCAGCAACCGACTGATTATCCATTACCTAGCGTTGTATACAGTTGCGGTACTAAGCGATTGAATAGAAGAGTAGGCATGCATTTTCTTAATAGTGCAAATGTTGAACGTAAAGGCCTTGGCATTGTTAAAATATCCCAAAAACCCGAGCCAATAAACACTTCTGAATTTAAGCCACTTGACGAAGGTTCAGAAGCACATTGGGAAGTGGTAGAAAGGATATTATTTGTGTATTATAAATTAAATCCAGGACAGGGTTATGTGCAAGGCATGAATGAAATAATTGGTCCAATTTATTATTGTTTTGCCACCGACCCGATTGTCGAGATGAAAGGTATAAACAATTATACTCCTACTTTAAATATAATTATTTTAAAAATCTAAGCATTTGGCCAGCTAATACATTAAATTTTAATATTTGACTTGTATTATTAATCTTATCAATATTTTTTATGAGATGAAGCATAATATAATTAATAGATTATTAAATTATAATTTGTATTGATAATTTCATAATTATTATTTATTTATTTGAACAATAAATTAAGACCACTTAATAGGAACGCTATTGATTGTTATTACTATCAGTCATATTTAAGCCCCTGGGAGTTGTAGGATGCTGCTGAATATCATTCTTATAAAAACAGATAATTTATTTAACTAACATTCACTATTTTTCCAATAAATAAACAACCATGTTTTAATAATTTTTGATACTTATCCAGTGATATATTTATGTCAAAATGAAATTCAAATCATGGTCCAAATTAAATATTAGTTACTTCCAATTATGACTCATCCATTTCTTATCATAAACGGATAGTCCTAAATAATAAAAGAATTGAGCTATAATATAACTTATCTACTATGTGGTTTATAATTATATTTATAATTAAAAATTATTTTTTAGAACATGCTGAGGCAGACTGTTTTTTTGTCTTCACTAATCTCATGTCAGAAATTCGAGATTTTTTTATTAAAACTTTAGATGAGACTGACACTGGAATCATAAACATGATGCAAAAAGTAACTGATAAGTTGAAAGAAAATGACCCAGTAGTCCAAAGTTATTTATTTAAAAATGAAATATATCCTCAATATTATAGTTTTAGGCAAGTACTTTTAAAATTATTTTCATACAATATTGATGCATTTTATTATTATTATACAATAATTTAGATGGTTGACACTGTTGTTATCGCAAGAATTTTCACTGCCAGAAGTCATAAGGATATGGGACTCTCTATTTTCTGATTCACAAAGATTCTCATTCCTCATCAATATATGCTGTGCAATGATAGTGTTAGTTTTATCATGATTATTAATTGCTGTCAGTGATTAAGTTTAAATAAGTCAGATTTAAATTATAATGCATATTTGAATCTTTATCATTTGATTTACTAACTCTTAATTAACTTGAATATATTAATATAAAGCATTATATTATCAAAAATAACTTGAACTAAATATAAATATTTTGTTTTACAGTTTAATCAGAGATCAAATACTTGCAGGAGACTTTTCAACAATTGTAAAACTTTTGCAGGTAATTAAATTAATTTCATTTCAAGTTGTTTTCATTTTTTACTTTAATTTTAATTTTTTTTTTCAAAGAACTATCCAAATGTCGAAACATGTGTTATTTTGAATAAAGCTGCAGAATTAAATCATAAAAACTGAGTAAATAAATTTATTATTTTCATTAATTATGTAAGTAAAGTAATTTTGACATAGATTTTGTGTAATTATATGTGTAAAGCTTTTGTTTAGTGTAAATAAAAGTTATTTGAGTGGCAATAGGCAAATATTGGGTTAACTTAGCCGTCTAGAATATGAAGAACCCTAACTCCCACTCACAAAATTCAAAGAATTGAAGCACCTCCATGGTAGAATAACATGTTATTGTACATTTCAAGTGTCCCACAAATATGCGAGCATATTATTTGTCTTATGTTTGATACAGTATAATATATTATATAATGTCTCCACTAAAAAAAAATACGGTTTTCTTATTATATTTTACTCTATGTGTAAATGTGTGTGTACAATGATTCAATTTGTGTGGTTTTCAGCAAAGTACAAGGTAATACACAATATAGCTCCGATTTCGTGGACCAGGCTCTTGACCCAAAGCTCTCTCTGGGAAATGTTCAAAATGTATTAAACGTTGTTTTGTGATGTTTCTCATCGTTCAAAATACTTCTGTGATTTATTTATTAATATAGTCTATCTAGTATGAATTTTATTTATTAATCTAAGCTAAAGCTTACTACTTGTTATTCTTATTATTCTATTTTTATTTTTAATGTGCGGCATAGTTTTAGTGGTGCGCCAGAGTATGATTTTTTAATTACTTATGGTTAACACTGCTGAGACCCCTATTTTTATAATTTATAATTATTCTTTATTTCTGTGTGTATTACATAATATAATGATCATTTTATATTATTTGTTAAAAAAAAAAAATTGTACTTTTGTTTTATTATGCTGTGTTAGTGTAGAACATTTTTATTCAGTTTTTTATGTACTTCTGCCTACTTACAATAAATGTTTTCAATATTTATAAAATGTCGTTTTGATATCTGCTTGGTCAACTATAGTTACCTATTTTGTCCAATCTATAATTGCGTTAGTTTGGGTGAGATATTCGAAAATGTTTGTATTGAAATTCCGAAATTTCTTTTTTATAATAACGCTGTTAATTTAATACGCAGGCACGTAGCCAAGGGCGGGCTGGGTGGACTCGGCTCACCCTAAATTTGCAGTGGCCTTGGGCCGGCCCACCCAATTTAATTAAATAACTCTTAGCTCAATCTTCTCGTGGAGTATAAAACATCGTTTTGGGGGAGTAAAAAAAATTATACACTTAATTTGACAATAAATGATACTTGAACACAATTTTAATATTTTATAGAGCTATCTGTGCATTTCTGTGGTAAATTGTGTACTATGATATGTCTATTGTCAACTATAATATAGTATCATTGATTATAGATATAGTACTTATAGTAATTAATGATAGTATATATCAGGGGTCACCGACTAATTTCTTTGAGGGTCCGTTTTGAAACTTACCAAACGTTAGGATCATTTTATATTAAATTGAAGTTAGTAGGTAATTTGTCAAGTATTATTTAGCCAAACTGTGTACAAATACTACAATAACATTGAATATTTTGACTGATTTTTATTTACATGCATTGATGTGCTTATAATATTACATATTATTTCAATTTGTTTATTTGTATTTACTATTAGGTTTCATATATCAAAAAATAACTGTCAGCAAAATTAACACCTTTTTTTTATTTCTAAGTAAAATTGTAATAAAAGTAATGATTACAATGTAATAATAATAATAATAATAAGTAATAGGTTTAATTATAATTTATAATGAATCAATAAAAAGTTATTAATTTTTATTAAGAGGCAGGGTGAATGATACTTTTGTACCCCAGTAAAATGTAGGGGCAGATGTCCCCTACAATAAAGCTCCTTTTTGGACCAACCAATGAAAATTGGTCCCTCGGGACCTAGGTACCGTGTAGATAAATCGGTACACATTCTGCATGATATGCGCAAAAGGTGTACGTCGCGGTTACTGGGTGAATACCGGTGTAACAGGGAATTTTTACCCCCTGGAAATTATTACCCACCCGGTAATAATTTTCAGGGGGTAATAATTTTTGGTGGGTAACAATTTCCTGTGACACCGGTACAGTACCGGTGAATAATAATATTGCGCGTCTCGGTACGTTTTATTTTTCAATCCGCCGCGGTGTCGTGGCTTATAATCCAGCCGTGAAGGGAGGGCAAATGATATGCCTACTCAAAAACATCGGCGAGCGTTTCTCGTTGTTGTTCCCTAATCCTTCCGCGGAATCGTCGTCTCCCCACGACTTGCCAACAAAGTACCGTTTACGCGTACGCGTATAATAATAAATACGTACACAACATTATGTGCGTGGAAAAAAAAGTTTCTCGTCCTCGCGTTCAGAGTAAGTACCAGCGTTTGTTAATAATTCGTTGCACAATGCGCGTGTCGTTTAGATTTTCGATGCACTTGTACGTCTACTTGTGGTCTTCTCGCACGTAAATCTCGACGAAACAATGCGGGGTCGTGCAGGACGGGATTAACCGTCGGTAGGCGGTACTCGAGCCGAGTCCGAGGTTTCGTACCGTGCTGTACGGCCGCGGCGGGGGTGCGGAATTTCCCGTAAGCCGAGGGTGGGAAAAGGCTCCGCTCCGTGGCGCGTGTTTATCGTTGCACACCGTCGCGCCTGTAAATGCCGTTGTACACTTGCCAGGCGCTTATCCGGGAACTTTTTTAATCGGGGGGGGGTGGGGTGATCATATAACGAGCCGCACTCAACCGCGGGTACGAATACTAGGCAGATGAACATTTAATGTTATACGCTAAAGCCTAAAACAATTAACTAAATCAATTAAAATTAAAAACAAAGGAATTTCTCACTAAAAAACAGTATTTCATTTAACGGCACTCAACAGTTCTTCCTAACTAAGAACTGCAATTATTTTAAAATCATCAGTTGCATCAGTGCAGGCGTAGAGTGAGGTTAGTGTGTTTCGTCTCTTTCTTATCAACATTTTGTTTATCTTAAATCGTATACCTAACTCAACAATAAAGTTATATACCTCGTATTAGTTATTATTTTTTTCCATTATAATGTCTGTATCTAATAAATAAAATCTAATAAAATGTTTATTCATAAAACGTTAGTTTAAACGTATGAACTTGTGACAAAAAAAAAAAGGCCTTTGAATTTAAACATTATAAACAAAATATATTGGACCGAATCGCCCGAGTTCAAATAGCAATTGTTACATAATTAAATTAGACCAATTCAGTTTTTCTTAGCCAATTCATCCAAACACTAATTCTTCTGGGTTCAGTAATTAGTAATTGGTAAAGTTGCCGTGATTTTTGAAAGACATTTGGATAGCAATTTTCAATACAATAATTATACCTAATCTGAGTTCTACAATTATACGTACTACCTAACCGAAGATGGTGAAAATTGTAAAAATTATTTTTGTACCAAACCTTGTTTCCAATTCAAATTTTAATCATATACAAATGTTTCCAGGCCCCTAGTGGTGTAGTAGTATAGCTGGTGGTACACCGTCGTGGATTTTTTTAAATACCTAGCTTAAACATTTTAAACTCCAACGCTGCAAGTCCGATCCGATAAAAACTCTCAAAATCATAACATATTATTATCCATCTAGAATTCTAGACCGTTTCGAAGATTTTTTTTACACGCACAGTTTATTTATTTTTAACGTTTTCTCAGTTGTGTCAACAGACCAAACAAATAGTGTACTACCACATTGCGAATTGTTATAATTAGTATTCCTTCATAGGACGATAGAAATAAAATCGACATAACGCATTAACGAAAACGGAAAAACTTGCGTTTGCCACGAGAACTTAAAGTGGTGAGACTACGACTAATCGCTTGTTTATTAATCGAATTGAGTCAAACATTTTTAACTTTTGATGATTATGTTTTTGTTTTCACCTAATTGAAATTATATATTGAAAAAACCAAAACCATATGATATTCAAAGCCAGAGATATTTGCTTGCACATCGTTATACATGCAGCACCATTATGTAATATCGAAAAATCGGCGCTCCATGTGACACTTTCGAATTATGAGTCAACCATTTCGATTACAATCCGTCAAATTCTCTTGTTGCCTTTGTTTCAATTTCAAGACCTATTTACAGATTCAAAACAACCAGCATGTATAAATTATGCCAGTAGTCGTTGAGTTTATCCAGGACAAAAAACAAAGACTTTTTGTTTTATATAGGTAATTATACAATAAAGTCCTTAAGTCAAAAGTTGATTACCTTGCGTGAAAAATGTATTTAATTTTTTTGCTTCCATGGTTGTATACAAATAAATAATATAACTATTGGGCTTATGTCGTGTAACATCTCAGACAGAGGGATTAGTGCACTTGAAAAAATAAATACATTTCATCGTATCACGTTTCGTTTGTAATTGATTGGAAGCAAATAATTAATAATCATTTTTACGCGCCACCGCGCTTATCTAGCGTAATATAATTAGAACGTGTCTTAAAATGAAAACAAGAGGATGTCGCATCCGCATGTGTTTTCCCCGTCTTACAACATAGAGGATTTGCGTTCAATAGTAGTTCAAATGGTAGTGTTGTGAACTTTAATTTCGGAGTAAACTGACCTATTATCGAACATACAGGGAAGATCATTATTCGTGTTCTGTTGGTCGGGTTCTGCGGACGTTTCAATTTTCAAGCGAGTTAAGAGAATCCGAAATAGTAAATAAAAAAAAACCTCTTAACGCGCGTAAAAATTAATACATCGTGAAAAACCCGACCGACATACACAGACAACGCGCTTCAGCTGTACGTTTGATAACAAGTCGGGACACTCTATATCATTAGAGTTGACGACACAAAATCGGAACTACTCCGGACGTAAATCTGCCATGTTGTAAGTTCAACGGAGACAACACACGCGGATACGACGTCCTCCTGCTCGTAGAGTCTAACGAAAACTAGTAAATCATATCGTAAGGACAATTATAGCGGCTGGTCCAACTTCTTGTCCCCCGCGACGTCCTTCAGGACACCTTCGTCACCGTTGCACTTGTTCCGCTCAAAATCGTTGTCGTCGTTTTGGCGTCTATCGTCCATTTCGGATTTTTCACACGGCAAACGATAAGGCACGAGCTTGAAAGAATCACCGTCTTGGGTCGGGTTCGTGAGTACCTCTTCGTTAGAAACCACTGTACCGCATTCATCTGCCGTCATCACGTCATCAGAAGGATTCGGCATATGTTCATCGGCTTTCACCTCTTCGTTCGAAATGGCCGTACTGCATTCATCTGCCGTCATCCCGCAGTCATCAGAAGGTGTCAGCGTAAGTCCAGCGACTCGTAACTCTTCGTTAGAAAGGGCCGCACCGCATTCATCCGCCGTCATCACGTCATCAGAAGGATTCGGCATACTCGTATGTTCATCGGCTTTCACCTCTTCGTTAGAAAGGGCCGCACCGCATTCATCTGCCGTCATCCCGCAGTCGTCAGAAGGTGTCAGCGTAAGTCCAGCGGCTCGCAACTCTTCGTCCGCTAGCACCGTACCGCAATCATCGACCGACATCACGTCGTCAGAAGGTGTCGCGGTCGCGTCTTTTATGGCCTCACAATATTCGTCCTGTGGCCCCGTGACGGCTCCAAGATTACCGTCTTCCGGGACGTACGGCCTCCGTTCGGCTATCTCGGAGATCTCGGCGCACGAGGCATTGACGCTATTTTCTGGGCGGTCCGTGGCGACTTCACTCTCTGCTGAACTTAAGTCTCTGATAACTTCCTCGGGCAGTGATACCAGGTCGTCCTCGTTGGACCGTGTTACCACAGTCTTCAGATCCGGGTCCGTTATCTGATCGGATTGAAATACGAATATTTAATATCATCAGTCAAATTGGCGTCGAACCGCGGATAAAATTACTGTGTCGAGGCAGTGTCGACGCATTGGCACCGATCTATTTATATGCAGGGTGTCCCACTGGGATTCACACGGAGCGATATCTCTTGTTAATAAATATCGGCAAATTTTGTTTTTTTTTATAAGACTCACGGAACTAAATATATATAATCGACAATGGTATTGTAAATTTAAATGTTCTATAAAAACGTTTAAGACGTTTACTTTTTATTTTATATTATTGAGCTTATTTTTCTGAAAATGTTGACGGTTCAAATTTTAATTTTCATTAACTTCTTTTAAATAATTTTTTTTGTACTATTTACACTATTTTAAATAATAATAACATTATTAGCAATTCCTTACCGAAAAAATGACTAGGTGATAATAGTTAACATGATTTCTTTGCAAACTAGAAAAATTGTTAAAAATCATGAAACCAACAAAAACTGAAAGTTGAACCATCTATACATGTTCAGTAAAAGAAGCCCTTTCTGAAATAGCTTCCTTCGAATTTCACAACAATTATAAAATGAAAACCACATTCTCTAACTTATTTACATTTATATTTATACAAACTATTTTCACTAACTTACATTCTAGAAATGCTTATAAAAAAAAACCTTATTTGATTATCTCCAATAACACGGAAGATTTGGCTCGGTGTAAATCCCGGTGGAATACCCTGTATCAAGTATTGCGTCTACCTGCTATGGGTGAAGGTTAGGGGTTAGTACACTTGAATCTTGAACCTACACTACAACTTTTAAATAGTTTTTTATCTTTTGTCCCGGGTTGGTTATCACAATAACATTGTTCTGCGAGTGAACAAAATGTACTTCTTTTATGTTTTTATCTACTTTTTACGACTCTATAATGATTCTAACATAATATTTCCATCACAACGTCGCGTTAACGGTTGATAGTCAGATAAACTTGCACGACCTATGAGAATTAATTAATGTCCCACATTTATTATCGAACATATTTTTGGGGAACAAAAGGTAGGGTTGAAATTGAGTAATGGTCCGCGGTGACAGAACATTATCGAAAGTGGTCCGTGCCTTGATTTCAGTTGGGAGTCACTGCTTTACTGCAGGTGGAATAGTCTGTCGTCTAAACTCTAAAGCATGGATGTATCAGATAGTAACAATTATAAGTGGCCGGGGGTGAATTGGTAAATTTGGTAATCGTGCGTTCGTGCAATGCATGTTTTTAAAATTTCATCGGCGACACTGCGGATACAGTATAAAGTAATGGGATCTGTTAGCAATATATGTATATCATCTACCTGTGCCGTCGATTCGACAGGATTCGGCCTGCAGCACTCGTCGGTGTCCAACTGTAGGCATCTCCGGTGATAGTAGGTCTTGCATCCCGTGCATTTAGTAATCTGGGTCCAAATTGATCTCTTTTTGCACTCGGCACATTTGCGAAATCTTTTGTAAAATGGCTTGTTCACGAAAGCGTGTTGAATTCTTTGATCCATTTTGCTGTTAAAAAAAGATAAAAAACGAATTTGAAATCTTTAACAAACGTTAAACGTTGACTGTTAAAACGGTTGGATTGTTCGATTGTAATATTTTGATTTAAAGGAACCTAGGTACTTGTTATTCTTTTCGATAATTTTGCCTAGCAAATTGATTTGTTTACGTCGGCCAAATAATATATTTTCGAAATCGCCGTCATGAACCAACGTATTATTTATGTTTTTATCAATAACTGCACTTGGATAACTTTTGGTGAAATACGTATATTATTCAGAAAACCGAAAAGAAAACATGCCATAATTTTAGATAATTTCAAAATTTAATATTTCGAGGTAAAACACCGTCGAACATTGGTTTTTTAGTGCTAGAAAATAAACAAAAAAACATATATAGAAATTGTTCACATTTAATAAGCTAATAGCGATAATTATAACAACTATGGTTTATACTTTATTTGATATTATAATCAAAGTTGGTTAATGCACACTGTAATGTGCATGGGGAGCGAAAAGGTTAATTCGTGGGTTCCTTGTAATCGCGATTCTTTTTATTAAGAGATACAAGTACAAATGGTTGGGTAGAAGGGATATAGACTATAAAGGGTACTGACTCCGATCGCGGCGAGGCTTGAATAAAAGCGAGGCGGCACTGGCTATGGTCCCGATACGAATTTACTATATTTCATATCGCTATACTTGTTTAGGTTTTTTTCGCAACGGCGACAATGGACTTTTTTTAGTATTATTTTGTTGCTGCTCTCTTATGCGGACTACCGACATGTTTCTGCTCGCGTATGCGGTCAACCTTGTAAGACGTAGATCGCATAATACCTAAATATTGTAATACGCCATGTTTATATTTTTATAATTATAATATATGTTTATAAGCTCAAATTTGAAAAATATAGTGTAATAATAATAATAATAATAATAATAATAATAATAATAATAATAATAATAATAATAATATATGTCTACGTAAAATAAATGAAAAACCTCAATATAAAAAATAATAATACACTTATGACCCTTAAAAACGCAGTGGCAAATCAGATCTTTTAGTTGTATAATGCACACGGTATATTAAACGGACACAAATATAAACGCAGTACAACACAATCGATGACCAATACGTAACTCACTAACTTATTAAATTCGTTATAATGTCACACAGCAATTGTAGGTAGGTTAGGTATATTAACAATTTTATCTTTTAATAACAATAAACACAGTTGGAAAATACAAGATATGACATATATCTAATTACTAACAAAAATTTAACAATAAACATAGTATATGCGGTCTACATTTATGATGGTAGGCCGCATACATTTATAGTCCGCATATGAGAGCAGCACCATTATTTTTTGCCGTTTTCTGCCTCTTTTCTATTTTTGCTGCAACTTCTTCTTTTTTCCAAATTAATTTAAAAGAGCAGCGAGCGCACTTTATGTAACTCGTGTAATTGTATACAATCATGATGAACTAGCGAATGAAAAAAAAAATTGAAAGCCGAATTAATCATGCAAATTACAAAAAAAAAAAGCATAATTATGCAAAATTTTAACTTCAAACGATTATAAAAATTGTTGTGATATTACGTTCGATTTTTTTTCTTCTGTGTTATCCGTAAGAACT
Source organism: Periphyllus acericola (assembly GCA_949715065.1). Lineage (NCBI taxonomy): Eukaryota > Metazoa > Arthropoda > Insecta > Hemiptera > Aphididae > Periphyllus > Periphyllus acericola. The sequence goes on along the minus strand of OX454272.1, from coordinate 14,189,745 downwards.
CTGCGCGAGGAGCTTTCAAGCTTTTACGTCTAGGTACCTATACCGAAGAATATTTTACGGGTGGATTTTTTTTTTTTTTTGTCTGCAATCACCGCGGGGACCGTCGTCCCTTGATTATCGACCGGTTTTCGGGGCCCACGGGGCCGCAGGGCGCGTAACTGCACCGACGGGGCACTCCGTACTTGTCATTCTGCATGACCAATGCACTACGGGACGATTCCCGCGCCTCCCCCTCTTTAACAACACTTCACTGGTGGCGACGGACACACGCGGATTAGACATATTATACGCGTGTGTTTATATTTTATTATTATTATTATTACTATTATTATTTTACGTTTGATTGACGTGCCTTATATGCGTATGGGATCACCTGAATAGTGAACACCGCACAACTCTCGGCGATGACAAATGCTCGCCGGCGGTACGGACCACTTACACACGCGCACACATTTACGTACGGTGCGTGTGCGCGTGCGCGTGTGTGCGTGTATAATATTTGAATACGAAAGGCGCGCGCGCGCGTAAATGATTGATGTTCCGACCATGACCGTATGAATATTTTAGGAATGCGACACATACGACGGCGAGGAGACCGGTATACGCGCGTTATATTCTTATTATTATTATTATTATTCTAACTATTATTACTGTTATTACCATTACTATAACTGCCGCGACGTACACTTGTGGAAATATGTACATATATACACGTGCGTGCGTCAGTGTGTGCGTGCGTGCGTGCGTGCATATGTGTGCGTGCGCGTGTGTACATGAACGCGAGTGCAGAGCGCACATACAAACCATTTACGTATATATTATATTATACCTGTGTGTACCGTGAGTGTAGATATGTGTGCGCGTGTGCGTGCGTACACGCGGTGATGTAGCCGTTTGTTATTATTATTTTTCTTCCTATTCGTCACTATTCGACGAATATAATAATTGTACATAATATTATAATATAAATATATATATATATGCGTACGATGTGTACGAGTTTAGTGTTATTTTATTTTCTTCACGCGTATTTACCTATATGGACATATATGGCTGTGTACACAATGCACTTATACGTTTGTATATCTATCTATATATGTATACGAGACGACTGGCAGATTTTAGACTTACAACACGTTCAACTGTTCAACATGTGATGTTCCGTAGCACCAGCTATTATAGTACATTGGTACCACGATACCTGCAGGGACGGGCAACTTTAAGTTACTATAGATGGCAAGTTTTTCGACCTTTATAATGTAAACGTCAAACGGACCAGAACTGCAACCAAAACACGATACGAATATACCTACGGTGGATAATAAAACACTGATACGACAAAACAATATGGTTTTACTGAAATGGACTTATTGTCACGTTTAGACATTTATCGCATGTAATCAAATGATAAGTGAGTTCGATTGCAGATGCCAAATGAGACTAAATATCAGCAATCTACACAATAACGATGTTACATATAGTTTACTATAATAGTATAATATAGTCAACATTAATAGATTTCTCAAAATGTTGTCGAGTTATTATTATTTTCAAGTTTTAGAGTGTTAAATTTAAATGTAACTCGGGCCAGATCAAAACGGTACACCTGCGGTTGTTCATCACTGATATATAATATACATATGTATATACGTAGTGGGCATAGACATAAAATAAGGTGTATGGGGGATAGAAAAAATGAATGCCGCGAAAAAAAAGTACGCACATACGGATTTAGAGTAAAGTGAGAACATGAATAGGTATAAGATTTCTGAAAATCCAGTGACAGCTAATTTTGATAACATTTAACCTACCATTATAAATATATACACTTATATAAATTTCAATTTTGAACTTTTGATGATTTATAAATCAAGTATAAAAAGTAAATACCCTTACCATGGACATATCACATCTGCACCACTGGTTATATAATATTGAAGAATACTATTTTTGTACACACATAATATGACGTTTAAGTATGTTATTATTTAAAATATAGATACATAATTTATGAGGTACTATAAGTAACACGCCTACGCTGTATACGTGTTAAATAATGCGATGTTTGACTCCATAAAGTATTGTAACTATTTTTCGCTTCTTTTCGACGTGATATTCTATAGGCGTATACCTACTCAGTGCCTGCAGTGTATATTATAACCTATACGTTGCGGTCGTTGTAATATTGTGTTTATATAATATGTGCAAGAGGTACACGAGAAATAGATGAGATCTCAATCTGAGATCAAATTTACATATATTCAAATAACTCTCGTATGCATATATTTTTTTTACGATATCCCGTACGCGCGCAAATGATCGTTTTTTTATTACTTTTTTTCTCAGTGTTTTATCGCGCGTCGTTTTCGCGCATAAACCATACGTATATATTATACGGGTACGCATGCGGCTATACTAGTGAATGTATACGTATTTTTAACAGTTAACGGTCTGTATTGTGGACCTGCGCTGCCACTACGGTAAGCCTCTCAATTTTTCTCCGTCCAAAGTCCTGTAGTCTACTGTTGCGTATTTCTATTTATCAATCTCACATATCGTTTGCTACACTACATCTTTCCACGTTCTGGTTCTTTGGGTCTACCGAACGGTCGTTTTTTGTTTATTCTTCCTGTCAGAACATTTTTCAGTACATTATGTACCCCCATTCGCTCACCCTACACGTCTTAACTACTCCAATCGTTTACATCTTGTAAGTGTGAGTATGTATTATATTATTGGATTTCCCATGTGTAGACATTGTAGCTTTTCGTTATGTATTTTCTCGTACACTACCCACAGTTGCAGGTTGTCGTTGGTGCATCGGTCAATAAATATTTATTAAGATTTTCCTTTCCCATACAGCAAGTATTCTTTGGGCCGCGAGTCAGCTGTCTCACATGCATATAGGTAAATTACTATTCAGTAATTTAATTCAGCGTATTTGACTTTGGTCTATGGGAGGGGGGGCACAATAATAAATTCTTAATTTATAATTATTACACTTTCTTTTCATGAGTATGCCTCTGCATTATTTCGGTATACGTTTAATTTTAAAATGGCGTTGAAAATTTTATACTTTTGAACCAACCGGCCCATTTTGTATCTCTTATTCTCTTAAAAAAAGTAAATAAAATAACACAATTCAAAAAATAGCAAATTAATTCTTATTTACAAAATAAAATTTATATTCCTTTTTTTCATTTTTGAAAAATTGTCAATAGTACATGTAACAAAGCTAATCCACTTCAGCGATCTTGCCCCATTCTAGAACTAATAGCCATGTTTTTAATCTACGTAAAATAATTAAAAAATGCAAATATAACTATATTTATGGCAACTAAATTACCTATAGCTTAAGAAAAACAAGCAACTGTTAACCTATTACGAAACAGAATTTCAGCAAATTCAATGAAATCCGATCGACAGTCATACCGCCGTACAGCCGCGAAGTTTTTGTTTTACGACTTTAAAAACCATACGAGTACCCGAGGGATACTTCTTAGGTGCGCACTCGAACGCTTTGTGCCGGTGCCCGCAGATATTACCGGACAGCCGGTGAAAAATGGTTTACAATATTATCCTGTATATTAGCTACGTACCGTTATATGTGAACGCGATGGCCACCATTATGCCAATGCGGTCAGCGGTGGTCGTCGAATCGCTCATTGTGCGACGTGCGTGTAGGACACTATGCGATGCGAGTACAGTAATAATAATGCGCCTAAGGTTTTGACTTTCAGAAATCATTTTAATTCTAAACGTCGTCTGGTCGAATAATTTCAAACCGTCATTTCCGTGGCTGGAGTCGAGTACCTACGTAGTACCTACGTCTGATTTGATTTCTTTCCTCCCAATACAATAGGAATATAATATAGCGATACACTTCGATACAGGAACCGTATACCGTATACCGATTGATAACAATCATATCGTATACGCTTTTTCGTGGAGAATCTGGTGAAGATTCTTGATTATTGTTCGTCTTGTACGTTTTTCCGTGCACATACCTAATAATTATAAAATATGTTATACGATCAAAGCACGCGAATACCGGTACAACCTAGGATTCACCGGTCGAGCCTAGGTTCTACCGACCGTTTGATTTCGATTAAGACCTAGAACATACAAAGTTATACGTTAAAACTCAGATCAATTATAATATTGCAGTTCGGGTTTTTACAAACCAAAGTACGAAAAATAAGAAAATAATTATTTTTATTTAATACACAGGCAGTAAGTATATTTTTACGGAAAACTTTTACCAATATATTATGACGAACCGATTCATTTGTCGATCCAAACAAGTGTTGTGCAATGCCAGGTATCATAATAACAAACAATTATAATTTGCACGTAAAAAAGAAATTATTATTTTTATATAACTAAAAGTTTTTCTAAATCAATGGCTATATATGGTTCAATAAAAATATATTTTTAATGTACAAAGTACTTCCTTCCCAGTTCCTACATTAAAATGTAAATTATATATTATATAAGAACAATTATATTTTATTTGTCTTGCTATTATCGAAAATGGTTGCGTATATCCTAAGATTTCCCGTGTCTCATTTGTAAAAGCCCGAAACACGATAATAGTTCTGAGTTCCACCTTATAATTTTGTATGTTCTAGATTCCAGAGAGATCGATTGGAAAAAGTTCGAAATTCGGAGAATGGTACTTTTATAACTTTAATTCATTAGCAGCTGACATTAGAAGAAAAATATTAATTTTAAAATTTAACTTATGATATAAAATGAAATAACTATAAAGCTACCAAAATACTCGATACTATACTTTAACTTTTAAGTATATTGTTATGAAACGTATTATGGATATTTGTTTTGTTTATGAATATATATTTGCAGGAAAACTAGATTATACATTTATACACGTACAAAAAGTTTCCTTATTAGATTTGGTATTTTCGTTGAATATATAATAATATCCTATAATGCATATAATGCACTTTAATGTTTAATCATGTATGGACGTATGAGGGCCGTGTTTGCGCCTATATAGAAAATCCTTGATTGCGTTTAATATAAAATAAGATTACGTTAAAATACCTGTCTACGACCAGTAACATTAATAATAATCAATACATTTGGTGACATTGGAGTTAAGCTTTTGTTTCTCGTCCCACTTTTTTCAGACCTCGAAACGGACAGAATAAAAATATATTATAATTATTTTGGTTGTGATTTTTTTTAATCCTGCTACTTATTCTTACGTAGAGTCCGTATACGAAAAAAACACTTTTTATTATACGTATTGTTAAAAATATATATTGAATTGTTGTATGGATAGATATATTGAACAAATAAAAAATAAATCGATTTATAAACTTTTTAGCACAACATGAAGCGTATATTGATTTGCAATTGCACAATCACTATACGTATTAGAACTATGGAAAATAAAATATTGTTTGTCTTTTAACTGTTCCGAATTGTTTTTAAATTCGTTTGAAATATTTATATGTTTTTGAAATCGTGATCTTAGTTTGATAATAATGGCCCATAGTAAAATCTTGATATTTTACTGTTTTACGCGACCCCGTCGATAGGAATCATATTAAATTTTCCTGAGTTCACGATCCGTAAACATATAACTTCAATGTTCTTCTGTTAAGTTATTTTTTATTTCCATAGCACGAAAAACTATTTTTTTTTATTTATAAATCGTAAAAATACTAGTATACAGGAAAAAGCATTGAATATTAATTCGTCTTCTAATATCTTATAATTTCCTTAAACTGATAGAGATTGATAAACGTGTACTGATACATACATGTCGTAGTGGTACTAAACCTTATTACGATATTTAAGATATTATTTGAAGCTCGGAGAAACTGTTGAGCTTGACTTAAAAACAAATGTTCGTACACTAGAGAGAATCGTATTTAAGATCAAATAAACATTTGAAAGAAAAACATTTTTTTTCCAAGAAATAATAAAAGTCAATTTAAAATTTGCCTTTTGTTATTTTGACAGTTGAGTCGTTGGCTAATATAAGCACAACATTGATTGAATGCATGTTTTGTAAAACAAGTTTAAAGATTAAAGACTTTGCAGTATTATTGAACGTATCATTGAACGCGGAAAACGATATAATGGTAGATATATGTGTAGGGTCTACATGCACTCTATACGTGTTCTACTGGCAATAAATTGTGTTTATTATCTGGATGTTTGACTACATTTAAATAATTTTAGCTACTTTAATAATGATCGTAGAGTGTAGAATCTTGTAACTCGTATCTATATAAAGGGGAAAAATGTATCTTCAAGAGACCTATGGTATCTTTTTGGAATTGTACCATCTGGTGAAAACTAATTGTTTAGTAAAAATTGATTGCTGAGTTAACAATGAATTCGTTTTCTTTTTAATATATTCTGTCCTCTTTACAGAACCCTCGGGGTATTTTTCAGTAATATCATTGTGATTATTATAGTGCCGTTAAACATTGAACTTTTTTGGAACTGCAATTACAGAGTTACATACTAAACATGTCGGTCTAGATTTTTTCCCTTCAACACTTAAACATTTTTCTATCCATTCTATATTAAAAGCACGCGAAGAAATATCATCTTCGTTAACTTCGTATAACTTTGTTTTACGCCTAAACTTGAAGTTCCTGGTTTATTAGATGCCATTTTCACGATCACATACAACGACGCAAACTAACGGCGATTATAATACGACTAACCTTATTATTCTAAGTAATCTAGTATACACGATTAAAATTGTTATTGTACCATAATAATGAGAACTTCCACTGCGCGATAATAATAATCTAATTTAATGATATTTTTTTTTAGAAATATTTAAGAATAAAATTATGTTATTTTATCTGACACTGGTGTGCCATTCAATAACAATAAATGTGCCACAAATGGCACGCGCGCCGCAGTTTGGCCATCCTTGATCTAGATACTCGTTTTCAGGTATCTTCTCCGTATACCTGGGTACCACTATTAGTGGTAATTATTAGGTAACCAATGTTATTGGTCCTGTATGCACCCGATTATACGGATCAGTTTTTGCGTGTCATAGCGGGGCGGTTAGGTTGGTTATTTCCAGGAGAAAGAATAAGAGCTATCAATTGAAACCGCTCAATGTGCAGTGCATGGTATACAGGTGAACACGTAGAGCGGCGTAGCGCAGTTAAGTGTAAAATGCACTAAAGGCGTCTTCGTCGTTACATAATGTCTGCAGGAAATTAAAATCATCAAAGAGAAACGGTTGTGCAAACAGAATCTTTAAACGCCAAAAGAATTCATTTCTATATGTATTAAAAATGTTTACAAACGCAATAATTAGTCTGAGCGTCTGTGTAAATCATCATTAATTGCAGCGTAATCGTTGAAAGCGTATTTCGTAAAATTACATTTTTTGCCTCAGAGTTAGAAAAATATGCTCTATATAGGTACCCATTTACGAGATTAAAACACACATTGTCTTATTTCTTTCAGATATTTTACCCTCTATACGTGGATAAATATCATTGTGTCCGATTAATACAGTTTTTCCATAACCATATAATAATATGCTCATAATATGCTTACGCTCTGAGAACGTGATACTAAACTATTGTTCGATAAAAATAAACCTTCTTAGAGAACCGTAATCATGGCAGTTATAGAAATAAACTACATTATAACTTGATCCCCGTTTTTTAAACCCCATCTTAAAAAAAAAATCGCAACCAGAATATTATTATTTTTAAGTATTTTTCATTACGACTCGTGATTCGTAAGACACGATACACGACAAACGCCACAAAACTCCAGAACAGGGGCGAATTTATACATTTTTTACAGGGGGGGGGGGCGTTGCTAAATATACAAATAGGATAAGTAAGTTGTAGTTTAAGGTACAAAGTTCAATTTTATACCAATTGTAGAACAAAACATTATACTATATGGTACATATTACGAATTAAAATTATACTTCATTTTTATAATATAAAATCAAGTTTTCTTTGGAAACTCTATCATTTATATTTTTAATGTTATTTTCATTGTTAATATTTATGTTTTCATGAGTATAAAATAATGGATAAATTAGAGCCAATCATGATAATCTTTCTTCTTCCTTTCTTACCCTTACACAAGTTTTAAGTAGCTGTAAAAGTGAAAAACTTCTTCCTGATTTTCGGGGAGAGAGGTGCCTTGGATCAGCGTCTGCTCTAGAAGCGGGGTTGTTAGTAAATATTTTCAAAGGAAACGATGTATAATAATAAGTGATAATATATGCTGTATTATGTATATAATGCGAGATTATAATATATATATATCTATATTTATACACAAAACGGAAGTCGTCCGGAACAACGCTGCCGCAGCAGACGATTCGACCGGCTAATAATATTCCTCCGACACACACCCCGCGTGTTACAGTCTTTTAACCGAGACTATAGTTCCGCCTTCCTACCCGCAGGGGATACAATCGGAATATTTAAATCGAGTGGAACTTTTTCTCTTTACTTGCACGTTCATCATTAATGACACCATCACCGCCGCTACCGACTCGCGTATTTATTTGTACATTTTATTTTCGTAAGTAATGCGATATAATATTGCGTATAAAAGAAATAAATGAAGAAAGAGATGGAAAGAGTTAGATGGATGCGACAGAAAGAGGAGTTGGAGTGATAGAGATTGAGAGAGAGAGTGTGAGAGGAGGTGGGTAGAGAGAGTTATATAGTTACACAGCCCTGTAGGAGGCGTTTTTTGGTGGGAAGAGTTCGTGTGCCGATTTGCATATTATTCACGTTTCTCGCCTCTGAGCGATTTTTCCCGACGAAGACGATTCGTCCGTCGCGCCCGTTTGCGTGCGGACGACTATGTATTATTCTAGTTATGTATACGTTATATATTATGTCTTCTTCGCCTGTGACGTCACCTCATCGCGCGAATTTTTCCGCTCGCATATCTAATTTCTCGCCGTGCGACTACTGAGACAAAGTTTTTCCACTCCACCACACCGGTTGTACGCCTGTGTGACTGTGTGTATGCGTATATGTATATATATATAAGTTTATATAGGCCCTTTGAAAAATCTTCTCAAGTCCCTTTTCCTCTATATACCCTTACCCTCGTCCTTGCCCTTCCCCCTTCTCTCACTACCCCCCCCCCCCTCTGTGCGGGTACTGCTGACTTTATATGCGGGTACTGGATAGTGTACGCAGCATTATTGTGTACACAAAACACTCGTCGTATATTTTATTATGTATCCGTTGTATATCTGTCATCCAATTCGGATGTTTGCTTTCGGCGATTTCCATCTTTAACTCCACGCGTGCTCGCGTGTTTTTTCCATTTTATGTACGATATGGTGTGCGCGCATAAACATGTAAACAAATAACTCCGTTAGAATGACATCAATCAATGTAATACGAGTATACATTATACATTTATATACTACATCTTCAATCGTAAGGCACCGAGGTCACACTCGAGCATAACACATTTTTATTGCAAAATGTTTCCACAGTGTACCATTCACATATATACTCGTATGTATCTTTGAGCAAGAAAGGCTATTGTCACATTTTGACGAAATTGAGATAGCTGGACCAATGTTTTTTTTCCCACACGTTTGTTGTAGCGTAAAAACGCAAATGTCTACGTCGATGTGTGACCAACCCTCAACTAAGATTGGCCATTTTAATTTTTATCCAACGTCAATGTCTAAATAAAACTTACACATTTGTAGTAAAAATCAAAATGAGAGTCATGGGCACAATGAAATAAACACAAATTCAATTAAACAACACCGTTTTTAGTCCCTAATTTAATTTTAAAATTGTAATGTATATATGTATGATAAAAAGTACTATTTTAACATTTAATCAGATTTTGTTGGAAGATTTGAAAAAATAAATGAATGATTTATAATAAGAAAAATATTATGATTCCAACAAAAAGTGTAAAATAAAATTCATTAAAATCATTAATTTAATATATTTTGAATGCTGTTCAAACTTATGTTACTAAAGTGATTTTTATTGCGTATAAACGTGTCAGATACACGATAAAGATTTACTTCGCTCTAGAAACACCGAAAACGTGTATAATATAACATGTGTAATGGATTTTCGAAATTAAGGTATCCGCAGCTGTATATACGGCTGTATTTTTTTTTTCTAGATACCTTACTTTCTCCGTAAAATCTCGAAAATCAATTTCCAAACTTTTTTTTATTGATCTCATTTATTTTGTCGAGACGGGATTTCGTATATTTATTAATGAAACACGCGCTCGGCACACAATCATTTCCGGATAGATACGAAGAATACATAGCTTTCAGATTAAATACGACCCCACATTACAAAGTTACAATCATGTTAATTATAAGTTTATAACACACCCGACCAAGACGTGCACTATGCACTTTTTAAAATAAGTAAAATGTTTTCATATCTTGTATAACCACAAACTAATTTTTCGAACCATTAATTACGTAATTTTACAGCGTAGCTCACTGCATGATGACAGTATTTTGTGACCGGGACGGTGATACCTTTGGATTTTAACCGTTGTTATATTATACGTATATGTTATTAGGTACTACTAGTTTCGATAACCAGGACCGATACTACAGGTATAGGCGCCCTAATATTTTCCTCGACTACGGTAAAATTCAGATTTTTACGTAATGGAAAAATAATTTCTTTTCATTTTACGAAAGTAAAATTGATTGGGATTTTTGATTGAAACCTTATTACGCACACTCGACAAGATATAGGCAATATCGAAAAGATAGTTGTATGTCCGCACGTCATGGGCATTCTTATCACGGCGCAATCTCCTAGCTGTAGACAATATTTTTGATTTTTTAGACACTCACGTGTATTGCTGAAGAGTGTACCTGTTTATATTATTATTATTATTATTATTATTGTACAATTAAGACAATAGTATAAATCATCATTGCAATGGCCATTAGTCATTACTCATTTCCGGACGCGCTGTTAAATATTTAATTGACCGGTACCATGTAAAATTAGCCTAACAATAAAAATCTCATAGTACGCCCTACCTATTTAAATGTTGAAATCGAAAATCGAATAACTTATACAAATAACACGATGCACATATTATAATAATGCAATTATAGTCGTACCATCGCGATCGCCTTGGAGGCATGAATATTGAATAACATTGAAAAATAAAAAAAATTGTCTCGGACAATTCATATGAATGGTACATTATTTGTACTACCAATAATAATACTCTAACAATCTAATACAATCTAATACTCTAATAATCTAACGAGTTGATTCAGAAAATAATTTTCAAAAAAATAAACTCTACAAGGTGGACTACTTCAAATTTTTCAAAAATAAAAAATTATTGACTTCATTTTTTCACCAAAACTTTAAATTCAATTAAAATATCAAATGTAGTCCTTGAACCAGTGAGAAAAAAACGGAATCTGGAATACCTTCATTATCTCAGGAGATATCGCATTATCGTATAAATCTTCGGCGGGACAACCTGTAGTATATACAATGTCTTTGTATTTGATAATCGTGTAAAAACTATATTATGTCTATGAAAATCGTTTTATGACGGTCGGTCGAACGTTAAAAATATTAATTGCGAAATGAAAAACGTAAATTGTATTCGAATGTAAATGTAAAGTAATTAGCACTCCGGGCTATCGTCCATATACACATTATATAACTTCAGCCCTGGATCATGCTCAGCCATACGCTGGTGAACAATATACGCCCTTAGCAGATTCTATTTTTATTCACGAGATCAAAACGACGGATGTACTAGTCGCTTAAAAAAAGTCCTTGGAGGGTCAACACAATAGTATATTAAATTAAAGGTGATCGGGATAATAAATATTAATAGGTAGCTAGCCCACGAATCGCTCGTCGAATTTCGATGACTAGACGGTAGCACTGTATCGGTATCATAACGTATAAGTCACACACGCAGAGCCGTCATGTGAGGCCCCGGAGCCCAATATATTTCGGCGGCAATTAAACACGCTTAAATTATGATATATGCATTTTTTTAACACGTCAATTATTTTTACTCAATAGTTATTAAATATAAACATGATAATTTTATTGGTAAAAAGTGAATTATTGTTGATTTGTACATGTCTGCTACGTTATTCCGAAAGTTTTCCGACACCGAGAGTTGTTATATATAGTTCTATCTCTACGGCTCGAATTCGCTTGTTTATTTCTACTATAGTCTCAACATCACAATTATATATTATTATTATTATTTTATTATCATATTATGTCGACTGAATTCAGTAGCCGCCAGACATATCCATGTACCAATGTACGTAGACAATACCCCGCGTTCAACCTTTTTATTTACTCGAGTCTTCTTTCCATGACGCACGGCGTTTAAAGAGGTCATCTATAGTACTCATCACGATTTTTGACATTTTTGGTTCCATGATTTCTATCAAGCTATCAACTCTGCTGTGATTTGACGATACTATAATATGTGAGTTCTATCGGTTACTATGTTGGTGGTCCACCATCCAGGCCATGTGAGTTCGTACAGTGATTTACCCGGTGGATTTGAATACGATGTTACTTTACCGTTTGTTATAATTATTTGTAAAACGTACAGTAAAAAAAAAAAATAGCACTATTTCCTTTTCATTAAAACGCGAAACGTGACCAAGAGAATTAATTCTAAATGAACACACTTTACGGTGAAAAAATGAGTGTGATTCATTTAGGTAGGCAACAAAAACCAAAATAGTCGTCATGATAAAAGTATTGATACATATTTATTTTTTTTTTTTATAAACAAGAGCCCTCATAAGATTCCGCGGGGTCTCCGCCCTGAGGTTTTCGGACCCGTGCCTTAGGACGGCACTGCGCACACGCATCTTTTGTCGCACGCACTAGTCAGCGGCCAACAAAGGTCGCTGCGTCCGTTTGACGACAATTGCCCGAGACCGCGCGGTGACTTGTATTGCAGAGCGACCGACGGGACGGCGCTTTAGAGGGACATACGTATAATATTATATAATATGTAATCGTGTAATGTCGACGGCCGGTCGAGGGTCGGATAACGAATAAGAGCCGCGTAAACTGCATGAACATTATTATTATTATGACGTACTCGCCCTCGCGGATCGCGTCGTACAAACCACCCGCCGAGTCGCCGCCGGCGCGCCGGCCGAAGACGACGACCGTTTCGACGTTCCCTCGGGATTATTACGTGTATGAATGTACATGTGCATACACGCACAGCTATGCGCTTGATAATGTGGCGGGCGGGGAGCGGCCGGGAGGACGAAGGACACGTGCGCAGGAGAAGGATCGGCGCGATGACGTGGGAGGAGAAACGGAACGCGGCAAGACGCGGGCAGCAGCGAGCGCGAAACGGCGGGCGGCGGTGACGGGAGAAAGGTACGCGCGCGACCAGGGGGCTGAGGGTCCGTTGATTGTCGCTCTTGTTCAAAACGCTGCCGCCGTCGCCGCCTTTCATTCAATCACTCCAAACATCATCCATAATCCCCCCGGTGGTGGCCGCTGCGCCCTAGATATTATATCTCCTTCGTCCCTTTTTTTTTATTTCTTCGTATATTTTTTTTATTTTTTTTTTTTTGCACCGCCTCGTAGTCCCCTATCCCCCCATTCCCACCCCGTGGAGCTTTTCAGTCATTTCCATATTTACTATACATTTCGTATACATAATATTAATGTAGACACGATCACTACCGATTAATACAAGTTAGGTTAACCTTACCTAATCCTGTGTTTCGGGTTCACGTGCACTTTTTTCCCGTCGGTCACCTGCCCACGCGACAACGTTGCATCGTCCGCGGTGCAAATCGCCAACAGTTCTCTCGGAATACGACGTAACTTATGTCCGCTGCAGTCGTTATAAATTCTATAAAAACAATCCTTTGTTCAGTATGATGAGTCTGGCCAATGAGGACCCATCTCTTCTCATTTCATTTATTTATATTAATATTGTTCTATCTTTGTTTGTGATTTATATTCACGTATACGTACATAAAAAAAAAATAAAACAAAATATAGTATAGTATAATATTAATTTTCATCGCCCACGCTTGCAATAACCAAGAGAAATTTAAAAAAATGCGACTCAGATGAAGTGCGGTCCAATATTGTATAGAACTGTGGCATAAAATATCTAACATCTAACCAAGGATTTATACATAGTAAATAACTTCACAAGAGGTATTTCCAAAATACTTTGTCGGGGAAACTGAATATAAGCTCGTTGCATAGTCATTAAACAAAAAGTTTTATTGCTCAGTCCGGATCGAGTTGTTATATCTATTATATACGTGTTGCAAAATAACGTCGCAACGGAGTAAGACGGATTTCCACAGTTCTGTACGTAAACATCATGATATCGTCTGCTTTTATGTTAACTTATACCATGGTTCTCCCCCCTCCCCTACCATCTATCCGTATACCGTGTAGTGTATAACCCTCGATAGACTTAATATGTACACTGTTATAAACGGTAAAACAACACCGGAGCCGTACGAAACCAGGTAGCATTGTATAATTAGCGTTATGTACAATGCAACGTCGAGCGTACGCTACGCAAACATAAATGTATATTTAATTCGATCAACTACCCTACACCCAGGTAGTTTGATTAAACAGTTTACCCTGTCTTGTGATTTATTCTTCATGAAATTACATTCATGAGTTCATAGAGTCGAGTGAACTGCAGGCGTTGCAGTGCACGTTAGCGCAAAATAATGATTTATTTTATAGGAAATTTCCGTAGTTGAACGTGATAATATTACTATAACAATAAAACGTAAGCGGCGCTATCATGGAAGTGCGCCGTATTCTGTATCAGTCAGGACAAACGTTTTATTGATAGCAAGACCCTTCTATCCCTCAACCACATCGATCATTATGAGGGTGAAAAAAGAGATTTTTACTAAAATATTACTGTATTTCGTTAAAAATTAACGTAGAAATACAACAGGTACAATGTGTGAAACGTTTAAGCTTAACATAATAATATGCAAAATGAAATATTTTTTGTCGGAGTGATTACCAAAGAAAGTTTACCTATATAGTATTATACGTTTTTTAATCCCTTCCGTTGATTTATCGTAATAATAACGCTTCCAACTGGTTTTTGTGAAACTATTTGAAAAGTAAAAAACACTAAAAAGTCTCTGATGGATTAGACTGCACGGTTCATGATGTATGATTTCATAGCATTCTGCCCGACAGCTACAGCTAAGATATACAATTTCCAACACGAAACACCTAAACATTTGTTTTTATCGTGCACTATTGTCTCGATATTTTGTAGACAATATTGGTCCACTCTTATGTTACGTATAAAGCCGAATACGTATTATTGTACGTGAACACCGCGACTTGGCGTGATCAGTGGCGTATTTTCAAATTTTTCTGGGGGGGGGTCCTCAGTTTCTACCTACATAATTAATATTAACTATAATACTTATAACTTGAAACCATGCGTCCATGCTGCAGGAACATGTATCTGTTTTAGCTTTTGTAATTAATATTAAACTATATTTTATATAATATTTTGTTTACGGGAAAAAAATATGTCCGCGCGACCGCGCGTGTCTACATAAATCGGGTTCTGCAAATATGCAAGAATTTTACTTTTTTTTGAGAGAGGTTCTGGAGGGGGTCCAGTACCCCTGAACCCCCCCCCCCCCACGTAAATACGCCACTGGGCGTGATGAATATTATACGGATAGATGCGGTTGCCGATGGCTAAAAATGAAATAAATGGCGCCATACAACACGATGAACGTAAATGCTCGTAAAATATACTAATTATGTATGTATATATTTGTATATGGCGTTTAATATAGACGTCTCGTAACAAATGACGTGTTCTCGGTACACGGAATTATTTTCGTCACCACTGCCGGGGTGATGACAGATGCCGCCGTACTTTTGCGCATGGGTGTTATAAAAGGATTTGATCCGTCGACGTGGAGGTAATAGTGAGAGAGAAAGAGGAGACGCGCGTAGAGCAAACGACGGCAAACGGCAGAGCAAATAATAATAGTAATATTCATGAATGTGTGCGAACATGTATATATATATACGTGTGTGTGTGTACTATGTATATGATGCGCGTGTAGTACAATCGTACACGACAACGCGCGGGTTTTTACGAATGTCCAAAATCGAAATCGTATGCACCCCGTGCGGGGGATTGCGTGAAACAGGATTATTATTATCGGTAGCGACGACTGCGTGTTGCGGAGCCCTTTGAACTTGGCATAAAAAAAGCAGCGCAGAGCCAAAGACCCCTTGTCAGCGTAGTCGGATTTTCGGTTCGTTTTTTTTTTTTTTTACTTCTTGTCCGCTCAACCGTACACGCGCGCCAGCGTATTCATCAATCCCACTGTGAATAATATCGATTCGTTTCCTTTACAATTAGCTACAAAATATTTTGACCCGACTGTTAAAAATAAAAAAGTTCTCCGACCCCAAACACGTAACTGGCTTAACATAATACACTGCGACAAAAGCGGAATTTTTTTTTTTCATCGCGTTGGAAATTGCTGTCTACACAAATTTTGACGATGTCGCATACGAAACTGCATTAATTATACATAGTTTTTTCACTCACTATAATTTAAATAATAAATGCTTTTGCTGAAACTATAAATTTGCGGTAATACATATGTCTATATCGGATAAATTGATAGAATACTAAATATATACAATAAATTAATTTCCAATTTTACGGTTTTAAATTATTGTTTACATTTGAGTGTTTTTCGGTATTTTACCCGAAATCGCCATAAATTTTTGATTTACGTGTCGCCTGTGGTATAGGTATTTATTATGATTTTGTAATATTTTAATCTTAAGTTCGAGAAGATAGTCGCATCACTATTTTCTAATTCATAAAAACTACTTCAATTTCTATTTCAACTAAGTATTGATTTTCAGAATCATAACCCAATCAGGCTACAATGTTTATAAGTAGCAGTTTTTTCCACCGGAGACGATAGTTTAAAATTTGATTGATATTGTTGCCGTTAATTCGTTGCGTTGGTAGTTTCAATCAATGCACATTATCGAAAAGTGTTTCTAAACCAAAAATCGTGATGGCATGGAACATAAAATTGCACTCGTATAACTAACATAATATTACATAACGCGCGGTCAAATTAATTTTATCGCGTCACTGCTATACCTACCTACTGCTGAACCAATATAACCGCGGAATAACGACAGCATCCACGACGATATTTCAGCTTGACGTCGTGACCCGTGCGATCGACACGTACGAAAAATGTACGGACAACTTCGTAAAAGCCTTTTGCGCCGGTTGGGAATGTAACAACTGCTCCGGGCTCCGCAATACGGTTTCACCACTAGATGTACGCACGCACACACACGCACACGTACATATTATATATACGTTTACGTGTAAGCACACGCGATTCGGGTGCGAAAGTTTCGTCTTTGTTACTGTATCCCTCCCTCCCCTCATCACCTTCGTCGTACACACACACTCACACACTTATATATATATATATATATATATATATATATATACACGAGTATATACATATAAATGCGGGACTCGTCGATACGGTGGGGAAAATCTGAACTCAAACAACCAAAGGAACTACACTGTGTATAACCTTGTTTGCTCTGCCGGCAAACGTTACACGCACAAATACGCATTACAAGCTCTAACTAGATATGAATAAACAATATTTGTACACACAGGGCCAATATGTTTCGGGGCGGCGTCCTTGTTTCTCGTACACAGCATATAATGTGACGTGTGTGCGCCAAAGTGCAACGCGCGCGTGTGCGTGTATATACGTTGAGAATACGAATATCATTAGAGTACGGTATAGTGTTTTTAACAAACAAAACGATAATAATATATGTGTATACCGCGTGTGTACGCGACCCGACCCGCTGCGAGGACCACCACCGGTCCACCCTCCCCGAAATTGGCGACACGTCGAAAACGATTGCCGTCGGCGTACAGGTGTACCTATATGTGTCTTGCGAAAATAAAACTGATTGCACGCGGTTATATTATAATATTGCGACAATAATATATTCGTGATTGCAGGTTATTCGAAGCGCTCGAATACGGACTACATAATATGGTTGCGATATGTGTAACCCACGTGACCTGCAATTCAATGCGAGATTCCGAGGTATAATATGTATTATTAATAACGCTCGGATTTAAATGCCTTAGAAATATCGAAAAATGCCCTTTCAAAAAACGAATTTACGACCTAAAAACGCACTAAGTAATACAAGTAACGTATTTCAATAATTTAATACATTTTTTTATGCCGGATCTGTCAATCGTTTTATTTAAAACCAAAATTATGTAGGTACCTAATGTTGTCTTGGTACAAAATGTGCATTTGTATTTATGATTTCCCTTTTCTTTTGATCATATAACTAGAAGTAGAATAAGATTTTAAAAAATAAATAATGCACTAAAAACGTTTAAAAATGCCCTTAAACGTCAAAAACTTGAAAAAAATCAAAAATGGACGAAAAAACTTTGTTATTAGATTATTCTGTACCTGAGGGCTGAGACACATAATTGTATCTTGGAAATCATCGTGATAAGTATTCCAGAACAAATATGCATCGCAACCTGAGACTTAATTATTAGTATTCATACTGATTACTGGGGCTCATTTTACGATCAATAGAACCGGCCGACATTTCAGCACACCTTAGATAACTATCTAAATAATCTGAAATAGGATAAAATAAAATACTAAATCAGAGTCACGGCTTGTAGGACTTGCTCTATTATCTATTCATAGAGATGTAAATATGACTATTTACGTAATGAACAAAGTACCTATGGTACTAGATAAGTTTTCCAACAGTGCGCTTTAGTAGTTGGTAGCTATAGAGTATAGACAGCTGAAATCATCAGTCCAACTTAATTGTATGGTTTGTGGTCTTAACATTTAAAATATTAGTATACTTAATTAACTGACTTATATTTTTAGTTCAAATGGAGCTGTTTATAATGTAGGGAATTTTTTACCACGTGATGTGTAACCGCCGATCGGTCCCCCACCTGCCAAAACCGATTCTTGGACACGCCACTGCCGGGCAGTGCATATACCTTGTACTTTTCAACGTTTAAAGCGCACTGCGGTTATAACCCGCGTGAGGGGTGAAAATGTGAGAATGTCCGTGTAGATTTCGAACGTGCAGATTTCGCCATGTCATAGCGATCGTTCGCCCGTGGTCGTCGTCACTACCCTCGCGCGCGCAACTGATGTTATACTTTATTCACACTGCCTTAGTACCACGCGCCCCGTAACATTTCATGTTTATCGGTTATCGTACACGTGCATCTGCGCAATGTTACGCGTCGTCAAATTAAATTACCGCGCGGAGTGTGCTACGCGTTATCTCCGCGGTCCATCTGCGCACCGCGATACGACTGTATTATTATTATGTGCGGCGCACGCAGGTATAGGTTTGCGTACATGACGCGTTGTATCACATGATAATCGAAAACATTGAAGCGGACGGACAGACGATGATGTCACGGGGTATTCGCGATGCACAGCGATACGACTGCTGCACTACGGATCCTGTAAAATGTGCACCTGAACTTTCATTGTGTCCGGCGAGCATTGTAGGCCGTCGTCGTGACCGCTGTAACCGCTGTCGCGACAAACGCGGTCGACTGCCCGCGGTTACAAGTACGCACCCGTTTTGCGCGCGTATCGCATTATCTTATCGCGCGGGGACGGCCGTTTGTACCGCGGGCGCGCGTATCGATAACGCGGTCACCGGGGAGACTCGGCCCGCGGCAAACCGTGTTCTGCGCGACGTGCAAATAGAATAATGTACGCGCAGTTGTGTACGCGTAACGAGATTATCCGGCGGAAGGGTGGCTGGCAGGGCTTGTGCGACGGCTACGACTCGGACGACCCTCCGACCTCGGCATGACATACGCGTCGCCGCCGTGTAATCCCATTGTGTCGCTTACTGTTGTACAATATACAGTGTACTGTGTAAACATATGTATGTGTGTTTGTGTGTGTATGTCGCACTATGTGTAATAATAGACTACGTTTAAACCGGTAACCAAACAACATGTGTTACATACGGACGTCACGGTGGACGAACGACTTGGGCAGAGGTTAGTTACTCTTATTAATATCATGTTTGAGTAATCGTATGTCACCGTCACTGGGGTTCTAGGGTTCTTGTCGGTCGCGCATCCAAGAAGTTTTTTTTGGGGGAGGGACTAACATGTCTCATTAAAAAAAAACCCTGTTATGGCATCAACATTTGAATTGAAAAAAACTTTATTTTAAATTTTAAGACCATAAACTATGTACAATAATTAAAGATTTGAGATAATTATGATAATTATTCATGCCCCCTCAGCACCCCCCCCCTTCCCCCGTCGATACGCCACTATTTCATGTACGTTTTTACGTCCATGTCTAGCCGCGATGGTCATCGGTCTGTAAACGGCGTGAAATTAACACAAATCGTTATTAAATTAAAAAAAAATAAGCTATAGGGCTTATTATCGCGGATCCCTGTGAACGTAAAATGAGTAAAATTCAATACAACGTGCTCACGTCTGACTGTCGCACTGCAAACGGTATTACACAATATCACACATTATCGGTAGTGCGCATATTGAACGTAAGGCCGAATACCTTACGCGGTGTGGGCAGCTACTACTTGACAGTGATTTTTTTTTTTTCATATATTTTCGGTTTTATTTTCCATTTTTTTGTAAGTTTCTCTCATTGTGCGCCCGGTTGATTTATGGCGCTCGTACGCCGTGTTGATAATAACAATAATTCGTAGAAATAAAAAAAACGTTCTCACACGTCACGCTGTTCGGGCGATTTCAACAAACAAACAAAATGTTATTATCGCGCGAACGAGAACGGGTGGTAGGTAAACGCGGCGTGTGGTCGAGCGGCGCGCGTATTGAATAGGTTTTTTAGCGCTGAAAGGGCTCGTACGCAGCAGCAGCAGCAGCAGCAGCAGTGCGGAGGAGCGCGCGCTACACGAGAGTTTGACGGCGGCTCCCCCGAAGACGTTGCCGGGGTCCGTGTCTTATGGCAATAAAAAGGCGTTTAATTTGTTTCTACGCTCGACGAAAAATAATGCGCCGTGGCTGATAATATTGTTTCCACAACAGCCGTGCAGTGTAAATGTTTGTCGTCGTAACGCGCGCATCGTGGAATGGTTTTCTCCCGAGAGTTCGACTAACCGTGAATGTGCACGGCCGGGGCTCCAATCGAAAATGGGCCAAACACGTGTGATCGAGTCGGTAACATTAAAACTGTAGACGTGACGTGTGTATGAAAAAAAAAACGACGACGACGACGTTGCAGAACAAATCCGTCTAAATTCCGTCGTTATTATTATGACGCGAAGTATCGTGCAAGGTTTACGAATGAAAGTCGAATCTCATAATTTCGTAATTAAATGTACCTTATTCAGGAATATTTGATACGCACGGTCATTGTTAATTAATAATCGTGTGTAGTTATATAGTTGTATAGTTATTTATTAATATTACATTATACGCGATTCTTAGCCGATCGTTGGACCGATTAATTGATAATTCGTAATTGTTTCCATTAGGATTAGTTGTTTCTTACTCGCCTATAATTACCGAGCATAATAATATAGGTATCATATCTACTAACTACTTTGTACAGTGTGGTTTATTAATATCAATAATTAATGACTACGAGGGGAACATAAGGCTAATTTTTTTAATGAGAATTCCGATCACAATCGTGTATTGTTTTTATATGTGATTTTTTCAATACTTTTTCTAAAAATCTTTTATAATCGAGTTCAATTTTCACTACTCTTGAAATAAACATAATCATCATTTATCAACGTTAACAAGAAATTGTTTATTTTATTACTCATAAAGTCATAACTCATAGATGATAAGCATAACAATTATTTGAACTTGAATGCTACAAACCAAAACTCTCCTATTAATATTTTTATTATTGTGGTGTGAAATATCATAATAATTTATCTTAATATAATATAAAGGTAGCATTTAAAACTAAAAATTATAGGGCTAAACATTTTAAAAAAATACCCCCTTCCTTTGGTAATAATTCTGGAGACTCCGAAGTATCTTATAACCAAAAAAATATTTACATTAGTTGTAGAATTGCATATGATAAATTAGGAAATTGTCCACTAATTATTGTGAGTCTACGCGGATATCGCTGAAGCGACGTGCGGTGTAAAAGTTGAAATGGGTTTTCGCAACTATTGCACGCTGCACCGTGTCGCGGCGAATTCGCTACGCCACAGCCGCAACCGTCTAATGATGTGAAAAATTACTTTGTTTCTCTTCTAAAAGACCGCATAATACGGCGACTCCCAGAAAAAATGTGAATGCAAATATTCCGTGATATACAGTCTTCGAGTAAACGTAGAAATACGATCCGAACAATATAATATCTCGTCCTCGTGCGCAAACGCAGCGCGTGTGCTGCGGTTTTCTTCTTCCGCGTCGATGTAGGTAAATAATCTTCGTCTGTCTCGCCCGCTGAAACGTTTTACGCGTCGCGGCTCGCGTGCTGTTGTCACGCACATGAATTCGCCACCGTTCGGTACGCTCTATACGGTTTTCGTTTCGATTTTCCGTTCGAATCAAGCGCTCGCTTGTTCGTGTACGTACGCACCAGTTCTTTTAACAAGCGGTCAAAGCGCATGCGTGCGGTTTAGATTCTTACATTGTTCGCGGCCAAACCGCAAATGCTCGTGTTTTACCCCTCAACGTGTGCAATTTACCGCGCGCAAATAATCAACGGAATTCAGAATTAGTACGGACCGCGTCGGAGGTCGAAACCACCGAATCTTCAAAACGTCACGTTTGTTCGGTAAACATTCGACGATATTTTTCCGCGCGTCAACGGTGTGTATAGAGCAGCGATCCTCACTACGCGGCCCTCGGAACGATTTTCTGCGGCTTTCAGACTGAGTGTTAAGGATAGATAAACGTACATTTTAGAGTTGTTAAAACAAATATTTTTTTGAAAAAAAAAATGCTAACATAGATGCCATATTAGAGAGTTGTGAAAGACTTCGCCCTTCGACTTCAACGAATTAATAAATTGAAGTAGGCCTATTCATGAAATTAAGTAAAAGAAATTTCCCTACTCTTTTATATCCAAGAAAGTTAATTTTTTTGATGTAATAAACTTCTGTTATAATCATATTGTTTGTAAGTTATTTAACGCCACTTCATTGCGTATTACATATCAATAAGAAAAATATATATTTTTTAATCAACCTATACCGTTTAGGTTTAGGCCCTGACTAAACTGTACAATTTGTACTTGCGGCCTTGAGGAAAATTTGAGATGAACTATTTGGCTCTCTCAGAAATCCTAGTGAGGACCCCTGGTATAGAGTCTTATTGCACGTGTAAGCGCATACTATTTATATAGTGTAACAATCGTTACTACTATATACATATTACTTTTAGTATTACTATTATAGAAACATAATATAAGCTTATTATACATTAAGTTCCCCCCCCCCACTCACAGTTTATATTGTAAGGCCTATGGTCGACAATCGGTATGTAAGAGAACGCCAGTTCTCCGCGATTACCATCACGCTAACTTGAATTCCGTGTAACTACAAAACAGCCCTTTGATTGTTAAGTATGTCAGTAAGTCTTAATAAACCTTTATATATTAATAATTATCTGTACCAATACGCATTTATTTGTAATATTAAGATCCTTTAAACCATTTATGCTCCAGAGCTACGGTTAATTATATTCAAAAGAACCTAACTTCTTCCCTGAATATCTTATATTTAACGGGTCATCTCTGACCACGTTACAATAGGTACCGTATACATTCAAGCCAGATAGTCCACGTCATGATTTAGATCTTTTTAATGTTTGCACGCAGATAATTAAAACATTTATTTTATAATCAGCTCTAGTACAGCTTATAAATAGATTTATCTTGATAAAAATGTTAACACTGTTATAGACTTTTGGTTAAATATCAACGGCAAGAGACCAACACCAGAGGCGTAGAAAGACTCACTAGCGTTTTTACCAATTAAAAAATTGACGTGATGATATATTTTTTAACCTTTATTTTTTTGAGACTACAATTTATGCAACCTTTAATTATTATTGTATTATTATTACTACACTTACTGGTTATTATTACAATTTAAATTTCAAACTTAAAAATGAAATGTTCTGGCCGGTAAAATTCATCTATAATTTCTACATATGAAATTTTTCCGGCATGGCAGGTCTATGGATAAAATTCAACATAGCAAAATCATACAATTTTTAAAATGAATACTGAAAAAATGTCGTTTTGAGGGTAGAATAAAAATACCACTTTTATTGTACAATTTTGCGTCCCTTCACAATTTGCGTCCTTGGCGTTTGCATAGTTCGCCATTACTACCCGTTGCTACGCCACTGACCGGTACGAAAATAAATCGACATTATAAGTTAAATTAAACATTAAAACTAAATAAGATTATTATTATGTAGAAATCCAAACTTCGACGCTTGTCGTATTGAACCGTTTATAAAATATGTATTACTTTTTATTCGTCACTATAAATAGTAAATAACCCAATGGAGATGCAAAGTTTTCAAAAGTTATTATCGTCTCTTAAATTCTTGTGAAAATTCTTATTCTAGAAAATGAACTGAATACTAATTATAATATAATATAATAGTACGTAGAATAATACTTAGGTATATTATAATTTATAAGTAATCAGTGTAATGATAACTTTTAAGAATAAAATAATTGATTTTCAAGTCGTTGTTACTGAAATCCTTGGGTAAAATCATTGCAGAGGTGTATAAGTTAGTAACAAACACTTTCAGTACTATTAAATAAAAATGTATATACAATATTATCTGTTTCGTACTACTTTATATTATTAAATGTACGATCTACTCTAGGTCACGTTTTGAAGAGCATCTACGTAGAGATACAATTGAACCGCGTGCATTAGGCGTAGCCCGTGGGTGCAAATAATACTCGTCGTACCGGCGCAGCCCCTACGCGCACGCAGAGACTATAGGTAAACGAACAGGTGGCGTTGTTGCAAGGGCGGTTCGGGGGGATTGTTTTTTGTTGAAATTTTTAGTATTTCATCCCGGTAAAACCGCCCGGGGGGGAGTGGCCGTCGTCCGGTGCGGGCGGCAAAGTTACCGTGGTAACGCCGGTGACGACCCTACGCACACACGCGCACGTCGCGTACCGCAGCGTGTAGGGGCGGCCGGGTGTGCGAGGAGCAGCTTTGGTCGCCCGCCGGCGTCGGTGTTTGACGTGCCAAAAGCCGCGTCGGTGGCGATGTAAATGAACCGCGTCGCGGCGTCGTCACTGCGCATAATAATATATTCGTCGTGCGATGCCCCTCGGCCGTTTTGTTATGTACGTATAATAATATATGTACCAGACAATATATCTATACATTTATGTACATGAATTCGTCGGAAATTAAATATTCGTATAATGTATTCGACGCGCGCAAACAGTCAAACCCTCGGCCGGCCCGTGGTTTCGAGGGGAGGGGGATGGCGTTGTGGTTTTTTTTTATACGAGACGAACATTTCTCATCTCCTCCCGTCCACCCCTATCACGCGGCGCTCTCGCGTTTTTGTTTCCGTTCGGAAATTATTCCGCTGCCTAATGATTACGCGCGCCGGCAACACCGCAGCGTAAAAATAAAAAATAAAACCCTGCTCGGGTTTTCGTGGAATTAACGTCTGGCGCGAGAAAAAATAAAAAATAATCATAATTATTCGCGTAAAATCCTTGGAACATTAATTTTTTTCGCCCGAAAGGGAAAAAAATTACGACTTTATAGCTTTTAATGTTTTATCACAATATGACCGCCGCCGCCGTCAACGTAGGACGTCGTCTTTTATTATTATTTATTTATTTCATTTTTTCGTACAATATTTACATTGAGCCGCGGCCACGAATACATTAAATTTTAATTCGCTCCTTTTTCGTTTATTTGAACGAAAATTTAAATTAAAAATCGCCCTCGGTGTACTATACGTATATTTTTTTACGCGTACACACACCGCGCGGTCTCCGAGTCGAATAATTTCCGTCGTCGCGTGCAATTATAATAATAATAATACTAAGTGCGCGTACAACGAAAAAATAACTATAGAATGCATTTTTTTTTTCGCATTACGTCGTCGTGTCGTTGTAAATTATGACGTTGTCAACAAAGTTGATAATTGCGAATCAAACCACGAACCCGTTAAAACTGCACTCCCTTGTTCAACGATTGTTCGTCAACTCGCAATTACTATTGTGATAGCTGCGCAGCAGTTCCCCTCTCGAATGCTGCTCGAATTTCCGGGAGCATAATACACTTGCAAAAACCAAATCATTAATGATTTTCGTCACTGCGCTTTGAATTGAATGACAATCGTTAGCAATAGATTAATTGTTTTCCATTCGTCCGGCAAGAAATAATTATTCAACAACAATAATCATGTAATATCCGTTTTTCGATCATTTTGCGATCGCTATATACGCTTCATCATTACTATAATCGCCATAACTTCTCATGATTATAAATTACTTATGAATAATAATATAATGTTATGGTGTCACGATTATTATAAAATCTTACGCTTTTTACGCGGGATATATATATTAATGAATACACTATATATATATGATTTCATTTTTATACAATTTTCTTTCAAAACTATATAAATATATTATAGCGAATTAATTTTGAACAGGTTGGGCTAGGTCAGGTTTGCACAGGCCTGAAGGCTTTTTCTTGAATATTTTTCAGTTTAGTTTCTCATAAACGTTACGATCCGCGTGTATATTCAGTAGACTGGACCATAACGAAACCTAATTAAAATAATGCTACTATATTATTTTACGACCGCAACCACATATTTATGAGATCAAGTATTTTAAAACCGTCGCAGTTTTAAATAATAATACTATCATAACGTCTCCGAAGAACTGCAATTTAAAAGTGCTGTGTTCGGTTTTAGCGGCAATGTATACATATAACAGGTACGTCCGTGTCAAATTACGACAAAATGATAAAATGTGTATAGCATAATGCATCTCGAATCGTTAAATTGATGTGAACGATCGAGAAAAGATAAACAAAATGTATATTATATGTATTTTATTATTAATGTTGACCATGATTTCATCATGCATCCGTGATTCCGTACGCTGCGCAGACAAAATATTTGGAAATAAACAAAACCGGTCTTGGCATTTTAACGCATGGAAAAGTGGTGTGTATAAATAGTACGCGTATGCAACTTTCATCTAGTTCTTGCGTATACATTACCTGCCATACCTTATTGGTAATATTGATAAATTATACATACGTATACTTTATCTTACCTTATTTATTTTATGGCCAAACCATGGTAAATACGCGTGTACCTATGTAAACGTTTTTTTTTTTTTTGTAACGATTGAACATTAATCCGTTATTGGCTTAGTTTTTAGCGCTACTCAGGTTAAGGTACACACGATATAAAAGTTATAAACGTGCTACCGCATTACGCTTCACTGTATCTGATCAATTTTTCGAACCGATAATCTGATAAGTAATAGGTTTACAACACTATAAGTATTCGACTGACTCATAGAGCTACTGTTTCAAAACGAAATCCTATCGCCCCGCGGCCGGATTAAAAGCAATAAAATAAAATACATTTTATTGCATTTTGCTAACAAATCATTTAGTCACCTGTTTTATCGAAAATAACGAGTGACTATTTTCTAGAAAAAAAAAATGCTTTACCGGTGGGTAAAAAGTGTTTCAGTGCTTTTTGATATTATGTCCTTGGTATGAATTTCACATACCTAGCAAATTTACCGTCCTGAGAGTGATACATAATCTTAGATTTTAAACTTTTAAAACAATCGATAGAAATATTGAGAACATATTTCCGTGATGTACTTCTTTGTTTTTTTCTATGGATTCGTATACGTTTCATTTTTTAGATAAAAACCGATCGGAAAGCAATTGAAACCGGGTTTCAGAAAGATTATTTTTTGACTCTCGTACAGTCTTCCGAAAAAGCCACCCAAAAACAGCGAAGAAAACGGATATGTTTTTAACAAAATCTTGACAGAACATGGGTAGACAAAGGTTCTGTTGGGAGTTGATTTTTTTAATAAAACAAAAATATTCTATCGTGTAGATATTAGGGGTTTCTTTGTTTTTTATATGATATATGTATAGGAATACAGCCCTAAATGGTACGTAGCACTTTATACGAATCACTATAGTGTAAAGCGTGTTAGCGGTTAATTTATTTACGTACCCACAGAAACAATACTTTACAGATGGAAAATACTGCGTTAAGTTAAACATTTTAGCCTGAGGGATAACTGGATAGCCTCCCTCTTCACAATTAATCACGGCATGAAAAAAAAAAAACATTTTTAACAGTAAACTTGCATATTGTACAGATTGTAAATAGGTACTGTATATTGTGCACACCCTTTTTATTATTATACAATATACATACATATATATATATATTATTTATTTAAGTTTCATGTTTTGACTCAATACATTTTTTTTTTACCAATTGCAAAAAAAAGTGTCCCGTTATTTTTTTTTTGTTGTATGGTCACCCAACGTATTCATATCATCGCGGTTGCGGACGACAAGACGTACCGCGTTTTACCGCCTCCCCGATGGTACTGCACGCGTTCCAATTTCTCCACACAATACGTGATCGGCCCCGGCGAGAACGAGTTGAACAAGAGGGTACCTCGAAAACAAGCAAAGCATCGGTGTAATTGGTATTCCCAAACGACTGTAATACACCGTATACATATACGTGTGCGCGTGTCAGACTGCAACAGTATCCGTACACACAAACGTGCATCTCTATGCGTGTACACGTACACGGATCGCATAGGGCGCAAGTCGGTTCCACGTTATTATTATATTATAAGCGCGCAGCGGCCGACCCCTGCGGAAACGGGAAATTATACGGCCGTGCACGGGGAGGGCGCAACCGTCCGATTGACCTCCGCGGTCACGCTCATTCACCCTCTGCGGGTTAATTAAAAACACATCATCGATTTATATCGCGTGTTTTCGCGGGATCTGAACGCGTCGACGGGGTGCGTTATAAAAAAATCGTTTTCCCGCACGTCTGCCGGCCATCGCGTTCCCAGTTAAGCCGTCAACTCGTCAACTGTTCAAACATCACTTTACAGCGTGCAATACGTAATAACCGTGATATATTTTACTCATGTGCGTTAGTCATACAAATCATCATATAGTTTTATTAATTTATCCAATCTAACCATATAATGATTCCAACCGATGTACAAAATACGTTACCATTAGACCATAATTATATACTAAGTCATTTAAATATATGTATAATAGTCGTAGTAGTGTTTTTATGTAATCGTTGCAATGCAATCAATTATACACATCAGTCAACACTTAATTATAGTCACTGGACATTGTATACTCTTATCATGAATACTTAACATCAGTTAAGTGTAAATAATTATTTATCATCAGCTCATTGTTTTTTGATAAAGAATCCACCGAGGGGCAAGTACACGCGCACATAAACTTCGTAATTAACCACCGGGCATGACACCTGCAGCTCGTTCCTTCCCGTCATGCCATCGAGAGAAAACGCGCATTGATTTTCTTGTGTATTTCCCAATCGCTGTAGAATATTATACAACGACAAGTCTGTTATTTCTGATATAGAATAATAAATATCTCGGAAAATCCTGGAACAAAGTAGACAAAGAACTTCTGCCAATATATGGACAGTAATAGGGTGAAGAGTTTAAGGTACAATATTGTTACTCGCTGTTTTTTCTACACTTCCTGTTAAAGGAAAATGTAACAGAATATCTAGCCTAACCAATACAAAGCTTTGACCATATAGCTGGTTATTATTTTAATACAAGTGTACAATTTTAAAAATATGTCGAAGTCGTCGAGGACGTCGCGGACGAAATCTCAATCGCGTAGAAATATTTCCAAATGTTCGCGTGGCTTTGAGAATTTCGATAACCGTACCGGTAACTTCAGCAGCTTTAGCAGAAAGAAGCTTTTCAAAATGAAGAGTTATAAAAAAAACTGTTTACGTTCGACAATATCGCAGAACCGTTTAGTAGGACTAGCAGCGACGACAATCGAACATGCATAGAACTGCTGACGACTTAGACATTGTATATTTCACTTATACATTTTAATATTTTTCGTTTGAATTGGCTTACTCGTATATAGTAGTTTAGATTTAGTAGAACCGACCCTGACACGGTCACACTGTCTTATGATAAACGTGTGCGTCAGAGAGATTACATATTATCATTCGCGCCGTTCCGGTCTTAATGTGTAGCACACAAAATATTATAATATTTTACTTCCCTATACACAAACAGTGAACAATATTACACTCAATATTAGCAGGCGAAATCGATTTCTGTGTGCAGTTGAAAAGCAGAACGATTATTATAATAAATAAACAAACGAATGCAAAAATTATATTTTTATTATGATAGTAATATTATTTATAATGATAATATAATTATTATGACACGGTGCACGTGGGGTGCGGCCGGGTCAGGTTAGGTGGTGAGTGGTGGCACACGAGTTGAGAAAGAGAAAAAAACAAATAACGGTTTTTATGAAGAACAAGAAAAGTGTTTGTTTGTTTTTCGGTGCGTCGACGTATCAACGAACGATAACGAGTAAAACTGGTGATACACGACAAAAGAGAACTACAAAAATGCGTACGGTACTTCAGTGTCTCCGCGTAGCGCGTTTGCACAGAACAACGTCGCGACGACCGAAAGCACAGACAACCAGTCCGGTCGCTGTACCCCGCGGACGTCGTCGCGACCGCTCCCGTTCCCTCGCCATTAATGGGTGTCGTGACGGCGATGCGTGCCGCGGTCTGGTGGTCGATGAGAACGTAAAAGCACGGTCGGCGACAGCCGTTTCGATAACGGCCGCCGCACGGGTCCGTGTCAAGCATGTCTTTAGGCAACTGTAATAACGCGTATAAGCGTTAAACGTATGACGCGCGTGGTATAATGAACGGCTTATATGATCAGACGTTGGAACGGTGGCGCAAAATGATGGCACCTCATCTTCTTCTGCACGTCATAATCTAGCGTGCACGTATATTTTATGTATTTCAATACGCGTGAAAACAGTCTTGCGGTCTGCATACAATGCGTAATATATGCGCTGGCGCCATCACACGTTGTTATGAATTTGTTTGCAATCTGCAAAAATACGCGATCGTATGTTTGAATTAGTTTTTAGATAATATCGACGAGTTTGATTCACGTTATATTATATTGTAGCTGTTTAATAGAAAAACAGTTGCAATCGATACAATGTGTACAATGCTCGTTATATCTCACCATCCTCCTATTCTTCACTATCAGTCTCGTCGTCTTCCTCGTTTAATTCCAAGTTCCGGGCCGCCACGGTTCGATCATGCCTCTCGTTGATCAATTCAAGAAAATATTCTATTTCTTCCTCCGTGAGCTCCTTATCGTCTTCCGGCTCCTCCTCCTCCACCGGTGGATTGATTGTGGACAGTGGTGTATAACGCACGTCCACAACCTGATCCGGGGTCGTCAGCGGTGGTTCGCCGTCCTTGCACACGTACATGTTACCACCAAAGTCGGTTCCGAAACATCCGCTGGCGGCCTGATCGGTGTTTTCGGTCTGGACCTGGGGGTAACCAAAGACCATTCCCGAACACCCGAAGGCAGCCAGATCGGTGTTTTCGGCCTGGACTTGGGGGTAACCAAAGACCATTTCCGAACCTCCGTAGGCAGCCAGATCGGTGTTTTCGGTCTGGACTTGGGGGTAACCAAAGACCATTCCCGAACACCCGAAATCGGCCAGATCGGTGTATTCGGTCTGGATCTGGGGGTAACCCATGTCCATATCCGAACACCCGAAGTCGGCCAGATCGGTGTT
This sequence comes from Periphyllus acericola, assembly GCA_949715065.1. Lineage (NCBI taxonomy): Eukaryota > Metazoa > Arthropoda > Insecta > Hemiptera > Aphididae > Periphyllus > Periphyllus acericola. Next base: position 14,157,724 of record OX454272.1, on the reverse strand, counting down.
TTCGGTCTGGATCTGGGAGTAACCCAAGTCCATTTCCGAGCACCCGAAGTCGGTCAGATCTGTGTTTTCGGCGAGGACCTGGGAGTAACCATAGTCCGTTCCTGAACACTCACTGACGGTCGGATCGGAGGTGCAGTCCATCGGACATTGAAAAGGACACGGGCAATTAGTTGGGCAAGAGTGTGGACATGTTCCACCGGTCTGGAACGAGCATTTGATGCGGTGCCGCAGTGACATTTTCCTGGTAGTATAATAACATCGCACGTAAGTCGGTCGAAACGTGATTGCATTTGAAAATTATACACGTGCACGCGTGCACCGGTCCACATTTTTAAAGGGTTTATGTACACCAAGAATTTATTCGTCATTAAAATATACAATCCGTCAAGTAGCCCTAGCTGTACTAGTGTACTCGCCTTGAAGGTTGCGGAAAATCTCGAAAAATCTCGAAAAATGTGATCAGTGGAGAATATAATAGCTTATTATTGTATTCATGTTCCGAGGGGGTGCAACGGACGACGACCCTATACCATCGAACCGATCGCCGGTATGTACATAGTCGTAGTACAACGGCCAATAAAAAGCCGGTATTTCGGAGAGAGATCGATATTGATCGTTTTTGTAAGATCGGTTGTGTAGTGCGCACGTATCAACTTGACAACGGCCCGAATATATCTACATGCCGTTGCCGTACAAGATGGACGATGGTGATGGATATCTGTCTCGTTAAACATTGTTCGTACACTTCGAAATAGATTGTACACATTTATGTCGCATTTATAAAATGAAAGAAACGAAAAAAAAGAGTCCTCTATAGTGTTTTTAAAGACGAAAGGTTAAATGTTTTCTTTGTTTACCTTGGTTACCTGTACTAGCGTATGCTTCTAATAAAAAGTGAAATATTAAATATAAATCCGTAAAAAATGATGAACTCGAAATTGGCGAATAGCTTACACAATTTAGATGAGCATTTTACGTCTTACTATAATATTATTCTGATGGTGCGTCGAAAAGGGTTGACATTTATTTTGCCGTTTAAATGTATACACTATCGTTGTAATGAATAATTATATTCGAACAAAAAGATTTGAAATATGAAAATTTGAAGTGGACGGACTATTTGCACATTCTGCCCTGTATAAATGGTTGACGGTTTTGTTTTCAGCGACGGTACTTACCCAAAGAGCTCTGTGAGATCATGGACGACGGTCGTCTCCGTCCAACGGTCTACAACGCAGATCCTTTTGGAAGGATTGAGAGTCTCATCGTCGTAGTCCTCACATTTCCTCTTTTCTCCTTTTCCTGGAAGAAAATAACACATCAACGCAAGCTGCAGACGTTCACGTGATTCCGGACCACTTAAGTGTGGGAATGGTACTCGATCGAACTAGCATCTGCTAGTGCACGATGTTTTCCGAAGACTTACCACTATCCATCGACGTCGCTTGAAGTACACCAATGTGAATGACGAACATCGTGATAGGATTTTCGGTTGACAAAAAGTAAGCGCAAAAATATAATAGATAATGTTCTAATGTGGGGTGCGTAAACGGGTACCAAATTAGAACTGAATATAATCCATAGCAGACCTCAAGTCAACAAGAAAAATTACTTGACAACGATATTTCCGTTGTCGTCGGATATTATAATAAACGCTCTATAGCCAAATACGTTTAGGCTTTCGATTTACATATTTCAAAAATAATAAATAATATTCTATATTGTTCTGCGGTACATACGGTATAATACGGTGTACTGTATATGTATATTATTATAACATCGATCTGTGCACATATAGCAAAACAACGTGTAACTTCGGTGCGATCATATTATATGATAGTATGTTTATTTATTAAACATCAAAAAAATACAAGTACAAAACAGTTTGATATGTTTATATATATGATGTTGAAAATTGTTCAGTTTTGATATATATATACGTACAATTACAATGCACATATTATTATAATAACTATACACATTTTATGTTTCGCACAGTGACAATCGGCATATGATGCGTAATAAAGTACAATATAAACGGGATGGAATAATAAACGTAATAATTCATGATCAGCAATACATTAATAACATAATACAACCGATCATTGATTCTTCGGCAGGCCATATGTGTACCACTGAAACCACTAATTGCGCCTAAGAGCTATAAGACGCACCAGCAATTAGAGCTATGCAAATTTTATATAAACTTCAAAATACGACTGTATCATTTATTTGATTAAATTACGCACCGTGGGGCAAGAGTAACAGTTTCAAATATAATATTAAAATTTCAATGATACAATAAAATACGAATTGAATATGACAAAGTAGCTTACGATAATAATACTAAACAATAATTAACAAAAAAAAAATAATAATAATAAAGAATCAGAATTTAAGAGCTTATTAATTTGACGAAAATAATTGTATTACAAGTATACCACAAGTAACCGCATCATAATCTATGATCACTACGTATCAATAACGACAAAGCGTATATGTACTTGAAATCTAATACAATGCCATGAAATAAAGCCATAGTTCAGATTTTCATCAATTTCATGCAATTTAATTTCAAATGCAGCAGGGGTCATCATATTCAAAAGCAAAAATCGAAAACGAACTTTTTTTTCATTTACGGAGTGAGTGATTGACAAAATATTTTTATTCCATTACACAAATCATTACTATATGTCTTGACTATATTAATATCTGTCAGTATAATATATTCAGTAGATGGCCGTACAATATGTTTTCCACAATAATGTTGCAAGTGCGAGGTCCGTACAATGCGCGTAGCCGGGGCATGAACCCCGCAAGCTCCCACCATAAGCGATCAAGTTAACCGCCACGTCAGTTGATAATAATATTATAATATGTATAGCAGCGCCCGGGTCGGATATTAGTCTAGTACTGGGATTGTGATGCCCTAAAAGTCTCAAAAAATGCGCTTTAAAGTTGCATTTAAATTTATTAAGAATATCTTAAAAATAAGAAAAAAATTGTAAAATTATAATACAATAGTGTTTTTTTTTTTTTTTTTGATTGTAATATTCGTTGTTTGGTTGAATGGTCTTCTGACTTCTTAATCATTAGTTCTAAAAGAATTAATTTAAAAATACATTTCACCATTGTAACTTGGTTTTCGGCGATAATTTGAGCGGAAACGTCTGGTACGATTTTTATCGACGAAACCTTATCGTGTTATATAATTTATTATTCGTACCTTCAGCTGTCGTCGAAAGTCTCTTGTCAGTCGCAATAGTTTTCGTTCACTTTACAAACAGACTGTGAAAAATGGTCTAAAAACCAATAAAGAATTTGTCAAAAAATGCTAAAAAATATGTGCAAGTTCTCGTTAATATTCTTCGGGTTAATGAAGGATTAAAACAATCGGTATCGCACCCGAAGCACATTTTCTACTTGCGGACCAAGGTATTGGAATACCGCGAAAGAAGATGACATTTCTTCAAAACCCAGCCCTGGATGTAACGAATCGATCTCGTACACTACTTGGTATAAGCTACATCGGTGCGCGCGTGTATATATCCATGTGGATAGAAATCAGTATAAATCCAAATAGACGCGAATCGTTGAAACTCATAGCTATAATTTTTTTTAATAAATATATGTATACGGTTTTTACGACGTTAATCGCGCGAACTGTAAATAATGTAACGTTGGCGAGAGCATCGTCGAGCGTAGACGTTAAAAAAATAAAAAATAAATCAACATATTTACCATGTTCGTACATAAACTTAAAAATAATTAACCCAAGGCCCGAACCGACGACGACGGCGGTTACGAATTTCGCCTGTACGGGGTACGCTTTTTCCGTGCGGTCCGCACGACCGGCCAAAACGGTACCATATAACAGGGGTGGCGAACCTATGGCACGCGTGCCAGAAGTGGCACGTTGACCAAATTTCAGTGGCACGCCAAATTTACTAATCTAATATTAAAGAGAGAATACTAAGTATGAATTCTCATATTGAAAATAAAGTTTTCAAGAAAACCGAAAACGTGGTAAAAAATGCAGATACTGAAATTCTTACAGTCTGGAACTCGCTTCCTAACACATTTAATACATTAAAAAAAGTGACTCAATCTATCGTATACATTTTTTCGTCAACTTATGCTTATGAAAGTTTATTCTCCATAGTGTATTTAATAAAAACGAAGCAGAGAAATACAGTAATCGATGAAACTAGTGCTGCTTGTGTTTCACTGAAAACTACCAACTATACACCAGATATTAAAATGTTATCTTCTAAAAAACAACCACAGAAATCACAATCATAAACGAAATAAAAGGTTACAAATAAATGTGTACCTAAAAAATGTGTGTAAATTATTGCATGATTTTTCTTTTCATCTTACATGGAAAACTAATTTTTTTTTTTTTGGGCGCGCGAGCATATTTCAAAAAACTTGATTTTAAATGTTGGCATTTGACCTAAAAAAGGTTCGCCACCCCTGCCATATAATAACATAGGCACACCATAATGTTAATTACCATTGTTGGTCGTCTGAACGTAAAACGATAACTGCACGGATCGCGGTGCGTATGCGGCGGGCGCGGCGCGGCGGTTCGATTTTTATACGTCGACGACGTCTTCCGCGGCGATATTAAATTGCACACGTGAAACGCGCAGTGTGCTCCACGTTTTATCGGCGTAAAAAAAACGCTAAAAAATACGATAAAAATACTGTAGAATACACAATATCCTTCTTCTTATTTTTTTTTTTCCTCGCGAAAACGTTGAAATCGCGGCGCGGCTCCGGATTACGTAATCCAAATTACGTTTTCCAAAACGCGCGCGTCGGTTCGACCTAGAAAACGAGCGAAATCACCTCCGGACGCGCGCGTACTTTTAACACGCACGCGCGGATAAAAAGGTTACGGCGAAATAATAATGTCACGTTATCCGGTCCTCGATCGGAGTTTTATTTTTATTTTCATTTTTTTCCTTCAATCGCGTGACGCGGCGGCGTTGCAATGCGCGCGTGGGAACGTTTTCGCGTCGCACAATCGCGGCGGCCGACGGGCGACGACGAGTCCGCTCCGCGGGCGATCTCTCGCCGTGTGCCGGCGGCGCGCGAGTGTGACCGTCGTCCTCGCCGTCGTCGCATCGGCTCCTTCAATGCTCGCGCGTAATGCGATCATTCCGGTCCGCTGATCGTTTTTCACCGCGTAATACAGTGACAGTGTATAAAAACCAAATATTCCGTATACACGCTTGTACGGTTCGCACGTGAGCGTGCGAGAGAGGAGAATAAAAAAAAAATGAGACTTTTTCCACCTGACCTGAGTCGTCCGACGTGCCACGTGCCCCACGTGTACACACACACACGTCGTGGGAGTTTCACGCTGTTACACATAATATAATGCACATTTATTATTATCAATGCGCGCGTGTGGCTTTTTTGCATTTTTCTTTTCGCTCGAAAAGCGCATCGGAATATTATTACGATATTACGTTATATATTGCCCCGTGATCGCATGCACAATCTCACTAGTCCGCGTACCCTGTAGGGTGTACCCACCGCCCCCGGGGTGACGTACGTATGCACGCACGCGTATTATGATAATATTGTTGTAACGCGGTCGTCGTCGACGAGGTGCATATTGGCACCTATATAACACGGCGTACACGTGGGGGACAATAGATGTTTTGTTGTTTCCCGGCACAACTCTTTTTAGCACACCGCTCCGTATTATTATTGTTATATTGATATGCCTACTGCAGACGATCCGCGTGCCGTGTGTACAATAGAGTTTTTAATCGCCGCACGATTTACATAATATACCAGAGACGGCCAAACTTTTTCGAGTAGAGGTCAACCAAGACAACATTTTTCTCAGGACGGTCGACTTGAGCAGAGAGCGCCGACCAGAGTTTCAATGATGAACAATGATAACAATGATTTGCGAGTCTTAACCACCAGAGACGATCAGTGTATATACTACTGGTATAAATTCTAATAAAATGCCAAAGATCGACTTTTAAATCGTACGCGATCGACCGTATGGCCATCCCTGTAAAGGTTCGTTCAAACCGAAGCGGTAGCGGTGGCGGTAGCGGTAACTTCAGCGGTATTTATCGCTTTTTAAATCCCGCTGATCTAACCTCACCGGAGCGAAATATTTCGCCAAAAATTACTAGTCGACATTGTGAGTTGTGACACCCATGCGCGTACATGTATTTTGTTATTATTATATTTTTTTTTATTAATATCAATATTTAAAAGTATAAAACAACAAATTTCTATATTTTTTTAAATTGTTATTCCAAATTATATTTGGAATTTTTTTTTTGATTTTTATTCCAAATAAATGGATATTTATTATGAAAACTCAAGTTCAGATGAAGCTGTAATGGATGATGAAGAACGAAAAAGGTGCCATAGGCTTATAATTAGGCTTAGGTACTTATAGCTCTAAAAAATTATAATATATTATAATATATTAGCTACAATTATTTTTAAATACGGTTTGTGCTGTTACAATAACAAATAATAAAAAAATCATGTAATATTTAATTTTTAGACGTAAAAGACGAAAATGGGTTCATGAAATCAATAGCTAAAGAAAAAGTTCGATTCAACTACGAGGTGGAAACTTCAAGGTGTACGATTACGATGAATAGATATGTGTTTGATAAATATATTAATAATATTAGTTGGGAATTTACAACTGATTATCGCAGCGGTAAGCGAAAAATATAGTGTCTGCAGCGAAAAATAAAAATATCGCGCTCAATCTTGCGGTAACATTTTCGCCGCGGTATTAATTTCGCGCTAGTGAGTGCACTCGTATTAAAACGTATGTACATTAAATTTCGCTGACGCTACCGCCACCGCTACTGCTTCGGTTTGAGCGAACCTTAATATAGGTACCATCCACAGCGCACCTTGCCGCATCGACGTCCCGTGATTTTTTCATTAATAATTCGTCCATTATTTTCACATCGATCGTCTGTATACTAGGTACACGCGGTGTTAGCTGTAAATTGCAATTCTTTGATTCTCTAGTTTTTTTTTATTTTTTATATTAAAATAAAATTTTGGATTCCGTGGTCATTGGACGAACATCAAGATAAGTTATTCACATGAGATATACACTATTAAAATACAGATAGTTAGACGGTGTTCATGAGAAGTTTTGAGTTATGAAGGAATTCCGCACGTTAGTTCTGTACATCATTGCAGCCTCTTTACCGAAATGTTTAGGTACAGAAAACCTCCCCGGAACACCTATAACATTCAGCGAAACCTTATAATTAGGGCTAGGATTTTGTAGCATTTGCATTTTCTTTTATAGTACTCCAGGACATAGCTAATCAAAAACAAAATGCGATTCATACATCACAGAGTTAAAATTTACAATTTTGATTTTGCTTTTTTTGCATTTTCTTATGATATTTGTAAATAAATGCTTTTTTGGTACTTAGTGTCAGTTTATTAGCTTTTTATTTAGTTTTATTTAATTATACGCATATTTGATATTTTTAGAACATTTACGTACTTATTTATCTAAATTATTCTTTATCAATTTATTTTCATTACTATATATATTATTTCGTGGCTTCACCTTATCGGAAAATATTTCTGAAAATAAATTCTTTTTTTATTCTTTTTTTAAATTTTGTCAAAGTGATTACCGAGTGGGGAGTTGTGGTTACGTTGACTGTCTGGACTTCAGACGCAATGAGAACGATATTTATTGACTTGTTTACTATGTTTAAATAACAATAATATTATTTAGCATTCAATAATTATAGGAATTTCCATGGGGGTTTATATTCGCGTGATAACGTACGGAATATTGTTATTTATCGTGGAGCTATGGCCCATGAGTCACATCAGTTGTCGTTAATACGTTATGCCGACAAGTATTTAATCGTTTGTTGCATCTAACTGGTTAAAATGCTTTTTTCGAAGCATTATTGACAAATTTTTAATGTCTTTATTGTAGGTTTTTAGTGCATCATTTTCCTAGCCCTACTTATAATCTTTAAGATTTCCGAGGGCACAATGGACGGCAACCAGAATTTCAGCACTCAGCTGTTGGTCCAGTTTTTCTAATCCAGGTGGACATCTATAATCTACCGTATGAAATATGTGAATTAAGCTTTATTCCAACGCGACACCGGTTTCGTCCGCGATTCGCGTACACAGTGACATTTGTTTGAACTCAAAGAGGGTTAAGATTTTTCTCAACGCTATGGCATTTTAATTGGCAGTATATATGTAACTATAAGCTGCTCTTCGGGATGCACCCTTCTGCTTCCGTCAAGAATAATTATACGTTTGTACCAAACAAATTCTTTATAGCCCCTGCGCGTGCACGGCCGATCACTATATTCAGCAGTATTCTCAATGTTCTCACAACACGCGTACCTACACTTTGTGTACAAATGAAAACCGGTAAAACATGAAAATGTCCAATAACTATATGGGATCTCTTGTACGTTATATACTTTATCTGAAGTATAAATTTAAACCGTTAATTGTCTTAGATAAGTACCCATACTATCTGTACAGATGTTTTTTTATTTATTTGAAAAAAAAAATTGTTTTTTTACCCATAATTCTAGTTTAAATATTTACTCGTTATATTGAATGTGTATCTGCAGTATAAGGTTGTATATTATATATAATATTATACGGTATATGTTTTTACAGTTTTGTTATTTATTATTGTTACACATCAGACATCTGTAATAACAACACGCAGTCGACGTTTCTCAACAACTAAATAAACATTGTAATATTATAAATTATTATACACCGATAGTTTATAATACGTAATTGGTTTGTCGTGTTAATTAGTTTTGTGTCCTAGACGGAAGAAAACGCAATCGAAGTATAAATAAAATTGCATACAATACACTACATGCATATATTAAACCATTTTAATAACCGTGCAGCCGAAACCTACATTTTATTTTATCACATTTTGTTTTACATTTTCTGGTCACGTAATACGCGTTGTGTTATTGTGTGAACGGAGTCTTGGATAAAATTTACCAAAAACGAATTTAAAGTTATCTAAGTCCATCCACTTTTAAACTTAGTTATTTCATATGTTTGTTATTCAATTTTGTTACCAGGACAAACGTGTTTGTCATAGGGAATACATTTTAGTAGTAAATAACATGTATTTATTTTTATTTATTTTTGCATGCACGTGAATTCTACTAACCAGAGCTTAAAATAGACCAAAAGTTAAATATATTATATAATTCATTACGATAAATGTGTGTGCCTTTATACAATATTATTATAACATGAAGTTATCAGTATAATGTTAGAAATGTTGATAAGTTGTTTTGTGAAATAATTGAAAACTACACGATAAAACAATTTATCATAATAAATACTCGTAATTTATAGAAGTATTAAAGAAAATATTAATAACGATGACGAAAAACATTATTAACTAAGATGATTATTAATAAAATTATGAAAATACACTTAGGAGTTAAAAATGATGATTTTATTTTGAAACCGTGAAAATACAATTTAGTATACAGTGCACCTAATTTTAATAAGATAGGTATTATAAGTTAAAAGTATTGATTTTTTAAAGCATCCACGATTTTTTTTTACGAAATCTACACACACAGTTGAGCTAATTTTGAAAAACTACATATACCTGCAGATGATACATATACTTACACTGGTTTCGAAATGTCTTTGTTTGTATATCCTCTAAGAGAAAAAAAAAATACCATCGCCAATACACGCTATATATAATATGTATATATCCTTTGTACGTCGGGTTGTTTGTGAAGTTTTAAGTCACCATTTTTCTCTCTCTCTCTCTCGTGTCCTTTTTATTCCCGTGTTGTTTTCTTCTGTGTGTATACACATATATATAAAAACACGCACGCACGTAAAGTTTTGTACCCTATTCGAAAACCCCGTGAAAAGGGAAGAGAAAGAGAAAACAACCCCTGAGTTTGTGTCCCGGCAATCCCGTATTCCGAGCAAATCGTACGGCAAATTGAATCAACCCGCTCTGGGAAATCCGCCGAGCTGCTCGGTCGACTGGAAAAGGCGTGAACTAAATGCTGACGAAGCCTTCTAATACAATGCACTGCGCTCCGGTTAGGGCAGCATCCCGGCACCGTATTTCCAAAACTCCGTAAAAACAAAATCGTATTACGACCGAACAAATCCTGAACTTGTTCCATCGCCGTCAAACACATATCATATTATTACGCGTGCACATCGGGCAACGGCGACGTAACGCGCGTCTTGCTGCAGTCGTTTTACGAATGCGATCGGAGAGTTGTACAGTCGTCAGTAGTACCTACGTGTTATACTACTGTACACTTATCGGTCGATCATAATGTGTATAGCGTACGTACGTAATTGGACGTATCCGTGTTCCGTAATCTTATTTCGGTGTGAAAGTTAAACTTGCACCGCGGTAAACGTGATACTCGGGTACCTTAGCTGTGTACGTTTTGAAGAAATAGACATAAATATTAGCTTTAAGCTCGCAACTTTTGTGCGTTCCCACGGAAATAATACCCTCGGTGGAATACGATCGATCGTTTCAGATATAAAGCAACAACACGCGTAACACGCGGAATTATTCGCTCACCCGCGAGAAACGATCGAGTTCTAATCTTTACCGGATCGCCCTCAAGATCTCGCACTCCGCGCGTCATGTTCAGGAAACGTTCTCATAATGCAATACTACCTGCAGACGTGTATGGTCGTGTGGACGGTAAAAATAATAAAAAAAGTGTACACGCTGTTTATATTACGAGTTATAAACATATTTTATGGTTAACTAATTGCTGGTCATTATTACAAATCATGCACGATCCTGGTGATTGAATTTTGTTTATGATCATCCGGTTTGTACCTACGCGTGAAATTTTCGACGAAACGACCAAAGTCGACAAATATGAAATAATAATGTTTCGCCTACTATTTCAGTGTTTTGTCTCATTCGCGTTCCTTTTTAAAAATAATGTACCGCATATTCACAAAATGTACCTGTACGCATAATATTATGTCTCTTATGTACTTCATATGAGAGTATATTATTGTGTATGATATTGTGCGTCCTTCACAAACTTTTAATGTGTTTATATACGACACGCATTAACTATCTTATGGTACATCTGGCACGACGGAAACACAGCGGGGAACTTCCTCGTAAGAAAACAATTTTTATACTTCTTTTTCCAAATCCGTCATACCTGAGCATTGCCCAATATATAACAATCGCCGTATAAACGACGGAGTTGTTCGCGCCACGGCGAAAATCCTTCCTTTATAGTTTCTACAATGAACTCAGTAAGAACGTTTCTAGTCATGATGAACGTTGTATAGGTAAATATACGGATGAACAATTATCCTTTTGACATACTGTTTTAAAATAATACTAAATTCACTCCTCTAAGTATAAACTATAAATGTTTGTTGATTTTGTGTCATATCACTTATAGGATGTACCGAATATGCATGTAAGCTCCACTGAATTATTTCAGATGACCTACGTCTGATATCTTATGTAGCTCATTATTGTATACTCATGCGATGTTTTCGGAAATTATTCATACTTTATAAATCAAACACTCATATAAATGTTATTGTAATTTTTTCTAAACAACTTATCTATTTAAAACAAAACTGTAATTGTTCAAACTGAACAGAGATTTTGCAATCCGTGGTGATGAAATGTAATATGTGAGCGGCGCATATAGAGGAGTACAAAAAATGTACAAGACCGGTACATTAATGTTAAACATTTTACCGATAAAAGAAATTTTTCCAAATAATAGTTATAGCAACACTATTTAATTGCAGGCTGCTCGTATTAGTGATTTAAAAGAAATTGTATACTATAATATATATGTGAATCCACGTACAACTATGTAAAACTATGTACAACCGCATTATATAGCTTGTTTCAAAATCGTAATATAATATTGGGATAGATTAGCTTATCTGCCACACGCCGCCAATGCTCACAACATTTTTGTTAGATGTCCAAACCAAAAATTTTAAAACAGTTTTTCACCTCCATTCTCTTTATTTTCCGGAAGTTATATTAACTTGCGTTTTGGCCTGTCGCATCGCTTTGTCCAATCCGAAATCATCGTATTATCATCGTAAATTTTATATATGTTATACGATATTATTGTGTTATATTATATTAGAAAAAAATACTGTTTGTGACAGCAGTGGCGTATTCTACTTAAGTGTATGGTGGAGGGGGGAAGACGATACTAAATTCTTAATTTATAATTATTACACTTTTTTTTTCGATTATGCCTATGCATTACTTCGGTACACTTTATACTCTTGAACACATACCTACTGGTATATTTTGTATCTCTTATATCCATTGAGAAAGGTAAATAAAATGACACAACTCGTAAAACAATGTTTATTTACAAAATAAAATCTATGTTCCTTTTTTTCATTTTTGAAAAATTGTCAATCATTTAGTCAATATTGATGTCAATAGACCCATGTACACGCAGCAACGCTAATCCGCTCAAGCGATCTTTTATTTAGAATTAAGCAATAACTTCTAAGAGTATTAGGTCTTATCATAAATGGATATATTCAAATTACGACTGTTGTAATATACTGTTGTATATGCCAACTAGGCCAAAATTTAATTATTATATAGACAAAGTTTATCAGGAGGATTGGCCAGTGAAGCAAATGAGCTGAGGTAGCATATTGTAAATAAATTTTTAAGACAGCCGGTCGGACGAGACCGGGGCAGAGTGTGTGTGTTTCGGTTGAAGCACGTATGTGTAGAGACTACGACGCCACGCTTTAATGTTGTGTTTTAATTAAAATTGGCCTTTTGGTGTGAATTATTGTTTTATTTTGAAAAACCCATCAACTCTTAATAATTGAACTAATATCGATTAGCTTTGATTACTAAAGAGAGGATAGAGCGATACCCGCGAAAGTGCGGTATACGACAATACTATCTACAGCCGTGATTCAAGCATCCGATTTGGTCCATTGGGGGGGGGGCGATTTCCCCCCCCCACTACTCAAATACGCCAACGTGTGACGGAAACGATAAAATGATCCGTCAAACCACGTCGTCATCTCAACACTGTGACGATGCGCACAAGTGTATTATACTGCACGTAGTTATAACTGAGCACGAGAGTGTTCGACAGTATTTTACGGTGCCGTTTTCCAACTGGGAAAGAACAATATTCGTATTATCCGTACACGCGCGCGTAGTGATGGGTACTGGGCAAATACCTGATGGGTAAGAAATTTATTTCGGGTAAATACCTGAGTAAATACCCATGACATACATACCTTTCCAAAATCGGGTATTTATTTTTTTTTTATCGCCCCGCGGCCGTCACACTGCTGAAGTTGGTTTACCTATCTATTTTTAAATATTAATCAAAGGATTGCATTTTTTATTTTTACTAAGAGAATTTTGTTGATTTTGTTATGTTTTATTCTTTTATACTATGATAATGTATGTTATAAAAATTATAATTTGTTTTTATTTTATTTTAAATAATTAAAGCTTTAACACTACATACATTTTTTTAGTTACATTATATTGGTAAATGGTTTTAAAATTTATTTAACATTGAAATAAAATAGAAAAATGCAATAAAAATAAATACCCAAAATACCGGGTATTTATTTTAAATACCGGGTAAATACCCTGGTTATTTACCCTAAATTTATTCATCGGGTATTTACGCGCGCGTGTGATCTATATGTGCGTTCCAAATGTAACTAAATGTAGCCCGTACGCGTTGTACTGTATTATAAGAGCGCACGTGTATAGAGAGGCATGGGAACAGCATAAGGAGACCAAGTCGTCCAAGTCGGAAACATGACAAATCACGTGCCTCCTCGCGGTACACATAATTTGTGACCGTAAACAAACACTGTTTTCATAGATGATTGCGAGATTTACGAGACGATCACGCGCGCGCGCGGTCTCCCCCGAGGCTCAACCGACCCATTTAACGGCTATTCACCGTTCGATGACAATTCGAGCACCGCGCGCCCCGCTACTTCGCGGTCCCGACGATAGGGGACTTTATCATCGTACACATACGTGAATATTCGATACGTTCATACGTGTGCGAGTGAACATTTACACGGTGCGATTCGCAATGAAAAAAATAAAAAAAAATAATAACACGAATCGATTTCACGCCAAACGATTGTTTTAAGCCGGGTTTACACGTAACAATAAATGCCAGCAATCTATCGTAACGATCGAAGTGTTTCGATTTATCGTTATGTATAAATAGGACATTGTAACGATTTATTGGAATTGGAATTGGATCGGATGATTGATGCCGAGTGGCATCAATTTCTGCAAATCGTAACGACAAGTTGGAACATGTAAACATGTAACAACCATTTATCGCTGCAATTTGATTTAGTTTGCATTGGCCGTTCACAGAGGATAGTTCGTTTTTCCGTTGACAATTGTTTTTATTTTTACTCAAATTATCATGGCAGAACAAACACCTCGAGACTTCTTGAGAGAATTTATTGAGCTATATCAAAGTTTTTCTTGCCTGTGGCACAACAGTACTTCCTCCATGGCGAAATCCTCAATGGCCAACTGAGTTGTGATGAACCGCAGTCGACAAAGAATATTGGACAAGAAATCGTAGCGTGTAAACAGTATTCACTATTTCGATTAATTGAGGCAATAAAAACGACGATAAATTGTCAATCACATCGTAACGATTTATTGTTACGTGTAAACCCGGCTTTACACAAATAAATTATTATCGTACGCCGTTGCATAATATGTACGTTCACGGCCGCGTGTAGAATGTCCCTGCTCCCTTGCACCGTATTTTGCGTCAAGACAAGAAAAAACCGAAGCACAGGCTAATTCATCGCTATGTATATCGTAATGTACATGTTTGAATTCGTCGAGTTCATTATAATACTGTTACGTGTCTTATACGTACGTATATAGATTAACAATACACATTTACCTTTGATTATATATATTATATATATAATATATCTGGCTATATACCACATTATCTATATAACAGGTACCACATACATATATTATATACCCGTAGAAGTCCTGCGCAGCTTGTTATTTGTATATTATTACGTACAGGCACTTAAAATTATAAATAATATAAAATGTGCAAAGAGTAATGATTTTAATATCTAACGTTCGTTCACACATCATGTTATAATACTTCAATTGCGATCGAACTGTATAGAATTGTATGTGAATATTTAATGATGTAAGGTACATCACAATAATATTTAGAATAAATTGACAATTTTTACGGACGCGTACGCGACGCGAAATATTATAATAATATAAATATACGTTTAGTGTTACATCAGCGAATCGCGCGTTTGCGTTGCTATTTTTTTCAATTTTTTTTTTTGCTGTTCCGCCGTCAATTTAAATAAACCAACATATTGTTAACTATGATGCGAGTGCACACAGCATTACAGCTAGTGTTTTATGTAAATCGAAATCGCTCGATATTGAATATATGATGATTGCAGATGAATTATGACTTTAGGACCTGGTTCAAATACCATAAGAACCATCGAAAAGCGCTATTAAAAAACCGATACAATTGATTTTATTGTATGTATTGTACTATTAGATAATTAATTTAAATTTACGGAAAAAAATAAATAAATATTTTACATGTGTTAGCTAAAAAATTGCATATTTCATATCCACGCATATTCCATTAAAATAATTTTCAATAATTTTCAATTGAAAATCTTAGGAAAATATTGGTGTTACAGTGTAACAACTTAACAGGTATCATGAAACATGTATTTATTTCCGGTGCACAATAAGATGTCAAAATGCCAATCAGTTTTTCACCATATTTTCAGTATCATGAATATACTTATTTTTATATTTTTTATTTTTTGAAACGTAAATAATTGTTTGCATATTTAACAGTTTTCGTGCATATTTTACACTTTTGCTGCGCATATTTTGCCATTTGTAGCTCCCACAACTGCCGAGCCATTCGCGATGACCGACGAGTATAATGCACGTGACATTGTACATACTACGCGAAAGCGCACATTACGGACGTACACATCACCAAACCGGTACGGCCGGCCATCAAATAATATGGATATTAACTGAAAATATATATTATTATGTACATTTGAACAATGAATTCGTCTCGCGTCCATGCGGGGCAACGAGTGAGGAATGTACGACGTAGTACGACATACGTGCCTCGTGTACTCGTATACACATAAATGCGTAGCCATATATACGTATAAGATAAGTGTACGCGTTATGATAATATAATATTCGTGCACCTATGCCAGCTGGTACATCCAAGTGTAATCCGTACGTAGACGAATCGTTTAGCTACAACCGAACGACGTGCGAGTTCAGACGCGATCACAACACGGTCGGGATCGCGGTGCATTATATTATATCGTACACAGGTATACGTGCGCGTATAGCGTATGCGTGTTATTCAACACGCCGTTTCACATACAACTGGAATATTATGCACACGATGTATCATTATATGATAAACGGTAATAAATCGCGCGGTCGTTGCGGTGCAGCGACTGCATTATACGTATTATTATTATCTGATAACAACGCGTATTATTATGCGCGCGGGACGACTGTTGCAGTTCGAAAATCGAATGGTGCACTCGCGTGTAAATACGTATATTTATTCAGGTAGGTAGGTACGTGGGCGCGTAATAATATTAATAACGATGGTAATAGCATAACGCCGCGCGCGAATTTACGAGCGTAGAAATGCATGTGCATTGTGCATGTACGCGCAGTGGTATGCGCGTATGTGCATTATAATAATCACACGAGCTTGTAGCGCACAATAAATACGTACAATGCGCGTCCGTAGAATACGCGCGACTGACTGCAGCCGAGTGATGCCAGCGTTTTAATCTCAAAACTAACGACACGCTGTAAACAAGAGTATTATGCATACGTATGTATATTAGTAACTACATAATATGTACACACGCGTGCGATTCTTGCAGCATAACGTATGGGCACAGCGCAGTGCCGTAAGACGGAATGTATCTAAACACTATTTGCATGCGGTATCCAACGATTAACTCTTCCAGTTTCAAGTATGCACTTGAAATATTGCCTTAACGGTAGTTCTATAGTCGAGTAAAATACATAAAGTGCAAAAATTACTTTTTTACATGTAAATATAGTAAATTATTTTAATCATATAGATACTATACTATTGTATATTATATTATACATATTTTATATAGTGTGTATTATATATTACGGTACATACTATATAATATGTATATTTAACTATACGTCCATGCGATAAATATTTTTGGTTTTATACAGTGATGTTATAATGCATAACATATTGTATGGTAGGAAGTACAGTCCTTCGCACTACAACTTGTTAACATTGTTTTGAATCGTTCAATTAAATATGGCTGAAATTAAATGTATATACATTTAATGCGGTAAAAATGGCTTTTGTATACTTGCTATCACATTATTTTTGTTCCATGTTCATTTTCGTTCAGATGTCTATGCGTATCAGCTCCTGTAATAAATTATCATCTATTATTCCCCCAACTATACATTGCAATAATCTTTTGAAAAACTGCAGTATTCTGCTTCTGGCAACGGAAGGGCCGTGGGTATACAAACGTATATTAAACGTACAAAATAGATTATAGAATACAGACAGCCGTGGTACGTGGGTAAATTTTGACCTAGAAAAAAAAATGTGTAAAAATTACATACATAACGTTAAGTTTCCGCCCGGGGAAAAGAAATTCTAAAAACCGTACCCGCATGCGTTACACTGCACTCTGCAAGTCCACATGACCACATCATACAATTACTTTTTTATACAGTCGTTTCGACAAGGGTTATATACCGCACTGTACCTAACCTGCGGTATGTATTTATGTACAAACATCTTGTCTTGCAGGGTACACAAACTGCGTATTCGCGGGGGTTTCACTGCATTATTGTTTTGTCTTTTTTGTCTTTGGTCAAAGACCGTAACACACACACACACACACACACACACACACGCACGCATATACAGGGTGTCTCACCGAGGAATTATTCCACTGTGATATCTCTTGAAATAGTGAAAATATTAAAATTATGTCTTAATACAAGACTCGCACGGATAAGGACTACAAATATTTCACATTTGTTCACAAAAGTTGAAATACATGTTTTTGCTATTACGGTATAAGCCATAAGGGAATACGCAATTTTTCTATAAAATAAAAAAATTATTCAAATCACAAGTCCAATGAAAATAAAATGTTGAAAAGTCAAAATGTTTAGAAAAGTAAACACAATGAAATATGGCTATCTTCAAATGTTTCGAAAGTAATAAAATCAAAATTTTTCTGAATATTCGTAGTGCCCGTCCCCGTGAGTCTTGTGTAAGACAAAAAAACCGAATTTGAATGTCTTCAATATCCGAGGGGATAAATCCTCGGCGGGACATCCTGTACAATATACCTACCGTACATGTACTGTAATAACAATTCAATAATATAGTGCCTATATAGTCGTCATTCGCGTACACGTAACGATAGACGCACACGCGCGCATACTCGTACCTACATATTATATACCTATACGCGCGTTCACGGTCGGATGTAGAAACACAATGAAAACGGCGACGACGCGACAGCGGAAAAAATAAAAGGCGGCGGCGGTTGTTGCCCAAGTATATAATATAATATTATTATAGATATTTTTTCATTCTCGTGTCTGCGTCCGGTCGAAGGAGTACGAGGGAAAAGAAAAAAAAAAATTAAAATAAAGTAGGTGCCCACCGGATCCTTCGGGCCGAGGGCGTGGCCGTCTACGGTCCGGCGCTCCGCGGCCGCGCCCAGCCGTCCAATCGGATGCGCGTCCCCGCGCCGCCCGGGGGCCACCTCTGGCCGCTCGCGCGCGCCTGCGCAGACGCGCGCAGAATCCATGACCCGCGCCGCCGCCGTCGGTCCGGACGCCGTTCGCCGTCAGTTTGGATCGCTCCGCCGCGAACGGCCCATACACACCGGTGGCCGCAGCGCGCGCTCCTCCTGAACTCTTCGCCACACCGACGCGGTGCAGAAGTGCGACCATCAGCGGCAGCAGCAGCAGCAGCGGCGGCGGCGGCGACGGCGACGACGACATAACAGCTGACAGCGGTCGGCGGTCATGTGTGCTCGGGAACAATTCGAGTGATTCCTTTTCGCCGTTCTCGTACGACCACGGCTTTTGAACGATGTGCGTTTACCGTGTTTCATAAACATATTGCAAGCCGATATTACGCGCGGCGTGAAGTTTTCCGTTACGGTTTTTTTTCCCCCTTTTTTCCTTTACTCTCCGCCAGTGCACAGTACGGTAAACGCAGCAGCCGTACCTGTACCGCGGTTGTACGTTTATACCGAGGTTTTTCCTTTTTCTCGTACATGTTCCGAAAACGCTTTTTTTGAACGGTCGCGCAGTACGGCCATATCTGCGGACGACGCGAAGCCGATTTCCTCGGGGTTTAGCTGTACACTACGCACAAACATGATCCAAGAAAACCGATTCGAAACGTACGGTTTGCCCGCGTCCTTCATCAAGAACATGAAGGTAATTTTTTTAACTTTTTATAGCTTATACAGATAGCTGGCGTTCTCGCGTCTGCGCGTACGAATAATATTATATGTATATATGCCAGTGTACGTGCGATCGTATCATATGTTGTATATTAATATTGTACTTATACACTGAGAATATACCAAAAACGGTTGATCTGTTGAAATGAGCCCGCGGTGTTGGTGAGTTGAGACGTTTGTGCTTTAGTTGATTCCCGGGTTCATTTAAGGTAGGTTTGAATTGATTCCCGAATATCTTTGGTGCGACGTTGAATATATGAACACTTACGCCTATTAGCGTTACCCAGGAGACACCACAAGTCTCTATTCTTCTTTTTTTAAATTTTTTCATATTTTAAACCGTGATTGTCATTGTGTCATGATATGTTAATTTTAGATTAGTTTATTAAGGAATGATTAATCACCATCACTTTTAGCAATCAAGTCTGCACTAAGTAAACATTTGAAACTCATTGTTCTTACAAATTTCTATTGGCTTATGAGAATACTACTATACTTGTTTATAATTATATATTTTTCTTGGGTTTTCTTGGATTTTCTAGTCCCATTACTCCTGAATTTAATATATGTTTCCGACTGCATTTATATAAATTGGTAAATATTCGGATGCCCATTATAAATACAACTGTGAGTTTCGAATGATAACTCTCACAACTATTCGTAGTTCTGTTTATAGCAGTGGAGAATTGAACACATATAATTGATGGAAAACTTGCTTCTGGGGAAATATAATTATCAAATAAATTCCACAATTCTTATGTCATTCTTATGTCATCTGTTGGTTAACTACGAATTCGACAAAATACCTGTTTTTTTCGTGACTGAAATTCAGCAATAAGGGAATAAACTCGTACATAGGTACCTCTTAATAGTCACGGAATCATTTCGCCGATATCGATGGAGGTAGTAAACCAAGTACGTGGGAATCATCTCATATGCAGCCAAATAAGCATCGGATAAATTCGGGTTATACTCGTACATATTTTAGGTACCATAAATATATACGCGTTGTGCAGGCTATCGTGAAGTTTCTCAAATTTAATACTTCTTAGAAACACAAAATTTACCTAGGTAGTATGCATCTATAATTATAGACCAAACTTAATATAAAGCAGGTGTATATGGAGCTTGGATAGCTATGCCATAGCACTAGCTATATGGAAAAGAAACTTAAGGTGATAAAATATGAGTTAATGCTCAAGCATTAGCTGACCCAACCAGTGTTTGGCCTATATGATTTAGTAAGATATAGTTACAAGAAATGTTAAGGTTGAGATTAGTGACTATAGTTTCATCATGTAGGACGGAGGGTTCAATTGGTTCGGTATTTAGGTTAGGACATAGGTATTTTAATGCAGGATGAAACTCTGAGAACAGTTATGGAAAGGGCTACCAAAGTCAAGGATAGATCTAAAGAAATACAATAGAGGGAAAATACCGTACTATTCTTTGATTAATTAAAATGTATTTCTGCATTTGGCCTTTGGCGTCTACATAATATATTGTTAAGGCATGTGGTGAAAAATGTATATTAGAGGAAGCAAGATTCTTTTGTCGACCGAAAAACCTAGAAACAAATACATAAAAACTTTAATTAATCACTGTACAATGTAGGCATAATGGTATAATATAACCTACTATGTAAGTAATAAGGGTATATAGGTATAATAGTTATATGTTATAGTATTATATTTACTATAGCAATCATCTTAATACAGTTAATATAATCAATATGTTATGTAGTTATTTTAAACTCCTAGTTTCGCTGTAAATAAATCGCTTACAATTATTACAATTATTAATATATATTCGGATATTTCATATGATTTAGCATTCGTTGTATGTCCTAACTCCTAGGAGAATAGAAAATAGATAATGAGTTCATCATGAAAGTTTTTTTTCTCAATCAATAACAAATAGATAGTTTATTAAGATTGTTTATTTTTACTGCGATTTTTATTGTACTTTATATACTTTTAATTCGTGTTTTTAGTGATACAAATTTATATACAGAGTGATTTTTTAACCATGATCGACCCCTATTTAGGCTATAAAATACCTTGAATTTGGATTTTTTTTTTTGTATGTTCTAGTTACCATAGAAGCTATGTTTCCCATAACTTTTTTCATGGCATCTCAAGGATTACTTATGTATTTTTACGGCCAATAAGAGGGTGAAAATAGTTAAAAATGTATATGTACCTAAATTAATGATTTTAGATCATTTTAAAAACACCCCCATTTTATAGCCAAAAATGTAAAGCTTATGTTCTGAATTGATCATAGATTTGAATATCCCCGTCATTAGACCAAAAATAATAATCTAGTTTCTCATCACAACAAACTGAAAAATATGGTAAAACGATCTTTTATGGTACTTTTTTCAATATGTACATTGTACATGTTTTTAAAGTGTATTTAGAAAATAATCAATAAAAATCACATTTTATTAGTTAGACAATAGTTATTATTTATTAGCAATTATTTTTCTTACTAATGACGTGATTGGGAACTATCGTTTTGTTTAACTTAAACTCTTTTTTGTTGATACACCTGATGATTAATGAGTATTGAAAATCTTTTTTAAAACAATTATGTTTTTCTTAATAATTAATTATAGTATTCTATATTATACCAGAATACATAAATTATAATATCAAATAAATATTTACTGTTTTAAATTATAAATAAATCATTAACCCAATTGTATTTTTCTTATTGTCTGAAGTTTGTATTTAAATGAAATATCGTCAAATTTATTAAAAATAAATGGAATTTTAAATGCATTATAATACACAAGTACCAATATTTTTATGTCTAGTGAAATTATGTAGGACGCGTGATGAGATTGCATGTCAGCACGCCTCAGTAAGTACGCCTCTCCTTACCTGATCCCAAATTAGTTCACCATTACTTATGATTATATTATAAAAATAACTATGGTTAGCAACTATATTAGTATTCTTATAATAAATAATTATTCAAAATTAACAAATTAATGTTAAAAAATTCCAATTTGATTTTAAGTGTTTGACCCTGGAACATCCCTAGCATAAACATATATTAACTATTTTCGAATTAATAGTAAACTAAGAACTTGAACTGTGAGGTTCTATGGAATGTAGCTTTGTATAAAACGTAAAAAGTGTTATGCATGAGTTGTATTTGAATATCGATTTGTCAAACAAAACCTTCAGTCCTTGTGTTAAAAAATAACTATAACAATGTACAAAAGACAATTGGAGACAGATATTTACTATGCCTTAACACTTATTATTTAAAATATATACTTTTTTTTGGTTTAAAGAAAAATGTAAATTCATTTTAAATAACAATGTTTGTGAACGCCGATAGCATAAAAAGTTTTTGAACATTATTTCAATAGCAATAGTCATCTAACATAAAATCTAAACTTTTTTTATGGCTGTCTATATTAATTATTTAATTAAACTACAGTAAAATCAATTAGAAGAAAAATAAGCAACTAATAGAATAGTTAAAACTAAAATAAATCATATTCCTTAATATTCAAATAAAACAAGAATTTAACTTACCTGTTAAAGATAGTTATTGGAAAATTAATATAAATACACAGAAAATATTAAAAAACCTGTACAATTGGATAAGATGTCCATTGTTAAACAATATCCCCATGTAGACATATATAGATAAACCGAATTTAACTCATATTGAAACAATGAAATGACCTCATGCATCACATTTGTGTAAATATTATTTCAGTTAGTGTTCACATTTTTGTGACATTTGTTTGTTTTCCGTTTTATTTCCGTTATTTTACTTATAAACGAATTTTTCGGAAAGTATGTACCTATACTATGTACATATATGTCTATATGACTGAATACCATCTTATTTTATACATAGATAACACTTGAATGGCAATTTAATTGAATAACGATGCATTGTTTCACCACATACATGCTGGTAAATATTAAATACTATTTCATTATCATCAATCATTAATAATATAGTATAATTTTTATTTTTTGATATAACACAATAATTTCAAAAATGAATATGAATGTAATCTATGAATTATTATAGATGTATATAATGTCTACAATGTGAGTAGAGTACATCAATGAAATAAGTATACATAATATAAGTCTTAAGAGGATTTCAATTTCAATATTATTTTATAACTCTTACTATAACAAATAACAATTAACAATCTATAATAATATAAAGGCAATTAAATAATATAGCGGAATAATATACGTTTACATTTTTTACAAATTTCCAATAACTTAAATATAAATCTTATACGGTTTTAATTGAACTTTCCAAGGTAATTTTTTCTGATATATTATAATATGAAATTACATAAAAATGAATTTAACTGTCACAGTTGTCCCTAAGGATTTGAAAAGTTTTGTTACATCCATCATTATGTATTTAATGTGATTTAATGTCGTATGCGTATTTTCTTTTTTTAAAATTATTATTAATAAATTATGTTTAATAAATATTAACATATTTTAATTTTTATTATCATTAATTTTTCACGAAAAAAGTTCTTTAAATTTCTAAATTCAACTTTTAGGAGAAAGAACATTAACTGGATAGATTTATTAAAACATACTGCCGTGACTAACATTTGCCGATATGGGGTTGTCAATGTTTATAAAATGGTTCATCGAATAATATTTTATACCCAAAAGAGGTGAGAGATTTATTTCTTCATAGAGTAAATATATATTTTTAATTGACTGGCATGAATATTTTTACGACCACAAATCACAACTGTAAAAAGTTCAATTATTCCATTGTACATGAAGTAAGACAATAATGTTGATCTGTTGAAATTTTACAATAGCCACACCGATAAAATATGAATTATGATGTGTATTCAAATATATTTCGTGGAAATGCAATAATCAAAGGATCTTTTAAGAGTATAGAACTACTTTTTTTTCAAAAGATATCAACTTCAATTTTTATTTTTATTGATTAACAACATACACTATATACACGAATATATAAGTTTTCTAAAATTATGTTGTATTTCTACATTTACTGTGTTTGGAATAGATTAGCGATGAGCAGATGTAATAAATTGTAAATGTAATAAATTCACACGAACGGACGTATCGTGCGTACAAAACTGGTCCACAAAACATATATTCGTAAAAATTATCACTACTTTAACGAATATAGAAACGTTGGACTGCGTGAAAGTCTATAATGACTTTATGCTCATGTATTCATAGCTATTCGTATTTGAAAATCTAATATATTACTACAACCGTACACACTACACGGGTTCACGACGCACGCGCCATTACGTCTGCACGGTATACGCTCGCATATACGCATACAGTATATAAACACTAGCCCAGCATACCGGGCTATACCATAAGTACAATATAGAGGTAGGCACTCGACGCCTTAAAAAGGCGCCCTAGGTGTACACAATAATAATACGTGGTTATCATTTTTATTATTATTGTTATTATTATTATCACGGCATTGTCACAACCAACGTACGGCGCGTATATACTCGTATACGTGCGTGCGCAGTAATAAAGTATATTTGGAGTTTCATACTTCACCGGACATTGTCGTTATATTCTGTGATATTACCAATCTACGTGTAAATATAGTGTAGATATAAATATATTATGTGCATGTATAAGTATACATACTAATACTATGTATACACGCGCGCGTACACACATTATATACCTACTGTATGTACTATATACTATTATATATTTATATTGTGGGCACCTATATATATACACTTGTTTGGGCGTGTGTGGTCGGCGTCTGTCTTTTTGTCCTGTATCATATGGGTTGTAATCCTCAGGTACAATCCGAAAAAAAAAAATTTCCGGCTCACAAGATACATTATATGTTATTTAGTTTGGTTTATCGTACGGTCGGTGTTCATTAATTTTCCATTTGCGGCATCATCGTCTTTGGGGCGATGCCGATGTGTATATATGTAACACACGTTATACTACAATTACTACTACTACTACAGACTATTACTATACACAATATACTATTTTACTACACTACAGAGTACGTACAGTATACTAATACTACTACTACAGACTATTACTACTACTACTACTACTACTACTACTACTACTACTACTACTACTACTACTGCTACTACTACTGCTACTACTACTACTACTACTACTACTACTACTACTACTACTATAATACTGTACTACTACTACTATAATACTGTACTACTACGTTACTATACGATGCACTAGTACAACACTATAAGCGTAAAGACGTGTCGAGTGACTGCGTGTATTTTTACAATATATGATACACACAAACACCACATATACACAGATATTATAATATAAACGAAATATACGGTTCACGTATTAAAGTTTCGAAACAGTTATTCAATTTGTGCCACGTATTCGGTCTCTGTCAGATTTAATGGTTCTGTTCTTTTATTATCATTTTTCGAACATTTGTTACTGCAAAATAAAAATAGTACATATATATAGTATAAGAAATGCGTGCTTATAATGTAATAGTGTATACCAGTCGAGCCCGATCGTCAGTCCAAATTCAATCAGTTAGACCTACACCGAATGATATTTATTGGATTCTACAATTTTGTTCTTTTATATTTTTATTAGGTTTACATCGAACATTAAATCTGTAATATATTCTAAAATGTATTCGTATTATTTGTACAAGCGACACATACGCTATTTTAACTGACGATTAAAGTGTTAGGTTTATTATTTTAACAAAAGATAAATAAATATGTCTACTTATTTTATATTTTTTCACAATTTTTTTCGACATAATATTTGATACACTCTGTATAGGTGAAAGTATTGTAAAAGTACAGCTTTTTTAGTAGTAACTAAAAACCCAGAAAATAAAACAATTTCGATTTTCGGTAGATTTGAAACGTGCTAATATTAAGTTTATTTAGCCGCAGTTAAACTCGGAATTACCTAGGGCCTAGGCGATCTGGTTTTTCGTATCACATAATCATTCAAATCAGTAAAGGAACAAAAATATTAGGTTTATCTACTACGATACATTGTAACACGCGAGTGAAACGAACAAATTGAATATAGGACGACTCGTTTACGATGCATCGGTACACGGAACGATAAGGCTGCAGTCAATGTTTCACCGTGGGGACAGCAGGAATTATGGTATAGTGTGCATCATCGTTTCAAGAGAGACAGAGAGAGAGATTAATAATATCGTGGGGCGTTTTCCGAATCCTCCCCTTTCGCTACCGGTCGTGTCTGAATAGTGAATTGTACTCGAGCACAATATTGGCGAGGATAAACAAATTACAGACGTCACTATGACTTCTCTCGATGCCGTTATTGCGTAGGTTCATTGTAATTTGTATAACAATATAATATATATCATATATGTATACCTACTGTTTGTATATAATGTAAGTGCATACTCGGATATCGCTAAAATTTCATCAGAGCAGTCGAGTAGTCCACAAAACGAATTTTGTTTGCTTCGTTTGTAAACCAACGTTTTTTTTCATTCTTTCTTCCCCCGAACATCCTATATACATCACACCCATGGTGCATTTAAATGGCGGGCAGCATATGATCCACGAAATGCAAATTACGACTAGTTATATTTGTGTATATAGTTGGTTTTGTAATTCATTAATTTTATTGTTGTCTCGTTTTCCTCACATCGCTGCTGTCACGTTTGCATTTTGTGGCCATCACGTAATGTTGTATATATGTGTACAGTGAGCATAGTTTGTGTGTACACTAAAATATATACAGCTGTTGTACGCAACAAACGTGATTTTAATTAATATAGTTTTCGCACGCTTGATCACGGTCACTTATCAGTAATCATATAGATACTACAATATTTACTCTAGACAATTAAAACAAAACATTTCGATCGGCCTATAACTCGTCGTTATACACACGTTGGTATCGTGTGATTCTGTATAATATCATATCGATCATATGTTTGTCGAACAATCGTTATGGCCTGTATGCAATTCTATAGAAGAGGGGTATATACCGTTGGGTTTTGGGTACACGTACTGTAAAGTCTCTCGCTCCAATATTACATACTTAAATATAATATTATATTTACGTCGTTACGATTTTACCACATTAATCATTCGTTCGTTCAATAATTTATTACGGATTTTTCGATTTTTATCGGTACAAAAATTAAGTGTACACGTATTACAACGTAAGATCATCGTATAAAAACCGTATGATTCACGCGTCGCGTCGTCCCTGTCGTTCCGATGCCGTTTGCAAGAGAGTACCTATACCTACGCGATCGCCGCTGTCGGTGTTTGTATAAAATTATACACCCTAGCGCAAATTAGTTGGTCCCTCTCCTCGTGGCACCGAAGCGAACGGGTCCTCGCGCGTGTTTTTATTACGATTTCATTGACTTGGTTTCACAAGTATCGTACACCCCCGTGGGCTCGTGTGCACTTAATGCACCGCGTACGCGCGTCGCTGTTATTCCTGCTGATAAACCGAGTGCACGGGTATACCTATACCATGCGTGTACCACACGCGGGATGTATGTGTGTTGTATATACTTATATAATACACATTACACACGTACAATAAAACACACACACGCATGCAAACATTTACGGAGACACGCTTACACTCGCAGGGTGACACGGTTGTTCAATGGTCCGTGGAGAGCGTATTTACGTGTGTGTGTGCCTGTGTGCGTGTATGCCTGCGTGTGTGTGTGTGTGTTGAAGGGCAGATGTTTAATCCTCTCGCGCTGTCGGCAGCGGTGGTGGTGTGGTATCGGCAGTGTCCTCGTGTCGGCATAATGAATGGACCCCGGCCGAAGCCACAACGGCAGCGACTTTGCGGCTGACGCCGCCGCCGCCGTCACTACGTCTATACAGCGCGAGAGAGGACAAAAAAAATATTTATTATTATCGTGTTTTACAAACAGCTCAACGTGTGTGCGCGCATAATACCTATACACGCGCGTACATATATTACACGTGTACTTATGCACCAACAGCCGGGCTATACGAGAGTACGCGTACGCATTATACGTATTATTATTATGTATATATTATACGTGTATAGGTGGTATGTGTGCCCCGGGTAGGCGTTTCAAAAACAGCAGCTCTCCGGCGAGATGTGCGCACGGTAGATAAGTCATGTACCCGTGTATTATACACACGTATATTACACGTTTACACGTGTATATACCATTATAATATATACATGTACCGGCTGAGTGCACATTATATTATATATTATAACCGCGTGCGACTCCTGTTCTACACGTATTTAATGTGTTTGAAGCGTGTTTGTGTGTGTGTGTGTGTGTGTGTGTGTGTGTGTGTGTGTGTGTGTGACGAGTGCGGGCGCGCGCGCCTTCGATTCGTGTCCGTATACAGGATGTTCAAATAGTCTTGTCCGGTCGTCTCGTCGTTATTGCCATTTACACGCGTTTTAGCGGACGTCATGTCTGGCGAACAGTATTATGTGCTTTATAGAAAAGCGGTTGTATAGCTTTTCTTTCGACGGTATGCGCGTATTATATATTGATACATCATATTGTGTAGTGCGTATGTAGACGGCGTTTTAAAAGCTGTAAGAATGATAGGTTTTTTTATTGTCCTCGATTTGAAATTTGAATAGTGATTATTTTCATCGTGGAAATCTGATAATGCGCCGTCGCTATATAGGTACAATAGGTACATAAAACATGAAATACTTTTTCTCAAAATATCAATTTCTTCCTAAAGGTTTTCCAATTCAAACATTCGTTTTCATTTCTGAAGTTTCACTCTCGGTTTTCATTTATCTGGTCTTTTTTTTTCAATATTTTCTATTTTATATTATTCTTAAACAAAAGTACAAAACAAATACTTACTCGTGTCGGTAGAACGTCTAACGATAAATGATGTAATGTTGTAGTCTTATAAAGTTATTAATTTTAGCGCGCCCTATACCGGTCGACCGCGAAGTACAGAAAAGCGTATAAGTTATAACACTGGGAAGGAAAATGGAAGAACTCGTTTATCTGCCAAAAGTTAGGATAAGCGACATACTAGTTATTTTTCATGTGGTATAATCGATGCTATTATACTTAGTGTATATAATAAATATGAGCTCGTTTGTAGGCACAACCATTTTTTAAATTAAAATCTGATCACAATTAATAATTACGATATCTTATCTTTCTACGCGTTATAACTCTACGAAGGTAAATCAACCGCTTCGAACACTTAAGCATTTGTTTGTTAACTGCGCCCGAGACATTTTCATTAATACATCGAACGGAATGCGATGCGTATATATTACTTATACTTGTATTCATACGCGACCTCTCGGAATTTGAATTTAATGTGAGCGACTCGCAGTATATTTGTACGTGAAAAAAACGAAAATTCAACATGCTTTTGAACACCCTGTATGCCCGGTCCAATTCACCCGGGCGTCCGCGACGTTATTAATATTATTTACTGGGCGAACCGGTGTAGATTTTATTTATCGATGTCACCTTCTCTAGCGCGGCCGCCGTTGCTTTGCGGCTTTTAATCGTCTGTAACACGCCGGGGCTGGTGTGTCGGAAGAAGCAGAAGAAGAAGAAGATGGGGGAAAAAAGTGTAATAAAAATTGTATATTTAAAAATATTCAAAGTACGCTAATAAGTCATGCTGCGTTCGGAATATATGGTACCGGTTGTCCACTACAAGTCCCCGACGAAATATTGCCCACATCCTCTGCTTTTGTGCTATTACATCTCGCCGACTATTTTATTTATTATTATTTTTTTTTCTTTCACCTCACTTTTTTTTTAGAATTTCCTGTTTACGCGAAATATAAGTATTTTAGTATACATATGTATACATGTCTCCACTTCCCCTCTCGTACGGTCCGTCCTCTCTCTAGTCGCTCAGCGTTATTTATAATTGAATTTAATCCCGAACATTATACCACTACTACTGTATAACTCGGTGTATGACTCGGTAAAATATAATAATAATAATAATACTTTATACACATAATATTATAGGTATGTATATTACATGATATACGGTAGGTACTCACTCTGAAACCCATATTTATACGTCTGGGTCGAAACATAATATTATTATTGTGTAGACAAATCGCAGAAATCTGTAAATACCGTCGGTCGCGTGTAAACGCGGTTACTGTACGCAGTTAACCGTAGGTAATATATGTGTGCGGTTGCGATATTATACGTCTGATAACTGTACCGAAAAACGTCCGCAACAGTAGCCATACGCGCGTATCCCGGGGCTGGGAAGATTGAGGGAAAAAAAAAATAAAAATATTTATACGAGGAAATAAAAACGCATTAAGTGTGACACCTATGGTAAAACAGTAGTAGCTGCGGTGCAGTAACAGCAGTAAAACGTTTAATGGACAACATTTTAACGGCGATAAAAACAAACTAATCCCACCCATAAAATGTATATTATCGCTGTGTGTATACGTGAATATAATAATACGGCATGTATACGAGTGAGTATTTTTGCACTCCGTCAACGATTTTGCGCCTCATTATTTTCGGTATAAAAAACTTTTTTTCCCAACATCACCAAATTAAATTTCAACGTGCAATGAATATCTTTGGATAAACATACATTTTTTTTTGTCTACGCTTTTATTGTTTTTTATTGTTTCTTTTTACTCTTGTTTTTCAACACGATTTGGTCAATAAGACTATCGGTAGTACTATTTTCATATTATCATATTATACTGTGCACTTTACGTATTTTTAAACCAATTCGGACGCGTGCACCGTAAATTAATAAAAAACAAACTGTCTATAATGTTCTTAATCTTAATACGCACGCGTATACAGTTGCCTGTACGCTGTCTATCGCTAATGATTTGCATTCATATATTATTATACGGTCGTTGTGTTCATGATATTCCCACGTGGAACATAGGATCACGCGTTATGGGAACGGGAAAAGTGAAATACTATGTGATAATTATGCAGTACGTGCGCGTGTAGTATACAGATTTTACTGAACCTCGTACGCGTTGCGTTGGAAAGTTAGGATAATCCGATTTCCGCCGGTGAAAGGTGCGAAAAACGATTTCCGAATTCAATAATAGTACGGACGATCTACGTTTGGTCTCTTATAACGACAAATCCAAAGATGTCAATCGTTCGTTAGTGTAATATATATTACGTGGTCCACATTTGATGTGTTTCTTGTTCGGGTGAAATAAACACGTATACACACACACACACACATTTAAATTATTAATACGCCTTATATGTTCACGCGCGCACGTACGCACAAGTCGAGGGTCTTGCCGAATCAAAGTCGTTAAAAATTTACGGCCGAACGGAGTGGCATTAAAAATATATAAAACACCTATACGCCCGTGTGCGCGCCGTAAAGATTGCGATCGAGATTAACGTATACGTACGCGCTTGTACAGGTAAATACACTGTACGCGAATCTGTATTGTTTGTTCGTTTTATATGCAATCGTACATCGAGCCGATATGGTTCCCACCGAACCTTTGTCGCAGTACGCGTGTGCCCGCGGCCCGCGCTCTGTGCATTGGTCGCGATTACTGTATACTATAAGTCTCCTCAATAACTTCAATTGTGATTGCAGGAGAAAACTGCTGCGGACAAGTCAAGGCATTTAACGGCAGAAGACGCTCTGTGCGAGAACAAAAGTTTACACTTTCGTGAAATGTACGAACTTCAATTCGTCAAGGTACGCACAAACCGCACCGGTATATTTATTTTTTATTTTTACCGTTACACGAATACGATTAGCTGTCGTCAATGTGAAAAAAGAAAGAAAAAAAAAACTAAAAATTATAATACATGTGCATAATAGGCTTTTCAGTTGTCCATACGCAGCGAGATCTTGTCAATGACACGTTTCTCAAGTATTTTCTTACTTACGACTAATTCAAAATTGTTAAGATATTAGATTAGTATTTTTCGTAAGATTTGTTATCAGAATTCAATTAGATCGAACGCAAGTATATTGGTATGTAGAATGCAAATTTTGTTTTTTTTTCTTGATAATATAAGTTAAAACAATCGTCAGTATTTCGTTTTTTCCCCCTATTAGATACTCTACAATAAAATTTTAATTTAAGCATTTATTCAAAGCGTTGTAATACATTTCGTATTCTAAGAACGATAAATACACAGATAAAATAAACTTATATTTACTTGTTAGTTATAACGGATGGGGTAAAAGCAAAATTTAAAATTCTAAGTGAATCGAGGGACGAGGAATTTCGTTTGCATTTGTGTCAATACTTTACGTTGTTAGTGAGTTCATAAAATGTAACTGTTAATTATGAGCGATGAGCCTGTAATTAAGTTAAGTTTTTGAAAATTATATACCTATTACGTTCATAATAAATTAATATTCCTACTAAAGCGAGGGCCGAAAAATCTGACTATAAAAAGATAACAACAATTAACTTATAATTTCATAAGTAATCGCGGCTTAAAGATATATACAATATATACAATAATTATCTTTAATTTCTATGTACTCGTATAAATACTGTTTTCATTATTATTCATTATTGTTGATTATTCGCCATTGAACAACACAATCAATAATATCATGTACCTAGGTATTTAATTTATGCACAGTTACAAGTTATAAAATATAATTAATGTAATCCAAAGTATCGCGAATGAAGTAAATGCATACAATTAAAAGTACTAGGTGTATATTAGTTTTTTTTTATCATAGTACCTATTTAATCTTAAAGTAAACCCAGTACAGATTATTTTCGTAAACGTAACTTCTTCGTATATACTGGAGACATGAAAAATTGTTTAATGATATGTTTGGAAAGAGTTTAGGCGGTGGCGTAGGTATATCAGAATTTTGCCCGAGTGGTCAGAGAAAGGTCAATCAAGGTTTACTCAGGGAGGGAGACACTCGGTGCTTGCGATATTGCATTGACATAATATCTTACGTCTTTGTGAATGTTTTAAGCAATCCATATTTTTATAGTTTACATCGTCGATTGATATATCGACATATACGTTTAACAGCACTGCAGGCCGCCAAGAACCTAGCATTTAGAAACCTTAGAAATGTAAACTCTCGGCAAGCCGAAGGACAACCTGGTGTGGTAGATTTAAAAAAAAAAAAAATAATTCCGATAAAAACATTTTTAACGCATGATTCAAAAGATGTGGTAACGAAACGTAATAATTGTAAACGTAGTGTGAATTGCATAACTTGATCGACTGATACCAATGTGAAGAAATAATAAAATCATAGGTACGCTAAAAATGTGATGATTGAAATGGTGCGAGTGATATCGTGTTTGACAGTTGTCTAGAAAGTATTGACCGTTAAGTACACCGTACACTGCATTATTCATCGGAACTTGTCACAGTGCGTGGTGGGCATTTTAAAATTCAAGCTCCGTTGTAACGCATCTTATAGCAGTTAATATATGCGTGTTTTATAATGTATTTCAATCAACACATCGCGCGCACGTAAAGTACGGAAGAAATGAGGGATAAAACATTTTGCGGGTGAATCATTCGTAACACACAATTCTCGACACGATTTTGTTTCGTCCTCTTTTCAGAGGAGAGCGACCGCTTGGACATCTAATATCATTCTGTGCGGCCCGAGTCGATTATCATTCGGATTAACTGCAGCAGGGGTGTTTGTTTATCTGTACTGTCGAAGCTGTTGGTACGTACAACGCTCGGTGTAGCGAGTATATACGCATATTACGAATTTTAATCTCGTTATGATAAACATAGTTCTAGATTATCATAAGTGAAAACCGAGAGAAGACTATGTTACTATTTTCAGCAGTTTATTAAATACATTTGTATAGCACTTATTCTTTATATGGTGAAGCAAATATACACAGCAGTCTGGTTAGGCATTTTATGCTTGGCCGGGACCAAAAATCCTGTTTTTCTGTAATATCTATCGCTCCATGCAAACACCTAAATGTACGATACTACTGACCACTGCGGGATATTGGATATATCGTATGGATATAACACGATCGCGCCACACGAAAAATATGTGAATTTCTTTTAACAATTTTCTTATACACTATTTAAAAATACATGCGGGATAATAATAATTTGTCATGTATAAAACAAAAATAAATAAAATTTCCAATATCGATATCCTATATAGACGATTTAAGCTATATAAATAAAATATAATATTTTTCGTAAACGAATTAATTAATTCCACCTATTGTATGGGCCGGCAAACCTTCATAGAAGCTAGAACAACCAGTGGACAGTGGACCACTAGCAATATAACTCACAACTTTATACCTCACGTCCTTCTATTCATCAAGATATTATTATAGTGATAGGCATCCAAAGTGAAACTTTTTTAAAAATTAGAAGTATTAAAAAAAATAATTTAAACAAATCGCGAAAGGAACAAGAAGAAAAAATGCTGCAAACTTGGACAAAATTAGAACGAAACGAAATATCTTTACTAAAATATTTGCGAAAGTACCAGATGGGACCAAGATTTCGTGCCACAAAATTGTAATTTAAAAACAAAATCAATATTTTTAAACTGCGTATTTTTTTTTTTTTGTGTACATATTTGTCAGTCCTAATCCTGAAACAAGATATTTTTAACCGAGTCAACAGTTTAATTATTTCGTCAGTAACGGTTCTCGTTGTAAAACGACGAAGGAAAATCGTTAAAGGACAACACATATAATGTTTCACGTGGCGCAATCGTTTTTCCGATGTAAAAATGTGAAACGGGCGCAATCGTGTTGCACCGAACACTTACACAGGTTACGTGTTTTATTTATGTACGTAGTACGTTCATCACGTAGCGTAATGTGTTGTACATACAAATTACAGATATATACAGTATTTATTAGTGTACGTACAAAACACATATATACCAACATTATGTTTATGTAGAGTCCTCTCGATTCCAGTGCACATTAATAATTCATTTGGATATGTCATCACCACCCTCCCACCCCGGAGAGCCCGCCGCCACCGCATTAAAGCGGTTAGCCCGTAATTATTCCGCGTCTTTGACTTTGATAGTTTGATTGTACCCGCGGCATACACACAATCCTATATCGTACCACGACGTACATTATGTCGGAATACGAAGGTGTTTTGTGCGTACATATAAATGCATTGTATCGATATTTTACAATAAAACATAATAGAACGCTTGGTATATACGAGCATTTAAGTGTATATAAGTGTGTGTATATATATCATATAAACGGTCTCGCGCGCGCCACCGCGAAACAACGTCGTCGTCGTCGTCGTGGTCGTGGTCGTGGTCGTGCCAGCTGCCGCGATAATAGCCATGAATGCCAAAAAATAAGCAAATAAATACAAAAACGACGACGACTGCGACGAGTCCACATGTCCATATGGTTCTTGTATTTTCACCGCAAACGCCGCCGACCCATTGTCACGCGCATTCGTAACGTCCTTTTTACGTTTATTACAATAATACGGGTCGTGTATACATGCACACACGCATACGCGCACTTACACGTCGTGCGCCCGTAACACGCGTGAACCGTCGGTATACATTAAAAAAGGGAAAAAAAGTCAAAAAGCCACTCGTCTCTGCGCGCGCCCCCCCGTCAATATAATATTATACGTGTAGCCGCAGCTGACAATATATACGTCAGTACGTACGAATCGCATTTATTTATACATGTTATATACGTTTTTAATACACTCGCTCGCTCGCTCTCTCTCTCTCTCTCTCTCTCTCTTCCTGTCCCACACAGTACCGTACGCATAGTGTGTACAATATAATATAGCCGAGTATGTATATAGTATCATCCTACTGCAGGCGCAGACACAATACGCACGCCCTCTATTCCGCCCATGACGAGGACGTAATGTGTAGTAACAATAATAATATCCGCACAATGATGATGCAACGGTAATGGTCTGCGGTTTACGTGCAGGAGTCTGCAGCGAAAAAAAAAAAAATAAAAATACATATATTACTATTATTATTACATTATACGTACAACAATCGTTTGCCAAAACACTGTTGCCCGCACATCATCCCTGTGTCCCCGAACTTACGCGTAATATAATTTAATACACGCGCGTGTTATCGGGGCGGGATCGAGTACTTTAATTCAATCAAAAATCCGCAACGTCCGTTCTAAGCACGCGCGTCGAACCCAACTGCTGTTCGTATGTGACGAAGTATATTACATTATACTATCGTGGTACGTACCGCACCGCGTCGCAGCAGTTCCATTCAAGATTTTAGCGCCTGTGCACGGGGTGGCCCGCCGAGGATTTACCCAATGTGATTTATCCCGAGATAACGATGGTATTCAAATTCTGTCATTTTCATAAGACTCACATGGTAAAAAAGTAAA
Organism: Periphyllus acericola; assembly: GCA_949715065.1. Classification (NCBI taxonomy): domain Eukaryota; kingdom Metazoa; phylum Arthropoda; class Insecta; order Hemiptera; family Aphididae; genus Periphyllus; species Periphyllus acericola. Next base: position 14,120,702 of record OX454272.1, on the reverse strand, counting down.
AAATAGCAATTTTGTGGAGTTTATTTTTCTGAAAATGTTGACGTTTAAACATTTTATCTTCACTAACCTCGTGATTTTTAATAATTTTTTTCAGTTTCCAGAAATGTTGTATATATTTGTATACCATATGTTAGTACATGATTTGATATTAACTCGTCTCGTTTCCTGATAACCTCCGATATGTTTCTGGAAACTAAAAAAGAATTATTAATAGTTATGCGGTTAATGAAAATAAAATGTTGAAACGTTAACATTTTAAGAAAAGTATGCTCTATAAAATAGCTATCTTCAAATTTTTCAAAAACAATAAGACAAAAATTGACGATCTTCATTAAATCAGGAGGTATCGCAAAGGGTGAATCCTCGGTGGGACATTCTGTATATAACGTAGCGCATGCATATATGTACTCGGTGAGGTCACCATATTATTATTATATTAAGCGTGTGTATACGAGTGTGCAACAACGTGAAGGGTGACGTCCTGCAGTACCCAAGAAGTACATATATTACGCGCGCGTGTATTGGCGTGGCCACGTTGTTACTGTTGCAGTTTCGAGTATACTATAGAAATTAAACCACCATCGTTTATAAGAATTAGAATTACTCAAAAGTAATCGGAAACTATCACCTTTTTCGAGTTCATATCATGCGTAATGGTCGTACTTCAAACATTCAATTTGTTTTCCCTTGTTATCCTTTGATCTATAGAATTCAGTCCTATGAAAAAATCCGAAGCACGTCACTTCTCAGAATCGCACGGTATACATGGTTTTATAGTCATGACAAGTTACGATCAAAGCAAAAATATAGTACACAGAATGCGTTTAGTATCCGGTGCGCACATTCTATAATATTCATTCGCTACAACTTTCATGCGAATCATGACGTTATTACTGTTTATATGCGCATATTTAAATAATTATTATAATAAAATATCTGCCACTTGGCCGTTGCAACGGATTATATAACATCGGAAGCACGTATCTACATCATTAGTACGATCCGAATCAGGAGCAAGAGGATGTTAGTGACCTTTATATCAAGATTATCCGTTTATTATCATTTTCGTTTATCGAGATTTATTTGTTTTATATTTATAGCGTATAGCCATTGAATAATATTATATCGTAGTGTTAGTATGGTAATTGATCTAAAAGAGAGTATTTTATGGATAGTTAATGGCACACCGTAATCTCAACATGTATAATCAGCACGAGCGTTACTATTTCAATTTACTGTATGTTTAAGTTTCAAACTTTAATAATCTTAACTTCTAAACTTACTCGAGTCGTTATAAGTATCATACGACGTGCGCGGAACAGAACTGTATAGTTAAATATACACAACCTTATGAACAATTAGGTTTGTGAAGTATTTTAAATATGTCGAACCGCGAAAACGCAAACAGTCGGCATTTCGAGTGAAGTATATTCAAGTGCATTATTATTGTATAACACGATTTATCGACACGCTTAGATCAACGTGCTCCCGTCCGATCGAGTGTATCACTTTTGGCTGTAAACCGTCCGACCAGGCCGCACCCGCATTAGCGTATTGAAAATCCGACGATGGCATTTATTCATGTGCTTTTTGCACCGCCATGCGTATTGTGTACAAGTTAAGACTCTGAGAGATGAAACGGTTTAAATTTTATTGTTTTTGCGGATCGTTCGTGTCCGGTAAATCCTCATATGGTGTCTTGAGTTATTATTTCAAAGTTAAATTTGCCCGACCGCGGTGCTGGCGGCACGCCATCCCTCCGCCTCCCCACCCCATAGTCACCGTCAGACGTCTGTACCACGCGTAGACCCGGGCTATGCGCACCGTTTGACATGACGTACACAACACAATAACAATGATATAAATACGGTACGTAATACGTACACCGATAATACGTTAAGTACGCGGTTCCGGTTTGGTACGCCGCATCGTATACATGCGTTATTATTATTATTATAAATACAAAGTGTGACGAGCATTGTGATGGGCGTCGTCCTTGGGCCGCGGAAAAGACAATGACGGCCATATTGTTTAAATGGTGGGATAGCGCCGTGTAGGATATGTGTGCACAATGAGACGAAAAAAAAAAAAACAGAGACGAAAAGGGATGTGTCGCGGAGGGTATATACGATTATACAAATAAAATAAAAAACAAGGAGAGAGAGGGAGAGAAAGGGAACATTACGGCCGAAGAGGACCGGTGTGAAAACAACGATAATTTGTTGTTGCCGGTGGAAAGGCAACATGTTTGGTCGGCGCGATGATTGGACCAGGCGGAAGGGAGGACGGCGGCGACCTGTCACCCGGGGACCAGCGTACCGTGACGCTGCAGCTACCGCGGCCGACAGGAGTCGGGAGGGAGAGGAAGGACTGCAGGACGCGCGCTCGTTCGATCGCGTGAAAGGGGGCAAAACACTTCTCACATAGTCTCTATGCGTGTACATAATAATATGTAAACGCGCTTCCCCCCTCGGAGGAATATTGTAGTGTTCTACCGCCGCGTGCAGTCGTGTTGTCGTGTACCATTTGCGGTAGTCGTCGAAACGGGACGGTGGCCGACCGGCACGTATTTTTCACATCGAAAAAACATATTTTTCTCATTGTTATCGGCCGTATACCCATTTTTTTTCTCCTCCCTCCCCGCAGTCATTCGCTCGCCCCTCTCGTTTTTCCACTCTCTCGCCCTCGATCGTTCCGCACATCTATACGCGTGCAGCATATAGGTTTTCGGTCCACCCGTACGTAATGTACCTACAATGTGTACAGTACGTTGTACTGACCTAGGTCTCTGTGTATACATACCGGCATACATTATAATTTACTTTCGCATACATAATATACGTACATATATAAATAATGTTGTATAATGTATGCAGTAGGTGCCTATGTATAACAATGCTCCAATACTCGAATTGCCTCCCATTAATTCCTCGAATCGCCTCCCGTACATTTTTTTTTTTTTTATTTAATAAAAGCTATATTTACAATCTATACATAAAAGCACAATAAGTAAATTGGATAGTATAAAATAATAATAGTAATAAAATGACTTGATTGGCTTGAGGGAGGAAAACCGTCCATCAACAGTACCTCCTGTTTAATTTGGTGGGTTCGTATGGAGAGCCGTTTTTTTTTTTTTTTATGTGTTAGACAAGGGCATCTCTTGGCCATTTTCTTTTTAATCTCCTTGGAGGGTTGTTGGGGATGGTTAAAGAGGAATACGAGATATTAAAGGGTTTTGGTTTGAATGGAGTTTTGAGTGAAACTTTTTGTAGTGTCGAGTTGCTATTTCGTTAACTGTTGAGATTTGTAGGTCCTTGTGTAGTGCATCGTTGGTCATATACCAGGGGGCTCCAGTTATTTGTCTAAGACATATAGACTGGAAGGCTTGTATAGGTCTTATATTAGATGGTTTGGCTTGGCCCCAGATTTGGATACCATATGACCAAAGAGGGGTAATAATCGTCTTATATATTAATATTTTGTTTTTTAGACTCATTGAAGGAGACAGTAATGGACGAAGGAGATGTAAGCGTGTGTTTGATTGTTTTCTTTTGTGTTTGGTATGTTGGGCCCAAGTAAGTCTTTTGTCCAGATGAACTCCTAGGTATTTAGTTACATTTTGGATAGGAATTGGAACATTATTGAGTGATAGTTGTGGACCCGTACATTTTTTAAAAACAGGTCACTCGAATCGCCTCTCATTTGAAAATGTACCATCTGTTCGAATCAATATGACCGATATAAACTATAAACCATCGATTTATGTATCGTAACCTTAACGATAACCACTACACGTATCTTTAATTATGTTACATTTAAGGAGAGCCAAAAAAACTGTATAATTGTTTAAAGAAACTAAAATAAAATACGTCGCTAGTCAAGTCATATGGATGCTTCAGGAGACAATTTCAGTTCATATTCGAGAACATATAGGAGTACTCGAATTGCCTCCGAAATGCCCGGAGTCAATTCGAGTGACCAAAAGTAACATAACCACATTTGGTAGGAGATTCGCGTGCACCGCAACGACGTGCATGCACCGTTTTATATGAGTGCGAGATCGCTATTCGGTAACTTCTATGCACGTTTATGCTATACATGTTTAGTAAGCGAGGTGTTTCAATAAATAATGACTTTAATATTGCTATCGTATATTTTATATTATAATATTGTCTTTGCGGCAAATTGGGTTTGTCTCCGTAGTATGTTTGTCTATAATGAATATTACAAAATACGGAAATAACCTAGTATATTGGGTTGAACGCGGTTGACCGTAGTGTGTTACATACACGGCATGTATTGTGACTGCTGAATTCAGTCGACATGTTATGATAATAATACAATCATAATAATAATAATAATGTATAACTGTAATATTGTAGAAATAAATAAACAAATTCGAACCATTGAGATAAAACAATGGTAACGGTCTCAGTGACGGAATATGTAACGGAATAACGTATACCTAGGCCCTAGACGTTTGTGATATTGTACCTACAGACAATAGTTGTACAAAATAGATCACGGTAGTAAAAAGATTATGACTTTTATTTATAATCTGTATCCCTATGTATAATATAATTAAACACTTACACTTTTTTGTATAAAATGTAACTAAATACATGTCAAAATTAAAAAACATTAACTTCCGCAACTGTAAAGATATTACATGTGTATATACATTTATTTAATTTTTATTTATTTTCTTTAAAGCATACATTTTTTTCATACTGATTCTCAGATATTTTCCGAGACTACTTGACTTTTTTATTTAAATCTGTTCAATATTCACGAACAAAACTAACAGTGCGGATACATTTTACATTAAAACTGCTGATAAAGCATATTTACGCGCTTAGAAGCCTCGTAACCTGAAGGATAATCTAGACAACAAGACACGTAATATATTGCGCCAGTACATGCAACTGGTTGAATAAATCCATTTTCGCCAAAATAACTATTCGTGTGCCCGTAATGCTGCAGATATCTAAAGTGTCTGTGGTACGTTAAAAATTCGTATACCATACACATAATATATAGGTAGGTAACTAGGTAATAATGTAAGATAATATACTCTTACCTATAACGCGCCTATACGATTCATCCACTTTATTTCTTTTGTTTTAATTTATGTAAAGAAATATACTGCATATTAAATTTTTTTTATGTTCCTTTTTTACCCATGAATAGTTGTATGTAAATTCTTAAACTATTAAAATACATTTAGATATCTCGTTATTTATACATAGTAAACGAGTTTTTTTTTTTAAGTAACTCGTTTAATTTCGTGACTTATAGTTTATAACATTATGCGTACGTAAACCATAATATATTGTAATACGTTGAACAAATAACTAATTATTTTTTAATAGTACATTTATTCGCGTGTACTCAGAAATTTATCTATAAATGTAACTTGATTTTCGATTACAATTTTAATTTACGTTAAAAATAATATTTAAACCTTTGGAACATCTATCTATGCGTGATTGTCTGCGTGATTCGGTAAATACTATTTAGGATTAAAGGATAACGATTAGATTAACTCGAAAACATTTTTTTTTGCTCCTTAAAAATTAAAAGCTATGATCAAACGGCATAGTGTTCTTTTTACAAATAGAATGTTAAAATCTTAGTTACTAAAAATGTAGTTCGCTGTAAAAATACCAAAAATTCTTTTTTAACTCACTTTTTACTACCAATAAAATCACTTGACGATCGATAATATCAATTCGATATATGTCATATATAATATATACATATATTGTAGTGTTGTGATTTTTAATTGACTTTTGGAGACTTGTGAATTGTCTCGAGCTCCGATGTATTCTACATAATACATTACATAGTATCATTTTATGTGTTACATTTGCGGAAGAAAAAAAAATAGTGTTTCACGCGGCATATGCGTGTGTAGTATAAAACGAGAATGATAATATTTTTCGGGCAATAAAGGAAAACGTAATGTATACGCATAAAAACGCATATATTATTTCTGTTGTAGGTTATTAAAAATGTTCACAGTTAAATTCGATTTTACGGCCCGCGTCGTCGCCACCGTACAGTTATGAATCAAAACGCGTGCACATTATAATAATATTACATAAGAGTAGACTATATTATTACTACTATTATCATAATCATCCTCCCCACAACACATAAATGTTCACATATTTACGTACAGGTATACGCACACGCGCACACGCACATGATTTTATACATTATACACGTATACACATGTTTATTTCTCCGAGTTTAAGTGTAATAACTTCTAATGCCCAACGAAAATAAAGAATGAATGAACGCACATTTTGACGGTTGTACCGATAACCGGTTTGACCACCTTTTTCTCGTTCAAATGTTGGATATTATACGTATAAAATAATAATAATAATATAAACACTTTCCGGAGCCGTCTCTGGGACTCGCGGGGATCACGTTTGCACCATATCGAATGACATTGGTTCAATGAAATGTTTCTCTTTCCTGTAACTCTAAACCGTAAGCCCATTTCGTTAAATCTATATTATACAATGTATATAAATATAACTGCGTGGTCTAGCGACGCTCGTTCAGTGTTTGTTTCCTCGGTATATATAGGTGCAAAATATAAATCGCATAAGCATTAATATGTATATTATACCAAGAAAAATAGAAACAAATGAAGTACGAAATTGTTAAAATTTTTTGTAAAGTCAAAATGTTTAGTCATTAAAACAATCACTAAATTAATTTTCCCTATCCGCCTTACATACTTATAATATGATATCATGTGTCTGGCATTCAGGCATGTCCGGCAGACTTTCAGAAAATGCCCTCCTACTATCGCTTAGTCAATAGTGTACTCGTATATAGCCACGATGAGATAATTTGCGAAATCATTCCAAATTATTACTTGACAGACGTAATAATTAAATTATTGCGGTATGGCTATGGATGGCGTGTACATCTGTCATTGTGTAGACAACAATAATTTTATTAAAATTGAATAACAACAGTAAACCTCGAGCAGAAACCATCAATAACCCCAGTATATTAATTGTTTTAAATTGTTTGTGCTCTTATGAAAAAATTACTCGTCAGTCACATGTAGTTGGACGAAATCGTGTTAGGTTTTTTGTGAAGGATATTTTAATTTTAAGAGTGGGTGATTTTTCTGTAAATAGTGAAAATCTTGCTTAGCGGCGACTTTTCATATCGGACATAGATAATAATTTTTGAACAGGTTCCACTTTTACACTTTCTCAGTAAGTACATACATTACGTGCTGCGAGAGCTGTGAAAAAATCATTGTCAAATAATATTAATTAACGTATTAATATTTAGGTTGTTAAGATCCTAAACACGTCTCTGGAAACATGTACGCACAGAAACCGTTTATATTTTTAAGCCCTGCAGAACGTAACAGTTATCGGGACTACTGGCTATATATTATAGAGTGTTATAAAACACGAGACATTAAATGATTTTGCGAGAGGTGTGAATAAAAATCTGGACGTCGTGAGGGGTGAAAAACTTACAAAGACGAGGATACGTCTGTATCCGGCCAGCAGTACGGCTCGTTGCGGTACTCGCTTAGTGGAAATAGCGGCTTGTTAGCCTTAGAACAAAAACAAGGAGAATGTAATATATATTTATATATATATTATAAACGTCTAAATCGATTCGTGTTTCGACTTCTGACCACACACTTGTATGTACACGCACCCGCGGTATATTGATTTGACATATTAATATTGTTTTACATATTATCTTATATGGAACCCGCGGGGGTCCACCGTAATGTGTGTGTGCGTGTGTTTTCGTGTCTTCTGTGCATGAATGTAAAACAAACCGTTTCCACGTTCGAAGACGCTAAACACAATGTTTAAACTTTATAATAATACAGGATGTGCCACCGGGATTTACACAGAGCGATATCGGCTCCCGTGTGAATAGAAATAATCTAATTATGTTTCTATATGAGCATCCCTGCAGTCAAAGGTAATTTTGTTGAAAATAGTTTGGTAAATATAAGTGTACCATTAAAGAAGTTAAATAATTAACTTTTTATTTTACAATATTTGTGAGATTCGAATACTTTATAGGGCTTCTTTTTCTGAAAATGTCGACGGTTCAGCTTTCAGTTTTCATCGGATTCATGGTTACTAATTATGTTTTCAGTTTACAAAGAAATAATGTAAACTATTATCACCTCGTCATTTTTTCGATAGGGAAATTCCGATATAATGTTATCATTATTTAAAATCGTGTAAATAGTACGCACTGTTCTCTTGTAAACTTGAAAATTTACTAACACTCAAGAAGTTTAATGAAAATTGAAAGTCGAACCGTCAACATTTTCAGAAAAATAAGCCGGCCCATAAAATGACTATCTTCGAAATGTATAAATGTTACAAAATAAGAATCACATTTTCTAACCTTTTCAACGATGTACACTTGTGGATTACCAAACCGTCGCCGACGTAGAAGCCCTTGTCCAGGGATGCTCATAAAAAAGAAAAAAAAACCTAATTTCAATGTCGCTCCGGGTAAATCTCGGCGGGACGCCCTGCGTCCTTAAATTCACGCGGTGTGCGCAGCCGCTGTCGCCCGTGAAGGCGAATGAGAATATCACATCAACCACGCGTTAAGTCCTCCATCTGCCTCTCACTATGTACGTACGGTGTGCGTCGTTCGGTTACGCCGCACTACCTCGGCAATTCGTTTGCATTTTTATGGGCGACGTTTTCCCGTGCACGCGATCAAAACGCATCTCGCCCTCATTACAGACGTCGTGTGACAACATGTAGGTATACCGTTGGTCTTGTCATAATTTCGAGTCCGAACGAAAGATGAACAAACGAACGAACCATCACGGAACGCGCGCGCCTAGGCGAACGTTGTCGCCGTGTACATCCACGCGGGACGTCTCGGGTCTTATGTGCCCTTCTCACCCGCGCGCGTAATACGTGTCGGAAAAAAAAAAAAACCCGAGTCGGTCGACGGCGCACGTATTATCACGTATAATATGGTCCATGTAGGTACGGTAAACGCACGGCCGGAGTTACTACGATCGAGTGTTTTAAACTCTAGTGGCTTATTATTACTATCGTTTTTATACGACATTTGGACGGTACATACTAATTTACTTTTAAGTCGCGTTAAATTATTGCCCGACCTCGCTGCAGCAACCGGCGGCGGTTGCCAATAAAACCATATATTTATCTATCTACACCGTTTCCGTGACCGCTGGTAATTTGTACGTGTTTTTTTTTTTTTCCGAATATTAAATTTTGACGCAGCGTCATTGAACACACTTTAGGTTGTACAGGTAATATATTATTATACAGGACATATGGGTATGTATTAAATTCGCCTCGTCGCCTGTATGTTACTTTGGAATGTACACACACGTGTTGCGCGTCTCAATAAACGTCGATACGTTTTTCACTTGAACGCGTGTACAACATGCACGTGTGTTGTTTTGTACAGATCTCCGTTTACGAAAATAAGTGTTGACGTTTACTGATTTCAACGCGATTCCGTCTCCGAAATTCCGGTATAAAACTTAGCTGTACGTTACTAAAACGACATAGTTTATACAGGGCTTGTTGTACAACTAAATGAAATCCGGTCGTGATTGTTTTAGTAAAATGTTCTAATAAACGAAACATATATTATTATTTTTAGACATTTTTCAGTTCTCATTTGTTAGGTTACGTACGATATCGCGGGCTTTTGTAAATACTTAAAATCATTTAAATCATTTCACTGGACGCTTCGTCCGACATGTACGTCTTGGACGCGTATACCGCCGATTCCATCGTAAATCGTTCTCGGTAACTATATTATGTACTGCGGACAAAGACTTTTTTGAACGGATGGGAACAATATCAGCATCGAGGAGCCGAGCCCTCACAGTGCTTGAAATGAAATAAAACTAAATAATTGTACTTGTCGCGTTAAGACATTGGGTACTGGAATTTTTTATCTCGACTTCAGAATTGTTGGCTATACGCACGAAAATAATAGATCCCGTCGCCACCTATTTCAATGCGCCACTGACACGTCATTATAATGTAGACGTCTGGATATAAATATAATTCAACTACATGCATCGCCGTCGACGTACGTCCTCGGTAAATCGCCGCGCAGCAATTAAAAACGGGTTTTTTTTTTAAATTATTATTGTTTGTTTTTGGCACGTAGAAAAAAACTATAATTGTTCTCCGTCCGGCTACCGCGGACCGCTGCGACGACGCTGTACGTGTACAGGTGTATACGCGTGTAGGCATAGCTTGGGTGTGTAATAATTATAATACAGTGTGCGTATTACACTGCTATTTACGATGTTATTATATGTGCTCGTGTCGCGGCGCGTCCGTGTCGGTTTATCGACAAACGCGAAATCGTAAATAACCCATGCACACGGGCGTATACGTATAAATGTGCGTGCGTGTGCGACGAGATATATTGCGCGGTAGTCACGAATAGTTTAACCACCCGCCGATTTATATATGCATAATAATATGATAAAAATACGCGTACCGGCGCGCGTGTTTGGGTGTGTACGAGAAAAAAAGAAGAAAAAAGCACATCACACGCTCGGGCCGGTGTGTGTGTTTTATGCGCCGATAAGTCTCTATATATTTATATTACAATACATGTTGTAAATATATTACTATTACCTATACGTAATATTAACGTTCTGTCCGCTGCCTACCAGTGTAACGTGTATGTAAGGTACACATAAATACGAGCCGCGGTAAGTATATACACGGGGGGGAAGTTTGACATCACAATTTGTACTCGAAAACACCGGGGGACCGTTTACGGTATCGGTAATCGAATATTCCCCTGTATTTCACTAAGCCCGCGAACAACGTTGTACACGTACTTGTATATTATACTTTGTCGGTCGGAAGCTTTTCTCGCCTTTTAGTTCTCCTTAGATTATGAGTGAAACCTGGGAGTCGTTGGTTTTATCGTGATGTGTTTGCGTGTTTTTGTGTCTGTCTAGACTTTTTCCACCGGAAGGGTCGCCAGGAGAGACATAAAAGCATGGTACTTTTCTGAATGGAAATTTCATCTTTCTCTATACTGTTTTTCTAATAATTGAGAAAAAAATGCAAAAAAAAACTTCAACCGAGATCGATTATTGAACCCTGCACCGCGTCTAGCATATTTCCTCTCTCATTATCAACTTGTTTATATTTCATAAGATTTTCTTTGTGGCCAGTAAGATAAAAAAAAACTGTATCGGAAAGTCGCAAACAATTCGTATAAGTTTCAGAAAACGGAATTGGGTATTTCAACGAGTTTTGATGACACGATATTATTATATAAACTGATCCACCTTGATTCACTCTGAATCGTTTATTTTGAGAGCAACGGTACATCGGTTTTAAGTTTAAAAGCCCCACCTCTATATCTCACCCTACCGTGGAGTGCCATCAGACCTAGAAGTTTCGTCCGTTTTTTTATTCATCCGTTTGTGCTGCGGTACATATGACTCGCGTTTATAGTTAATAACGTATCCAGGCGAACCCCCAAGCACGACGTCTCTATTATACAACCAATATCGGTTCTATAATAACCATCATACAAATCGAAAAAATATAAACGCATACAAGTGTAAAATATAATTATTTCCTTCCGTATATTATAGACATATCGTACAACATTGTAAAACAGCAAGGATTAATAATATTCAAAGATTATTTATTGAAGTAAAAAAAAAAAACGCTTTTAAATGTAATTAGATGAACACAATAAATAAGTGTATACGATTGAAAATGTTGGTCCAAAACTAATTTCATAATTATATAGTTTGCATTTCAAAAGCCTTCTACTCGTATGCTATAATGATACACTAAAAAAATGATTCAATAAATGTTGTGTTTATTTGTTTTAGACTGAAGTATTGCAATGTCGAGGATGCTCTGATCCAATTAAGGATAGATTTTTGTTGAAAGTTTCCGACAAGATTTGGCACGTGTCTTGTCTGAGATGTTGTGTGTGCAATTTGGTCTTGGAGGACGAACCGTCGTGTTTCATCAAAGACGATTCAATTTACTGCCGCCAGGACTATGCCAGGTAAACGAATTTAAAATGTACGACAGCGCTGCAGTGATATTATAATGGTCTACGTCGGGTTTAAACTTTAAAGCATAACAATCGATGATACACGAGTATGCATGTATACATATAAATGTAAAAATTTAATGCGATATATCCAACGGTACAGTTATAACTTAAGGGTAGTATAATCAGTAATGATCGCATAATATTCATAGTGATAATTTATTTTGTTCGCGTACGCGATTTTAGTACGCTTTAGAATCTAAAGATTCTCTAAATCTAAATATTTAGATGCTCCATAATTGTAGTGCAGTCGAAGCGACATCATCGCAGTCGTGGTGTCCTCTTTATGTTTTTCATGTCCCTCGCTGCAGAACCATGAATAATATTTTCAAATATAATTCGACAGTTGAAAACCGCAGTTGGGCGCGGTGAACACTAAACACACACACGCTCATATAGATTGGTACACACACACACACACGTATAATATGCGAGCAAAACCATATTGTAACGTGACTTCGCTCATTTACTGTTCACATATTTTAACAAAGAGACTCCTCCGTTCGGGACCAAATGCATAATTTCCCTAATGCAATGTAAACCTGTCCATAATTCATTAATGAGCACAATTAGAGGTCTGAAACCGGTGAACAATTCAAACAATATAATAATGATAGAAAAAAAAAAAAAAAACACTTCTGCAATTATTTATTTATTCAAATCAACACCGGCGCGGCCAAACAATCGGTCACGCTACGCCTTATCGTCACTCAGGTATAACCTGACGAGAAAATGAAAATAAAAATCGTACGTTTATCGGTGTTTTGATGTACCTATTGTAAAACGATCAGCGGGCCGGGGCGTGAGCGAGGAGCCGCACGAACGTGTGTACATATTACACATATTATGTTCGTATACGTACGCTATTCGGTCCCGCGGGTTATCATTAACGCCTCTTTACAGGCAATTATTATTGGCCAAAGTGTGAAGAAGGTGTCCGACGCCTCTTGTTGCGCCGTTGACATTATTGTTTATTTAAAAATTTATGACCCCCGCTGCCGCTGAAGTGGCCGAGTTCTACAACATGACTCGGGTAAATATACCCATATAGCATGCATAATACGTGGTGTACACCGTGTGTGTGTACGTATATAAGCGCGAGTGCGTGTACGGTATACATACGAGTTTTTATTTTTTTTTATTTATTTATTTATACTTTTTTTTTTTCACTTCTCTCCGACGAGTGATTTATTGGAGGCCCCGGCAAGACACAGAAGCGGCCGGTCGTATAAATCATAAAATTAGACGTGTTTTAGGATACCCGTTGAAGACACCGTGCGCACAATGCACCACGCACCTGTTAATGTGACACTGTGACTTCTGTAGGCCAAGATGATTTTCTTGACATTCCACCGCCACCCCCACGACCCTAGACTGCACGCGGTCTTGTGTAAAATAACCGAAACTAATCGTACGGCGTAAGGGCTTTACGGTGTCTTGTCCTCTATTTGTCTCTGGATTTCCTACGGAGTCTTCTTTCCCTCCACCCATACCTCACGCCCATTATTTTTCTTCTTCTGGATTTGTCAGCGTACAGAGAAAATAATATAATAACAACAATTAATAAAAAGAAAAAAAATAAAGCCCCACTAGAAACGCTAAACAACGAGCGGTTTTTATAGGCGTACGTACGAACCGTATTATACACTTTACCTGGTGTTGGGCAATACTAAACGTACAATAAAAACTCGTGTACAACATATTATATACGGCGTATATACGAACCGAGACGCGACACGGAGCGATATTAATACCATGAGTTTATCGCCTCTCGTTTGTTTATTGCACATACCTACTCGTTTATGTCTCATTCGGTTCATCGTCAATAATTAACGAAATAAACATTTTCGGTTGATCCATTAAACGCACGATGATTTTCAACGCGATAAATTATTTTTAACAAATTTACTATTTACAACATCTTCCGCTACCTACATGAAAACCAAGACGACTGCCAATATTGTCACTATATTGGTTTGTGTGTGTGTGTGTGTGTGTGTGTGTGTTTGTAACCGTCTACCCACTTGGTTTTTAAAAATTAAATTAAAAAAAAAGGTTATATATATATACATACGAACAAAACAAAAACATAAAAAAGCAAGAACTTGAAATCACGCTCGTTACGTATAATATGTATAAAAACTACACGGGGCCCAATTAAACGGCACGTACCATCCAATAAATCTGCCAGTCGATACGGTACGACAACAGAATTAATTTCTACCTACGCCAGTGGTGGTCTTCGGTAGGTCTGTCTTTAAGTTTATCATTATTACACAGTTGTAAGTATTCGAACGGAAAGAATTACGGGAAAAGATCATCTACAACACATAAACGTCAGTACGCGTATCAACGAAATTCGGTTAGTATGGGTAGTGTAGTCTGGTCGTTTTTTTTTTTTTTTAGAATTCGATTCCGAAAGTTAAAATGATTAGAATGTACAAAATATAACATTTAAAAGCGTTTATTCGTGTTTTAAATACAAATCTTAATGATATCCATCGAACATTTCGAGTAAAATGTAAAATGATCAAATTATAACGTGCTGCAGTTACCACGACTAGAGCCATGAATAAGTATATTCCGTGTGGTCTGCAGCAGTCATATTTAGCAGTCCGTTATTCGCGAGACTAAATAATATTTGACCAACGTGTTGAAGTCGAACTTGTATGCGATAAATATAGGTATAAACTCTTTTTTTTATTTCTACTGAATTTATTCGATTTTTTGGTTGGTGTCGGACTGAATTGTGTTTCCAATCGACTTGCGTTCCTGTACAGAGAATACGTTAATGTACAAAAAACGAACCGGAATAAGACTTGGAGCAAAAATATCGTTTGGTTTATTCGTCGCTGTATATGTATATGGTTATACACGTCAGCTGCTGTTTGAAATGAATATAATTGAGCTTCTGCAGATTACCGTATTATTTGGTTGAGATGTTTCGCCCAATTATGTGCGTTAGCGCGATGCGATATTTTTGATATTCTCATGATAAAAAATGTAAATGTCACGGTTTACTTCTAGTCATACGTTATGTCCGATCTCGTCCGATTGGACGATTCCCCGAAAGAAGTTGGGTGCGTTACCAGTTTTTGGTGTTGTTTTACAAAAAAAATTGTACTACTGATCGCGGACCGCAAGACTCGTGCACGCAATAGTATTATCGTATGAGACGCATCGCGGAAGGGGCGGGCGGCTTATGGTCGAATTCGACGTTGACGAACGAAACTTTCGCGGCGAATAAAGTCGCGTGTTTCTGGGAATAATGTTCGGTCGCGGATAAAAAATCGGTTTCGATAATTCTCCGGTGTTGATGACCTCAAACCAGTAACGTTTCGGGGTCAAACCTCCGCGTGTTTCGATCAATACGAATTATTACATTAATAATAATAATGATAGTGGAAAAAGAAAGAAAAAAAAAAAATTGATCGTAATATTGGTCGATGGCCGCAAGGTCGAGTGGTTCACACTCGTATGGAACGTAGAAAACACATCGCGGTCGGTGTCCCTGGAGAGGAGAGGAGATGACAAATGATTGCTCAAACGTCCGATCGCAATGTACAATAAAGAATAAAAAAAAAACAAAATAAAATAAAAATATACCGAGAACATGCCTACTCATCCGGAGTGTTTATATTATTTGTACAAAGGTTACACACGCACACACGCGCACGAGGTGTACGTACGTGTACATGCGTGTGCGCGCGCGCGAGAGAAATCAAAACCCACCGCGTGTATAGTTTGTACATATTATACGGAGAAGGGTTCCTGTACAATACGTGGCGTAATGTGTCGGTAGTTGGTGATATATACTATGTGCGCGCGCGCGCGGACTAAGATTGATTTATCCGGACCGTTTTTTTACTGTCATTACCAAACGCGTCAACGTTTCTTTTTATTATTATTATTATTACCGCTATCATTATTGTTGTTAAAACATTTTCTTTTTTTTTTTTTTTTTTATTTTGCCACATTTTCTATTTTATTACATTATCGTGTACAGATGGCCGCACGGTGTACACGAATCCGATAAATAATTCTCTTCACGTTCAACTCGTCCGATCCGATGACATTCACGCGTTATCGCCGGACCGCTCCGGTCGGTGGACAAACGAGATGATACACGGTATTATTGTAATCGCGTGAATAACGTCTCGAACGTTGAACGATCATCTCTCTATTTCCCTGTACGCTTCGTCCGTCGTGGCCGCAGGGCCGTGGGGACAAATTAAGGGCCCCGGGGGACAAATTAATTCGGGCCCCTCATAATGTAATTTAACTCACTTCTAATACTCGCATCACACTGCATCGTTACTCGTTTTTTTTTTTTAAAATATGCAAAGGAAAAATAATATTGGTTAGAGGTATATCAGAAATTAAAAAGCAAAAATCATATTGTTACTAATACGGTAACACATGTGTCATGGGATATGGTACATATTAATTATTATACTATTAATGGCGTTATTAATAACATATAAAGTAATTATTATTTATTTTATTATTTACATAGTTTCTTAAAAAATATAAAATTAAGTAAAATTATGAATTAAAACTAAAAAAAATTTTTATATTAATATAATATTTCGGTAAAATACAAGACCTAATTGCTTTGGCCGGGCCCCTATTTGAGTACTGGGCCCCAAGGCCCAAGCCCCGGCTGCCCCCCCCCCCCACTCGTCGGGCCTGGGCGTGGGCTCAGTGACGATGCGCACCGTCCGCCGGTGTATTACGCAGATTGTATGGCTAGGGGTACGAGACGAACGATTCGAACCAATGTCGAACGATATTCGTGAAAATTACATATCATTACGAATGTGCAACTGTGAAATTGGTTCAAATCCGACCGTAAATAGTTACTTAAAGTCAAATCGTTTTCGTTCATTTCATACCAAGCGAAAAGCGTGTCCGTCGAATGACATAACGAAATCAAATACATATCGCGGTCAGCTTTCAATTTCGTTCGGTTGGTTTTTACGTTGTACAGTTTCTCTTTCTTAATTACGTAAAATATTTCCCGACGATAATACACTTTAAGCGTGAAATCTGTGCGTTGGAAATGTATTGCCTAAAACTTGCGTATTACGCGCACGATACAATTTGTAGACACGATGTGATCTCATAATATTATTGTTACAGTAACATATAAATTAGATGCAAACAATTATTAATACGTGTTATTATAATTCTGTTATTACTGGGGCTCGGAAGTTCTAGCAAATGCATATTTTTCTTTTCAGCAAATGCATTTTTTTGTTTCATACGTATGTCGTACTCGAAATTTTATTTTGCTGTGTCTTGCATATTTACGGTCTTTATTGCTATTTTGCTAAATTTACGGTCTTTATTGCTATTTTTGGGAATATTTTCACATATTATAGGATATAATCACACTTTGTCGACAATAATGATTTTATTTGGTTATATTATTAAAAATATTGGAAACAAATAGGCCTCGGTGAATAATATTTCATGTTTGTTAACTTTCTAATTTCATATAATTAAGTTTATAATTCAACCAGTCCAGCCAGTCCCCTATCCGTTGATGAGCCTAAGCATTTTATAAAATTGTCTAATTAGTAATTTGTAAATTTAATTATTGATTACGTTTAATTTTTCTTATAATAAATTCATAATTATAATTTTTTCAAGTTAAATGCAAATTTTTTGATTTTTCGTGCTATTTTTAGCGCATATTTTGGAGTTTTTAAGAGCTAAAAAGCAACATTTTTCCGAGCCCTGGTTATGACACTGTCGATGCAGTATAGATCTACTAAACTACGTATTAATTTATAAAAATGAACAGATTCCTTTAAGTGAAAAATTGATATTTGATCTCGATAAAAATGAACCGTCTTTATAATTGGTTGAATTGTACAATCGCTGACATGTGCGCAACAGTGACGTTCCATTTCTCTAGAAAATCCACAAGATAATCGAATCATTGTGTAAAAATTTAGCATTCACCGCGCTCGTGATATAACACCGATAGCGCTCTCCAAAATACCACCATGGAATCATATTATTATCCACATATGGTGCACAGTGTTCGAGATCGTTCGTTTTATTGTTTACACCGAGAACAATACGTTCCCGCGGTCGTAAGGATAACCGTGTTTTCGGGCCACTCTCGTTACTTTCCGTCGTTTTCCGTTCGACGCACTGCAAGGAGTCACCGCGAACGACTTGGCGCTTTAAACGTTTTTACGCCGTGTAAGACCCGTCGTCCAGTCCATCGTGTCCCCGCACCCCGGTACACGACCAACAACAACATTGAAAAAGATCTTGAAGTCCAAAAACCATAACCATAAACCTCCAAATCATATCACACCACATTTAGAACTACGTCTACATTTTGAAATCCGCCAATCACTAAATATTATCAATCTAACACCGCACTTCCCGCGCCGCCGTAGGTTTAAAAGAAAACGGTGTGGGGACTTTCTCCTCGAATACGTTTATAGCAACACAAGTGCTGGGCGTTACCGGACAACACCTACCCGATCTTAAGGAAAACGTTATTAAAAACGTTTTGTATATTTTACTGCGTATTGTTACTGTCGGGTGTTACCACCGGGTAACCTCCCTGATCTAAAGGACACTCCACTGCTCATTACCAGATTGTAGATTTTAAATGAATCAAAAAAAAATAAAAATAGTAAGCGGCGTACCCGAGAGACGAAGACATCTCGTCGATATTTACTTCTATTTCGCGTACACGCCCATGCGAGTTCCGTTTGCGGTGCGTCAAGTTTTTTTACAGTCACAACTTTACGAGCAACTACCGTGCACGATTAGAACTTGGATTCGTACACTGCACGTAACACGAGCCAGCCCTGAGCGAGCAGCGAAATTTGAATACATTAGTTCCGGGCGAAACGTCCGAGAGCGGCGACGGCAGGCTCTGACGGACGGACGGCCCGTCGACGTGTGACAAATCATTATGTTAAGTTCGGTTGTTGTGTTATTTTTTATTTTTATTTTTTTGAATTTTTCATAAGTCTCCGCGGAGCACGCGCGTTGTATGGACTCGACCTTCTTACACGGTTTTATTTTTTTATTTTTTTTTTTTATAATATTCCTTTAAAATAATAGTAATAATAATAATCGTATGTATGACGGTGTGCGTGATTTTTTACAAAATGTACATTACCATGCGCCGACCGGCCGGCGAGCACAAAACAAAACTTCTCATTTATTCCGCCGGTCCCCGTCACTAATGGGCCTAAAACTATAATCTGTCCACGAGGAAAAGAGAAAAAAAAAACACACACACACACACACACACACACAAAAAAATGTTCTCTATACGTTTTATTTTTATTTTTTTTTCTTGAATAATGTATGCGTATACGTATGCGCGTGTCTTTTGAAAAACGTTTATTTATGCCGCTCGTACTACACGTACGGTCCGCGGGCAAATGCTGTACGGCAACTACACCGTACAACCGCGCCACGGTACGTTCGAGTGATAACGAACACAATGCGACGCGTAACGCGTATAATATATGTAACCTAGAAAAGAAAAAAAACTCAATAACGACTGGTATTCGCGTATAGACGCGTTTTTCGAACGTTTTTCGGCGTCCGAGTGAAACGCGAACGTACGCGCGTGTTCGTCGATTTTGATAAATTGTCGGTTCCATTGTTCTGCCGTCGTACACGCGTGTGCTCCTTCCAGTGCCGTATTCGTCGACGGACTTAAGCAACCATGTTAGCAATTTGACCATCATGTAATGGCTGTTCCGAGTAAACGTATCGCAGACGTGCCGAACCATTTTCCGAGGTTGTCCGACCGAGAAATTTGAGGTCTTCCACGGCTCCTTTTTCCTACTATTTTACCCTGGATTATCAACCGCAGTAAATTATATTTTTCCGGATGTCGCACAACACGTCCTAGACACTGGAGTTTTCGTGATTTTATTGTTTTAACTATTTCGACTTCTTTGTTCGTTCTTTCTAGTACATTGATAGTTGTAATGCGATCGCACCAACCAATTTTTTAACACTCTGCGGTATATCCACATCTGAAATGCTTGAATTTGGTTGATCGAAACTTCTGATAGAGTCCAAGTCTCTACCCCATAAAGAAGTACGGTGAATTTATAGCAACGAGTCATTCTAATTCGGAGATTCACGCTTGGCTGATGGCTCTACAGCAAATATTTTTCATTTTCACAAAAACCTCTCTGGCCTTTAACCGTTCACGCATACACATGTATGTATAGCTGGCAATAGAGGAAGAAATACTTCACTTTACTTGCAATCGTAAACATTTTTAGTTTGGCACCTACGCGAAACGTGTGCCTATTTTAAACCGTAAACGATACGCAATAGATTAATACTGAATGTTGTATATTCAAGAGTAAAATTCAAGATTCATCTGTACACCAAGTGCTGCACAATTTTCAAAACTTTGTTCAGTGTTCACCCTCGTTTTCATCAATATGTACGATTCGTTGCCAATAGTGTGCATTGCACTACCCGGTCCGACTTACGCCCTGGACGACGAAACACTTGTCCCGCGGTCTGGTATGCGCGCGGACTCTGACAAGTTTGTACGACCGGCGTTCAATCATCACCTCGTCCGCGTCAGAGGTCCTTAGAAAGAGTCCAACGACTATCACGTTGTCCAGTAGCATGTTATATCGTAATAACACAAAACCATAATTTCGATTTTAATCCCTTAATTTTATTTTTTTCGTCACAATATTTATATGCATATAAATATTGTTGTAACGCATTTTTTTATTTAGAATAAAAAAACAATCCGAACGCAAATTATATGTTTACAATAAGTTATCGCAGAGAGAACATATTATACTATAAACATGCAGTATTAAAATATATTTATGTTTATGATATAAAAAAATTGAAAAATTATATAACAATAGTACACTTTTTTAATGGTATCGTACTACGTTGTGTGGTCGAACGGTGTTTTGATTTAGAAAATCATTCGTTCTAAAATAAGAATTAATAATTTAAAAAATACATTTGAACATTTTAAGTTTTAACCCGTTTTGGGCGATAAAAAGAGTGGAAAGCCCTAGTTTTGATCGACGCTCATTTATCGTGCTATACTTATCATTCGTATCGGTGAAAGTCTATTGTTAATCGCAATAAATTTCGTTCATTTTATGAAAACATTATGAAAAATGCCCTAAAAACTAGTTTTCCAATCCGAGTGCGTTATACCACTGTTTCATCTCTTTGGTTCGAATTCGCTTGTTTATTTTTACTACATATCACAGTTATATATTATTATTATCATCAGCATATGTTGACTGAATGCAGCAGACACAACACATATCCATATGTGTCGATGTATCTGTGCATGCAGCGTAGACAATACACAGCGGTTAACCGCGTCCAACCCACTTTAAATATGTTTCTGAGATTTTTCGGTTAGGTTAGGTTCAATAGAATACATAGGTTTGAAAATGATTATTAATTACCAATAGATAGTAACGACTTATAGCTACATTAATTATTACGTTTTTTTACATTCGTTTCAAGACTGCAAACGGTACATAAGCTACAATATATATTATAGACATGTCGGTGTAATAACTTTCATAACGTGATTTTTGTTTAAATTTCGACTTTGACGTTGGAATGAGCCTCGAACGTATACATGGTTTTGTATACAAAAGGTAGATCCAAACGCGGCCCTCACTTCAATATCAAAACCATCGAATAACTATGAATAAATATATATTATTATTTTTTTTTTCGAGAAACACAAACGTTCGAAGAGTATAAAACTACAACACACTGAAGATAAAATAAACTTTAAACCGTGTAATCGAAGGGTAGAGTACGAATGTTATTGGATTTGTTTTTATTTGAAAATTGTTTAATTATTCTTCTTTTAATCGCAAGTTAACGTAATACTATAAAAATGTGTGTAGCCCACGTCGACTTTTACTCGCACGCACAATGCGGCCAGGTCTTTCCAAAAATGTTGGATACCCTTGGTCCGTGTAATATTATGGTTGTGTACACGTACGTTATAGAAATAACCACTGCGCGGCGATGACGTGTGTAGTCTCCTTTACGATGCACATATTTCGTTAACACTGTGCGTGTATGCAAGTATATTATAACACGTGTGTGTGTAATATCGTACATCATAAGACGAAGCGCGGCGCGATTATCACAGTTGAACATTATACTGTTACAACACGTTCGCATCGAAATGACGTGTAACGATATACGTCTATATAATATTATTATTATTATTGCGTCGTGTCTGCAGGGCACCCCCGATGAGATATACCCACACCGCGGCTGACAGTCGAGTAAGGACGGCGGCGGCGGACCGTTTATTATTATTTTTCTCTCCCATATTTTTATTAGGTATCTAAGCAAACAACGGGTTTGTTTTGATAAAAAAAAAATGTTCCCACAGCCACTTTGTTTTGATTGCCGTCAAACTTTTTTTTTGAACAAATACACGTCTCTTGGAAACATCACCGCCACGCGAGAACAACGCGCGTCTTCTCGCCGTCAGTCGTTTCCTTAGGCAACGCGTGTACAATAATGTCCGCAGGATTCCATCGTTTAACCGGACGAAAGCGCCGTACGCACGCAACAAATGGTGTCGTGTACGCTGCAGCGGATCCGATCGGATTTCCGCGGTGCGCCGGAACTTTTCGCGAAATGACGAAAATTGCGTGATCAGCAAAATATTTGTTGTTTCATCAATGAGAACAAGATTTCGAGTGAAGTTTAATTTTTTACACAACACATATAGTGTACGTGGATGGAAAAAAATCAACCCTTGTCCGCCGCGGGAGGGCGACCGCTGTTTCATTGACTTTGCTGTTGGACGTTTTTTTTTTCCGTACCGTTGGGTTAAATATATGAGGGTGCATGATGTATTTATACTTTTAATACTCCTATATTATACTGTAATATAATTAAGTAATAAAACGTCATCATTATCGTTGTAAAATTTAATTTCCACTACTAACTTTTTGATTCCGTATTGTAGACCGTAGACATTTACTTTTTAACATCACAATTTATTACGATCAGGGTTCGGAACTTATAGCACTCATAATCATCAAGATAAGCGCTTAAATACTTCATCATAAGTATACAAATAAGCCCTTACAAATATTAAAATAAACAAAAAAAAGCGCAACAAAAACTTAAAAAAAAAAATCAACTTTTGAAAAAATCAAAAATGTTTTGGCGTTTTTGAAAACATTTTAACTTCCATCCGGGGTTGGCAAACAATTTCAATTGGAGTTCGGAAGATTAAATTAATAAATAAATGAGGTCCAGCAATAAGAAAAAAAAATGAATAAACACGCAAAAAACAATGGAAAATAACTGAAAATTCTAGATTTTGTCAGTGGCCTAAGTAAGTAAAGATATGCAAAAGAGCAAAAACAATCAGAAAAACTAGAAAAAAGCCAAAAGACCCCTATCAAATTTTATATTTGAGATCACTGTAACTGTTTGGGAGTGGAAGTGGACTGTATGAAAAAATACGATCTTTTAAAAATATTAAACGGTTTACTATTTAGTAAAAATAATAATAATGGTTTGGGGCACACTTGTGCTGGCCAGCTATGGGATAATAAATAATATAAAAAAACTGTACAGTAGATAATAATAACAAGAATACACAATAATAATAATACACAAGAATAATAAATGACCTGATTTGGTCGCGCTGGTGGTGGTGGAAGTAATACACAAAGACGGTGATGACCAGTGGTGCAATATTGTGGTAAACGGTGGGGTTGTGGTTGGTAGTAAAAATGGTAACAAACAATTAACAAAACAAAAGTTAAAAAAAAAGGGTAGAAAAAACTAGAAGACAAATCACGACGTGTTCTTACTTTCCCGGTTAGCGAACGACAACCAAAACCGGCCGTCGCACCGTCTACCGATAATCTCAATCATATGCATATTAGATAACAATATCGCATGACACTACGTATCGCTCGAACAGTAACAATACATGAGTTTCCATAGCACTTTGCTAAATTTCACGTTAAGCCAAAAAAATAAGCAATTGCTTAGTGGCTTAGTCCCTAACCTTGATACGTAGAACGCTATATTCGTTCTTTACAATAACTGTAATACAACTATGGTTAACTTTTATTAGAGAAGGGGATGAACGCTGAACATGTTGTAAATCGTAATCGATGCGTCGACGGCATATATTTAATATCGTATATTGTTCTTCGAGTCCAACGCGCAATATTATAACTATAGACATCGAATCGATCCCGTTGTACGCACATAGATTCTAGGTAAACATAAACGATGGGGGGGAGGGGTAGGAAATAAGTCGTCTAGAAGCAACAGTTACGATACGACGTCGTATATGATGTTAGTTACATGGAGTTGTTTAGTCACGCATTTATACGACGACGAAACCGGGGAAAACCCGTCCCGGCACGGTGTACGCAACCCTCCCCTCCGCCGACCGGGGGACGATGAAGTGTGCTTTTCCGAGTTCCATGATTGAGTACAACAAAGTGTAATGGTGTTAAGTTTATGATACACAGCCGCGTTATCGTTACACAGGCCACGTCCCGAGCAGCCGCGCGTGTGTACACGTGTATACGCGGTATCGCCGAGGTGCGACGGGGAAGACGATGAGTACGCGAAAAGCAACTTCCGCCCGCCGTCCGCGGCAAAGTTTCGATATTATTGTATTAAATATTTACGTTCCGTTGTTGTTTTTAAAGAGCGGGCGGGGGGACGCGTCGCCGCTCGAAAGAGACACTGCGGCGCGCGCGAAGATGAAAAGAATAATTCCGGTCACGCGTCTCTCGTACGACGTTGTCGTTTATAATGCACGCGAGCGGTGTTATTCGTTGCTCGCCGCGGTAATGCTATTATTATTATTATTATTATTATTATTATTACTTTACGCCGTGCGATACCGTAATACAATCATCTCGAACCGCGGCGACGTGTACGCGTAAACAATACGATAATACCGTGATAATAATATGTGCGTGTACCTCTCGTCCTGTATCCCGTCCGTCGACGTGCAGCAGGAGCAACAGGGTCAGGAGCAGCAGGAGCAGCCCTCATCGCGTACGCGCCGCTGCAGATATAAATAAATATGCACATACAAATACGTACAGGACGTCGTAGTCGTCGGGTAATGTCATTATAACGTCCGCGTGCACCGCGGTACAACGCCCGTCGTTCAATATCAATCTAATAATAGGGTGACCATTTTTATAAAAAAACACCCGACTTACGACTGTTGGATGACTTCTAAAAAGTTCTTATAAATCGCCGTTTATAACATCTACTTACACATGATGTTCATATTATTATTATCACTTAATTTTCTACGTGATTGCGTTCACCGAATAGAATACTTTCGTCCGCATTCCAATCGGTTTGTCTTTTATTATTTCGTAAAATAAAAATTAAACTTTTTCGAACATCATCGCAACATGATGGACAATTTATCGATCGGGTCTAACGAAACGTTTTTAATTCTTCGAAAGAACTTTCCCACTTTTCAATGTACAACAAAAACGGGTCATAAAAAACTATTGGCATGCAGGTGTGTTTCCCCCTTCTATTCTTCTCACAGTGTCGTAAACGATTTTTAATTGACTTTGTACGAAATAAAACCATATTATTGAAATGGGGTCGCTAAAAAATTATTTAAAAATGACCGGGCATTCATTCTGAGGGTCGAACTACGATTTTGACGCTGAATACATTTCAATTATTCTCGAATCTGCTGGTTTTAATATTATATTTATTTATTGATAATTTAATGATATGGAAATGACGGCATTAAAACGGGACCAATTCTTAATGCGGGATGAAAAGCGTGACAACGGGATATGATGGTGAAAAAATACGCGATATTAAACGGGACGTGTGGTCATCCTATATCAGGGGTGGCAAACCTTTTGAACACTACTACGTGCCATAAATTACCTTTTTTTTTTTTTCGAGCGTGCCTTGAAAAATATTTTGTTATATTCAACAAAAAAAATTATCGTAATTTGATTGTATATAGTGTACTATTTAGTATAAAAAAAGGTTGGTTTAGGTACATACAATTATAATATTATTACTTTATTAATTATTTTTTGTTGTTGTTGAATAGTTGATACCAATCCGTTGATATTTGGCTTATAATTAGTAACTTTTAATAAAGTCCATACTGCACTGCATTCATCAGTTAGTCGGTTTCTTAAATCAGATTTTATAAAATTAATTTCTGAAAATAGTAGCTAGCATGAATATGTTGAAGAAAAAATAGACAAAACAGCTAATGCTACTATTTTTAAAGTGAAATAATCTTTTGGAATTTCATTCCACACATTCAAAATCGTGTTCCCTATGTTTACGATCGATTTTCCTATCGCCCTATCACGCTGAATTTCTTCTAATTCTCAGTATAACGAATTTTTTTTTCAAAAAATATTTTAATTTTTTGCGTGCCTCTCCGTTGCCATCTTTGCCCTATATGAATACAATACTGTGCGCCCTCGAGCAGCACCGGCTTTGCTCGGGTTTTTCCAGTTCATCGACATATAGTTCGTTTTTCCCAACTCCACACGATATCGTCCGATCGCAGGACGGTTTTCGAGCCGCCGTGTGTGCGCCCTGTGAACTGGGCTCACGTACTTGCGGGTAGCGCCCGAATTTATATGCGCGTTTTTTTTTTACATACTGTACAAAAAGTAGCTCCATACGGTTATTGAACAGTTGCAAAATTAACGTGAAAATATCGAAACAATATCCGAAATCAAAAGTGGTTTTTTTTTTTTTCGAACGGGCGATTGGGCGCGAGGCGATATACTTTGCACCTTAAAGGGGTCCGTGACTTGGAAAATGTTGAGGACCACTGTAATAAGGCCACTTTATTAACCGCGTACTGCGAGCGTATTATATTAATTACTCGTCTCGTCTGCGTCCGAGTACGTTTTACGTAGGCCGGAAAAAGCGTAACGCGTCACGCATTATTATAATATTCTTGAGCACACGCGGCGTAAGGTTTTCGTGTTGACGGACGCGCTCGCTCACATTTCCGTACCGATTCCCCCGCAGCTCTTTAGGTTTGTCGTCGTAGCCCACCGTGACGCGGTAAGACGGAGAGAAAACGGGGAGGCCGGGATGGAGGGGTGGTAGCCTTTGCCAGAGCTGATTGGACGACCAATTGGATTAACCGCCTTTGCACGCCCGCACACGCGCTCAACCGGATGAAACTTTTCTACTATACGGTTCTACCCCAATACGAATATATTTATATATAAGTGTACACCACGCGCGTGTACAACACGCCCGTTCTCTTTTTTCCCTATTGAGCTGCTCTTTTCTTTTTTTTTCTTTTTCAATTGTAAGGTTTGTTTCCTTCCGTTATTTACATAATATATAAGGACAAAAAAAACATTTCTCGGATGTAAAAGGAGAAAACTTTTATTTTTTTTCTCGCGAAAAAACTTTACCGAAAAAGATTGCTTTTATTTTTTGTCTAGACATTCCTTTTTTCCTTTGCCCGAAGACGATCCGTACGGGTGTATTTCGATCCTCTCGGATAAATCGTCGTCCCCGCTGCAGCGTCCGGTGTTCGCGTGTGTCTGCTTAAAAACTACATTCCGACTCGGTGGTTCTCGAACGGTGCTCTCCGCGGAACCTTATGGCTCCCTGCGCGGGAGCAACCAGCACTCAGGGCCTCCGCGGACACGTTTGATGTTCAAATCGAATGTTCAGATATTGCGCCGGTCGGATCTGTACACAGATTTTACATTGTTCAACGTTATCCGGATCGCCGCAGAGTGGTGTAAAATTGAAAAAAAGTGACCAAAAATATTTGAGTAAATCACAGTGTATACGCATATTTTATGTATTATATTCACTACTAAATGGGTCTTGTTACAAAAATAATAAGCTTGGCAGAGTTAAACGCGATTTTTTTCTTTATAGATATTTACATTGCAATTAATATTTAAATGGATATAATGATGGTTAAAATAATTATTCACAAGCCTGGAGCTTAAGCTTTACTGTGACGACGTGATGATTGATCAATACAAATGTACGCCGCCCATTTGTATGTTGTAAACAGACGCGCTGCCATCAGATGAGACGGCAACAGCGGTCGTCGGTGCAGAGTGTCTCTGACGAGTTCAAAATTGACGTTGCTCAAATATTGCGGAATGCGAAAAGAAAGAAAAAAAAACTTACGTCGCACGATTAAAAACGATTGTTACGATTTCGACTGAACGCAAAAATATATATAGTGTGATCATTTTACAGCGCGGTTATCACGCGAAAGAGGTTCCGCGACGACTACGATAATTTGGTCTGCTCAAAAATATATTCCGCGCGTGCGCAGTTCTCGTCCGTCGGGTATTTGTCGTTATTGAAAACCGTGCATCGTACACCACGGCCGTGCCCACAAACTCGCGAGCGTACCGTAAAGTCGAACGCACAAGCTGTGGATCGACATTGCCACAATTTTTTTTTATTATTATTATTACTAATTTGGAAAGTCGAGAATTTGCTCGTGACTTCGCGCGTGTTCGAAAACAATACGTTCGACCGAGTGCACGACGTGTGCACGCGGATCACAGATTTCGTATGAAATAATAACAGCGCGACAAAAACCTATACCGGCGAAACGAACGTGCCGATGATGTTTTTCGTGCACGGCGAGAAAATACGTAACTTGTTTTTTTTTTTCTAACCGCGTCCGTTTTATTTTATTATTTTCCAAACGGCCATCGCAGTCCTATTACGTTTTAGTCACTCCCCTTTTCCGGTCGCACCCAGTGCGCCAAGGATAACATTTTTGTCCGATGATTTCGGACGGTTTAAAAACAATGTTTATAAAATAATTACGAGTCGCACGTCTCCGCGGGACCTTAACACTATGCGTTTCCCTCCAGTACGTTACCACACTCAGCCGCGGTGTACACTTATGTTCCCGTTTACCGGTCGACGCTCGAATCAATTACCGTTTTATTTTCAACATGTACCTTAAATTGAAGTAGATGACGAACAATACTTGCAGCTGACCAAAAATAGTATAGGATAAAGTGTGGGCGCAACTGGAGGGACTAGAGTGGGACTTAGCGCCCACATTACGACTTAGCCCTCCCCCCGATCCAAGAAAAAAATATTTCTTTTTGATTTTAGATAATATGCTATTGTTAATTTTTATTAATTTGTCATTTGAAAAAAAAGGACGGAAACTCCTAGGTCGAGTGAGAAACCACCATATAGAGATGGCAAGTTTAAGCTTGAGACAACAATAGTGGATAGACGGTGCCGGGTTCTAATCGGTTGAAGTATTTTGTGATTTTTTCACTTGTTTTTCTCAATTTTTCGGAAAACTGTTGGGAAAATACATAAAATGATGTCCTCAAAGTACCAACTAGATGACGTTTTCTTTCACAAAAGTATGCGGTTTGTATACATAGGAGCAATCCTACTGGCGAAATCGCGTGCACAGACACAAAAACGACAAAAAAATCATGATAAAACATATCATGTTTCCGAGTAAAATTATAAATAAAATGACATTTTCAATAAAGCAATTTTAAATCCATTTTCAATCGCTTATAAACGACTATTTATAATATGTATTCAAATATGAATACAGTCCCGACCATAATAATTATAATCGTCTTCGCAGTCACTCGATTAGTAAAAAATCTACTACATATCTGTGTAAGTAATTGATGTTTACTAACCTGGCGAGATAACATAGTTGATGTATGTGTAAAGCATTTGGAGTAGGATATGCCATTTTTATGATTGGCACACTCGGCTCATGCTGTGTACATAAAAAAAAACACATTGTCACGGCGAATCCAATGCGATCTTCGCTTCGATGAGTACCGTAAATATGTCGTGATGGTGTGTAAGGGCGGGGGTTCACCCCTACCAGTTATTTTAATCGAACGGTTTCGGTAGGAGGGCCACGGCCCCCAAGAATATTAACCCTAGTTGCGCGTACGGGACGACGGAATGCTAGCGACTATCGCCATTCGAGAGTATTAACTTTTAACTGGCGTGTATTTTGTAAACGATTATACACAGATACCGGCCGATTGGCAATTATTTAGAATATACCACGTACCGTTTTTTTTTTTTAGAAAACTGTAATGAATATTAAAAAAAATTAAAAACCGTCCAAGACCAAGTCGCACAAGAAAATAACTTTCCGTCTTAGACGGAATGCGCGCGTTATGGTTTGCGCGAAGAGACCGATAATATAGCCACTTTCCGTTCAGGGGAGGTTTCCATGGTACGCGGGGCCCACCACTTAATGACGTTTTAGTTGGTATCCAATATTTTATTATTTTTTTTTTCTTCTTTAGTCAGTCCCAGTTAATCCCGATTATTCGAACGCCGTGAACCGCGGATGTCAATAACATAATACACACCGGGGCAGCGCAGCGTCGATACGATTTATGCGCACCCGCGTCTACAATATTATCCGTATTTTATGTACCTTTAAGGCCGTATACCTGATACGGCCAGCACGTAGGTATAAATATACTTAGGGCGTACGCCCTTGGTCGTTTGTTGAATTCGGGAAAATAAACACGCGATACGTAATAATATGTTGTGCAATGATTGGTGAAAAATGCGTTTGAAAAACCGTGCGGCGACTACAATGATTAACGTTCCGACAGCGGCTACCTATGCGTTATAACGCGTACAACATCCGTGCGTTCTGCTCGTCTCCCGGCCCATTATTTCTATTTAGCTCCTAATGATTCTCCTTGCTGTTCTCGGCACGACGATCCTGTGATTTGCAATGCGTCCCATCTCCTCTTCAACTGTCCAGATCTCCTTAATAAACGCCGCTTTCTCTCCACCATCTGTTCTTCCTTTGATATCTACCTTTAACCCTCCCACATATTTTCCAATCCTTTTCTCATCACATCTATCATTAATTTTTTTCCTCTCAGAAGGCCTCTCTTATTATAACCTAGTTTACCGTAATGTTTTTATATATTATATTTATTCGTTCTAATGTCGATTCCTATCGTGTTAATCCTAACGTGAATTGCCGGGGCAAATATAATTAATGCGGATCTGTATAAATATCCTCCGGGTCGGCGTTCTCGGGCACAGGAGCCGCGTACGTATATTCAGTCGCTCGTTCGCACACGCGCGCACCGGTGACGGTTCATTTCCATACGGTGTGAACAATTCACACGTGTTGTGTCCACCCCTTCTACACACACGCACGCACGTATACATGTATAATAGCTACACGCACATTGTACGTGTGTACACATATATACGTGCGCGTGTACAGACTCCGCGTTTAGTATGCATGTGCCGTACCTGGCTGGGTGTTACCCGTTCGATTTAACACACGGTGGTCCGGTGAGAACATAATATACGTACATATATATATATTCACCGTTCGGTATGTATTATATTCACTATGGAAAACAAGCGACACGCACAACGTTTACCCACGCATAACCGCGTCTCCCTACCCGCCCCGCCACCTCCCCTACACGGCCTTTGCGCTCGGTTGGAATGTATAATGCACATCGTATATACTTGCCACGAATAAATATATGTTTGTTCCATTACAATCATACACACGTACGAGTATATACGTACGGGTAAAATCACCACGGCTGAGCGATATCGACGCGTACACGTACAGAGATATGCTGTGTGTGTATACGCGCATGCACATTGCACATGCACTCGACGTTGCAGCCTTTGTGCAATTAACGCTGCAGTCGTGGGAAATGTCGAATTCGTGTAAGCGGTTCAAAGCGTACAGGTTCTGCCACGCGGGGAATCGAAAACCGTTTGAAAAATGCGTTTTGAACCAAGCTCCCCCCCCCACGTTTGTTTTGAGCGTTTGATCCACGGTGTATGCGTACGTTTATTTTGTTTCGTCGATGTCACGCACACAATTGGTTATTAACGTATTCATGTACAATCAGTTGAAACAAATGAAATCAATCCGACTGCTATATAAGTCTACTTGTAAATACACAGTCGTAGTATACCGCACTTGTACGGTTCGCGACTGTACGTTTTACCTACACGCGTAGTAGAAAATAACTGAATGTTATGGGTTGCTGCAATAATAAGATAAATTAAACGTCTTATAAATCGAATACACTACATTCGATATTGTACGTATAGATAAATTATAAATATATGTGTATTAAAGTTGATGATTAATAATTGTTGTTGTATTTTTACCTACGATTTTTTAATCGTTCACATCAAATTCTCCGTTGAAACCGCCGATTTTTTCAAAACGAGAAAACCCCGTACACCGTGTTACGGCCGTGACAACGTTGCTTTGATCGCTGAAAATTATTGTGTTCCAGGAGTTTCGGCACGGTGTGCTCAAAGTGCTCGAAGGGCATATCCTCGTCGCATTGGGTGCGGAAGGCGCGGGACCACGTTTATCATCTGGCGTGTTTCCGATGCGACGCTTGCGACCGGCAACTGAACACCGGCGAGGAGTTCGCGTTACACGAAGGCCGCGTCTTGTGCAAACCACATTATTTGGATATCGTCGACGGCGGCACTACCAGTTCATCAGGTACAGTACACGCCCACGCGTTTAAAACCCTACGCGTACGCGAACGTTGTCCGGGCGTCGTCGATCCGATCGGTTGAATACGGTGAATGAGATCGATAGTCACTGTCTCCCCAGGTAAACGGTACCCGCAAACAAGTAGAAATCCGAAATTTACACCGCGAAAACGCGCGAACGCGTTCGAACTAACGATGGACAAAATCAGGATGTTCGAATTGTTCATTGTAAATTCCTGATTTTCAAATCCTAATATCGCTCTGAATTCAGATTTCAGATTTACAACTTTGAACCGAGACTCTTTTGCATTGTAAGACTTACAGTTTAGCTGTACATTATTCTCCTTTTGTTTTTTTGAGTGCATATTTTATTCAATTCAAAGACTGCTCATCGTTGTGGAGTTTTATTTTAAATCGACGTATGAAACGGTGAAAATATCAAAACCGCATGACGACGACGTATGAGATATCCTGTTTACCATATTTATTTGGCAATTCCGTTTTACATAATGTGCAAACATAAGATATAGTTAATTAACACTCGACTTATAAGTCGGATGTCCGATATTCATGTGTAAATTTGTAATTCAAACTCAGAATCCAAGACCCGGTTTTGCGTAACCTGAAATGCAAAATCCTGATTCATGTCAAACGTAACTATACTGTAATACGAACTTATCTTTAACCCAGTTTGCTATCATAAAAAACGATTGGGCTCGTCGCATGAGTTTATGCGCAGGACACGCTGTTGCCTCCTGCAGAGTTCGACGCGTCGGTCCGATACTAGTACCATATTATACCATATACAGTGACGTCTTCGAGACGCGTTTGCTTAAGGTCTCGCGACCCCTTCGGCGTACTACCCGGGCCCGCCTCGCTCATAATTAGGTCAACTTCGAGTGCTCGCGCGTTAAGGGGCGCGCGCGCTTGGTACGTTATACACAGACACGCGCAGGGGTGGCTCTATTGTTTATCCGTCAACCGTGAAATCGCCGCGCTAAATCGAATTTTCTCGCGATAATCGAATGCAGAGTTTCGACGGTGTATATATAAAAAAAAACGAAAGACCGACGGAATAGTGCCACCCCGAATTTATCCGCCGCCTGCAACGTGTGATGTCATCGTCACTATTATATTATGTTCCGTCGAAAGCGGTCTCCGTGCACGTTTTCGTACGCAATACATTACATTATATATTACAATCGGGCTCGGGGAAATCGCGGGTTAATTCGATTGACCGACGCCGCGCACTATCCGCTGCCCCACGCCACGTAACAATAACGGGTTGTTACCGCACTGTACGTATGTACACGGACCATAACTGCAAGTCCTTCGCACACCCGTCGATGCCGCCCACGTGTAATAATTGCAGTTTGCCGCGTTCGACTTTTGATCGTTCCAAGTCGGCAGCAAGACGACTTCACCGCAGCACACCGGCTCACTATTCGTTCTCGCGACTTTTCCGTTCGCCCGAGGGTGTGTTGCACCGGAAATGCGTGTTATCGCGATGCGTCTCATCGTCGCCTCTGAGAAAACGTCACTTGCCCGCGAGCGTGGTATATTTTCAGTGTTACGAACGTACAACGTGTGCACGGCAAATCAACGTTTGTTAATATAACTATTGCTAGAATACAATTATATGCGGTTGCAATAAAATGTATACGGCTAAATACAGGGTGTCCCACCGGGATTTACACGGAGCGATATGTGCCGCGTTTATAGAGATATTCGAATTCTGTTTATTTTCTATATGAGCATCACCGCAGTGAAAGGCAATTTTGTTGAACATAGTTTGGTAAATATAAGTGTACTATCAAAGAAGTTAAACAATTTTTTTATTTTACAATTTTTATAAATTTCGATCATAGCCATTTTACCTTATTTTTCTGAAAATGTTGACCGTTCAACTTTCGGTTTTCGTTGGATTCATTTCGTTGAAAGTTTTTTGTTTCCCCTGAACACTATAGTCATTTTTTACTCATTCCAATTATACCAAACACCTCCAACTATATAATTGTCCAATCTCATATTATGATAATGTTCAAGAATTCAGAAATATTCCAAAATACAGGTAATTAAAAAAAATAACGTCGGACCA
Source organism: Periphyllus acericola (assembly GCA_949715065.1). NCBI lineage: Eukaryota > Metazoa > Arthropoda > Insecta > Hemiptera > Aphididae > Periphyllus > Periphyllus acericola. The sequence goes on along the minus strand of OX454272.1, from coordinate 14,085,925 downwards.
ATAATCTCAATTTCGTCAAAACGTGACATTGGCCTTTCTCGCACTACGCCACAGATAGACATACTACGAGTTTATATTATACGTGAATATTGTATTGCGTCGTTGGTTATTCAAATCACGGCCGTGAGGTTGAACCATCATAATGATTGTATAAAGCGCCTTGAATATCCGGTCGAATCGCGTTCAAAAGGGTTAAACTCTCCTCTGTAATTACGATATATCCTTCAATCACGCGGCGGGATAAATACACTGGCGACAGTTGAAATGATCCTAATCCGGCTTTGATCTCGAATCACTCGGTCGTATCAATATCTCTGCGTGTACGCAGGTATGACAAAACGAAACCGCATAATATTATGTTGTACAATATACCGAAAAATCATTTTCAATCGTAATATAATTTAACGCTGTCACAAATATTAATAGCCGAGCGTGCAATGATGTGATTCGAAGTATTTCATCGGCATTCAAAAATCGTGAGTGGGAGTGCTGAGTACCCGAGTATTTTTTTTTCAAAAACCGTAACGCACCCCCACACCAATATTAGGACACACGAACGCACTTTGTGAATGGGTAAACAATGCCGGGTACGCTGTCGCGATAACGCGTCTCCTTACTTCGATTTCCTACGATTATGAAAAAAAAAATGTTTAAAACCGTTTTGTTTTAAAAACGCCCACCAAATGTAACCGAAATGTTTTTCGTTCAGAGGGTGGAGATTCAGAAAGTTATCACAGCAAGAACAAAGCGAAACGAGTACGAACTACGTTCACCGAGGAACAACTACAGGTGTTGCAAGCCAATTTCCAATTGGATTCGAATCCCGACGGTCAGGACTTAGAAAGGATAGCGCAGATCACGGGGCTGAGCAAAAGAGTCACACAAGTATGGTTTCAAAACTCCAGGGCGAGGCAGAAAAAGCACTTGCATACGGGCAAAGTGAAAAACACTCCGTCCGGATTACGTACGTATTAATATAATTGTTGAAAGTACATAATATAGAATACTATTCGTAGCGATTGTCTTCAAGTTTCAACTGAACATCAAAACATTGATAGTTATTACATTTCTGTACGCTCATTGCGTTTAATTTCTCGAGAAATGTCGTCAGGAAACCGATTAGGCACTTTTAAAATACTATATCATACACAGACGATTATTTACTGCAAACTAGACGTAACATTTGACAGGTCATTTCGACGCTGCACAACTGTAAACGGTTATTTTTTTAAGCATTTTAAAATGCTAAGATCGCTTTAGCATTTTAATTAAGACTAAGAGTACCTAACTATGGAAAACGGCTTACTCGGCATAAAATATTAAGTATGCGAAGCCGAGCAGGCAATTTTTCGCGAGTTGAAAAGTTCCGCGAGTGTAAAACAGTTATCAAATCAATAAAATTAATTGCATTGTCTATTTTCAAAGAAGAAATAAATGATTTCTAAGACCATAAAAAAAAATTGTAAAAAGTTGTAGTTTTTAAATACTATAACATTAATCGTCCATCATTATGTAAATCACGCTGTATGGCTGTACATATAGGTTACAGAAACGTTGAACAATTATTGTCGACGGTCGCTTTGTGTAGGTATCCTTAACACGTCGCGCGCAGACTAATGAAAAACGTAAATCTCGTTGCAGTTCACCATCAGAATAGTTCCGAAAATCATTTCAATCGACACATAAACCTACACCTGACGTACTCGTTTCAACAGCCGCCGTCGTCGAACCATTCACACCAAAGAGGATCTCCTATTTACATACCCCAGAACCCAGGTAAGAGCTTCTATTATAGACGTTATAAACCGTACTACAAACGGGAGATAACGTTTTATCTTAAACGCGTGCCCTATGAATTTTAAAAATCCACCCCGTCATCTTGATCTGCCCCTGGGCAGTATGTTATATTTACCCGTCCCTCCGCGAAATTATAATTCAACCCCGACAACGTTGTCCAAAATATTTCCCATCCTCATCAAATGTTCGTCTCTCGCGCTGTCATATTCTTCCGCCGACTCCGTCCTCCTCCTCCACGATTGACAGAGTCGGTTTCCTTGTATAATTTATCTTCTTCCCGGTGTATAAAAACGCATTTCCGCCTCATTATATTATGTCGCGGTGCAAAACTGCAAGAGCAAAAATAGTGTTATAAACACTGCAAGAGAAAAGCTAAACATTTGTTTAAAATTGCGTTTCAGCCTCGGAAACGTCGTCACTGGACGACCTGTCCCAGGACTCCATCATGATGTGTTCGGTGGGCAGAAACAGCGACCCGGTATGAGACGAAGACCGTGGTGGAACCGACAACAACCGTCCACCACCACCACCACCGCCGCCGGCGCATTGACGTGTGCGTCGAAGGGGCGCGCGCAGCCTGGTGCGGACCGAAACCGTCTGAAGAAACGCGTTTTTAATTATTATTTTCACTGTGATATGTAATCGTAATCGTTTGGTTAACGTTCGACCCCGCCGGCGCGCGCAGGCTTAGTCCATCCGTTGCGCGTGTAGAGAAAACTGCATTTTTATGCACGGGGTACCGTGTCGAATCGGTTGCTGCAGTCATAGCGGTTTTAGGGGTTGCGGATAAACGTAATGTCGGCGGCACAAGAGCTGATACAATACATAAAAAGAAACGGCGCAGGATGTACGACCAGTGGCGTCACGAACTATTTGAACCGAGTGGGTTAAATTAACATTCGCGAACAATTGTGCCGGACGGTGTAATTTCGTATTTACCACTACCGACCCACATAGAGTTATTTTTGAAACATTTTATTGTTTACATAACTCTCCCTGGTCGTATGCAAACGACCGATCGGGTTTTTCGTAGATTTGCATAACAGTTCTGGTGTTAAAATAACACTAAAACACAAAACTTTGTGCGCAAAACATACATTGACACTCGTTGCAGTTGGAAAAACCCTACATTTCTATGCGTGTGCAAGGTCCAACAACGGCAGGGTCATAACTATGCAACACTAGACAGTAGACACCCATCCGTTTCCAGGGTTCATCACATTTTCAGTAATTTTTTCACCGTATACTTTTATAATACTGTTCGATCATAGATATCATATATTCTTCACATTTTCGTTTTCACTTTTCTCGCAACATGAATCGCGCGGCGGCAGCGCACGTAGTCGATTACCCCGCACAACGTATAATAATCGCACGCGGCCATACATTGCAGTCAACAAACACCCCTACACGCCGCGTATATTTATATATAGACATTACACCATATTGCGCGCCGGTGCCATCGCCCGTCCTGTGCACCTCGCGAGTACCCACCCTCTTCTGAAATCCACCTACCGCACCAAACAACCCCGGGAGCCACCCCGAAAGTTGTTAACGGCCCGAAAAAACGGCTTCGTGACGCCACCGGATGCAGTAACACCTACGTTTCGCTGACCGGGGAAAAGTTTTTTTTTATCAGATAGTATATATTGTGCCAGCTATACGTTTACCCGCGACACGCGCGTTTTTAAAATCAAAAAACAGAGGTGAAACTGCCGACTGGTGGTTCGACTCGACCCGTGAGAGCTGCAGGTATATCGAAAAACGAAAAGCACAACAGTGTTCCGCCGCGTCCGCATCGGCCCGACTTATGTTGATTTTATACGTCATATAGTTACCAATTTTTTTTTTCTTATTAGTTAAGCACAAGCGTTGAAGGCCACAGCTTTCGTGAGCTTTTTTCCGCGCGAACACTTCTCACTCTTCAGTCGCGGATATTGTACGTTTTTAATTCTATATACATACACAATAATATATAATATGTGTATATTTCTACATACGTGCACTTTAACGCGGTAATATAGTATCACGCTTTCCGAAATAGAATAGCTCGTGTGTTGAGGTGTTAGAAAACAATAACGTTATAAAAAAAAAATCGAAAACTATTATAGGCCCAATACGGTTTTATCGAAAACCGCGCGTATCGTAATGGAACATCCCACGATCGTGTGTTTAACATACCTGTTATGTGAAGCTGGTTTTGTGTTTTTTTTTTCAAGTTTTTCAAGTTTATAACAGAAACGACGTGAACGAACGTTTAGTGCTTTCATCGGGTCCCATCGCGACGCGCGGACGATCCCTTGAATCCCGTGTACCTGTTAGTGAGCGTGTTATAGACGCGTACGTATTATAGATCACCCGGTTGTGTTCGATCGTTTTCTCTCGACAAATCGCGTAATAAATATTGCTTTTTCTCCTCTTCCGTCCGTTGCCCGTTCGTGTAGCTGTATAACAATATGTATAAGGCGTTCCTATGTAATCAAACTCTACTCATCTTTTTCCAAAAAAAAAAAAAACAACCACCGAAAATATTTTATTGTTATCTAAACGAAATGAAATAATTTTATTAGTCGTAAGTGTCTTTTTATTATCACTTAAACCAGTATCTCACGTAGTATTATAATATTATATAGTTGTTTTTGCATTATCGCATATCAAAATATAATGTATTCATATTATAATGATTTATAATGCGCAAACCTTTGATGATATATTATTATTGTACGTACATAATATTCTTAAATAATATATTGTATAGGTAGTGTATCCTATTTGAATAGATCGGATGCTTGAATCGAAACTTGTTATTATTATTATTATTATTATCTATTATATTATTATTATTATTATTATTATTATTATTATCATCGTCATTGTGAAAATTTGATTTTTCGGTGTGTAAATTTGTAATTTATATATAAATTATGTAAATAAGCCTAATAAATATAATCCGTACGAGTATATATATATATACATATAAATATATATATATATATATATATATATATACATATAAATATATATATTATAAAATAAACGAATAAAAATTATATGATATATGTTAGTACTTTTGATTCGTTGGTAGCTTATATTGTTGTTACAACCGTTATTATTCTCGCTGTCCGTCACTGCTTCATCGTCCTTTAAGACGGTGCCGGGTTCGATTTCCGGTCTAGGTCGAAATTGTTTTTCAATTTTTTCTACGTTTTCTCAATTGTTTGGAAAACCGCTGTTGAAATATTCAAAAAATGACCGTCCCAGGTGGCCCAGCTGTAGAAGAGATTTCCTTTCCGAGGAGCACCACGTGCGCGCGTGTACATCGGATCAATCCTTCAGGTCGAAACCGCGGTGTACCTACAAACCACGAAAAAACACACACATCGTGATAAAACAAAATCGTCGTTTCGCTCAGAATCCGAAATCGTGTGATATACGTTACTCTTGATTCGCTGACGGCTTGTTATTGTTACTACTGCACTTTTGTTCTTGTATACCAGTAGGTCATCGTTGCTGCGCAAAGAACTCGACTGTGTTTACGATCATTGTTCGAACGGATTAATATTGTCAGGAAATGGAATCACTTTGCAGTCGTGTACCTACTGTCGTTCGCACTGAATCGGTAAGAGAAATCGTTAATGATAATAATGTCCGCTACCTATACCGTTTGTCGCGCACCGATATCCAAACTCGAGTATCGGAAGACCCTGTGCATTAACCGGTTACGGTCCGATATCAACAGTAAACATAAAACTTATAGCATATACGAGTAATTGTCGAGATTAATTGTAAAAACAAAATTTCAATAAAAAAAAAAAAAAAACATAAAACTTTATCCTCAAAGACCACGAGTCAAAGCACAGAGTTCGGTACACATATTTTGCTTTTTCAGATTTTTTTTTTTATCAAAAGAGCATTTTTGACATTGTTTTTCGTAAATATTTTACACATGCTTCAAAATGTTGAAAAAATTTAATTCAAATTGCTATGCACAACTTGTAAAGTTAAAAAACAATCAAATTTCTAAATAATTGACAAGAAATTATTAAGCGCATTTCTAACGGTGCGTCGGTACAAGTAAAACATTATATTATAAAATAATAAAAAATTAATTAATAAAAGTTCTCGCTAGGAGTATTGGCCCCGGCGCGGCTTTTAAATAAGTTTCGTGCGGCTCTTGCACCGAATTTAGACTAAAACTAATAAATATAAGTAAATCCATATAAATATAATAATATTAATCAATACAAGTAAAACCACAATAATGTTAATAATAATTTTTTTTGTGTGTAGTGTAAAAACTAAATGTCCCTTAATTTTATACACATCGCTTTACACAGGGGCTCGCCTCGAATTAGCTTTATGAATTTGCGGCTCTCAAAGTTAAGGTTAGTGGCCACCCCTGTAATATAATGTGTGCAAAGGACCTACGACCGGTTTCGCTTTATAAAAATCAATCATCACACGTATTGCGATCGTTTTAAGGATTATTAGCCGTAGAATTGTTCTCGGTTCTTCTATTCTTCAGACGCCGTGAAAACGTCGAAGAATCTCAGACTCTCGATTGCCCCTGAAACGCTATCGTCGGACGGTCACGTCACTGAATCATTCGCGTACGTTGTGCGTGGACACATACGGGTGGTATACGCGGCGCGAAAACTGTAAGAGTCGGCAAAAAGATAGGCCACCAAACATACACCACACGCAATGATGGGACGCGCAGTAGCGTAATAAATCTGGGCGTAACGTATTGGGGGTTGAAAACATAGCCCAGGATGCACAAGCCTTTACCCCCACCACCCAACGTTGTATTAAAATATTCTATATCAGCATAAATATAAAGAAATATTTATGATGTAACACATAAATTATATTAAATAGGTCCTAGATGATACGTAGATCATTATTCAAACCTATAGATATGCAAGTTTTAATTGCTAAAATAGCTTCACACATCACATTGCATAATTTTATTACGTATCCACATTTCAAAATACGGAATTTAATTATTAAAAACGTAATTGTTTTATTTCATCGACGGAAAACTGAAAATTTAGAAATTTTAATAATTTTCCAGCGTTTCATCAGGGGTCGTAAGTCCGACCCCTCGCCCCACAATCTCCGAAGACGGGCTTAGGCGTGGTAAATGCTTGGTGATGTTGGCGGTCTGGCGTGTACGATTTTAGACCCGAGCTGCATAATATTATGAAGGAAGAGAGCACGTTTTTCTCAGTTGTTTCAACCGTTCGTAGAAAAATCGAGAGTACGTGGCCAATTTAAACTATATTATAGTTATTATTTTTACCAAAAAAAAAATTGCTGAAAATAATAATTCACGTCGTAATTATCGTGATGAAATAGTGAATTTGGGCTTATAGTTTAGCCAATAGATAGCGCTGTATATATCTCATGTGTGGACTTCTATTATCCGTCTTCTGTCGTAGAAATTCTATGATCTATCATTATAGGTAATTTCATTGATAACGAAGTAACGACACTAACATTTCGGCAAGGTATGATATGACGGAAATGTTCGACGTCATTACACTACGTGATTCTCGACCGATGCGTATTATCATAATAAACTAATGTGTCGCCAAAACAATTGTTTTTTTTTTTTTTTATCAGAAATCTGAATTGTTCCATTATTATTTTAAAATGGACTACATACTAGTACATTTTATAATGAGTGTGCTCAAAATATAAATATATGACATTATTATGGCGTTATGTCAGATGATGAAATTGATGAAGTCGGTAGTTTACTCAGGATGATGATTGTCTTGTATTTCTGCTATTGATTCGGAGAGATTGTTGCTAACTGTACCTTTCTGGAGTTGAGTTAATGAGATGTTTTCGGCATTCCATTTCCCGCAAGTATGACGTGTTTCACAGTAACTTGAACTCCACAGGTTGCACAAATAAGTGGTTCTTCCTTGGTCGCAACTGTGGGAGATTTTAGTGTGTCGAATTCTTAGTAATGTTAGTGTTGCTTCTAAATGCCAGTGTACTTCTATGAGAAATATTCAGTTTTTGATGTTGTATTTTATTTCATTTAATATAGTAGTGTGAGACCGTCCATTTACGTTATCATCTTAGTTAGCATTTGTTCATTATTAGCATATTAACTGTAATACTGTTACTGTACGAAATGATTTGCGTGAATAATGGATGGTGAAGAGTTGTTTGCGGTTTTGGCGTCAGCGTATTCACTTCCTGGTTTAGTGCATTAATTATTATTTTATCTACTATAATAGTTGTATCTTCATTCAACAGTTTTATAATATAATAAATTATCGTTTTGATTTAATGAGTTCACGTAAAAACCCTTGAAATACTTTTTTTTTTTAAATGTGATATAAACATTTTTAAAAATGTATGGAAAGTAACAAGTTTTAGTTAATCTAACAATGCAGAGCTAGTACAATTTACATACCCTTTGACCGAAAACATATTGCTTAGGTAATACATAAAAAGTAGAAAAAATAATACTCAAAAATGCAAAAAAACTTTTTCAAATTTTTACTCAATTTAACAAAATTTTAACAACTGCACGTAATTACTGTACCCACCGAACAAAAATAGATGCTTACAGTTTTGTCCATCAAATCTTTAGGATCTGATCTTCTGGCCTTCCAAAAACTTTTCGACTTCAGTTAGATGCTCATTGCTCATCGTACGCAAATAGGTTTTTACCACCCACGGAAATTAAGAACCATGTTATCTTAAAGTTTTTGTAAAGAAAATAGGTACAACATTAACATGGCAATTATAATCGTCGCACACTTTATACAACTTACCATCGGTAAACAACAGCACATATTATTATTGTGTCTCCTCTCAGCTGCGTTTCTTCTCTAGTGGTTGTAATAATTATTCGTGTTTGTCTAAAACACATTTTAAACATAAGTAGATTGATGGATGAATGTCTCCTAATTATTATTACTTATTATTATTTATTACATAAATATTATTGGTTTGAGTTTCCATTGAAAGTCGCATATAGTCTTTGAGAGAAATACATTACGAATTATATCAAATATGACGTACCACGGTGTCAAGGTTGAAGGTAAAAATTCACGCAGGTCAACTCCATTTCGACGATTACATCTTCCGTTATGACACGATTGAAGTGTCTACTTCTCAATCGGTACAAGTGTGAAAAATCGGTCTTGTAGGCATAGGGTATAGGTACTTTAACGTTCATAACACGATCTTTTGACCCACCTCAGTTTCATATCCATTTTCGGAAACTTCAACAGGACTCTTGGCACCACTCGACTAGCCTATCTCATCAACTCCGCCGTCTTTCCTTAATCTTTTGCCTTAATCTACCGGCGGCAACTTGACGATTCCTTCAGCCCTCTCCAGTGCGTGCGCAATGGCAAACAAGTCACCCACTACGAACTGTGTACGGTCTTCCACCTCGCATACAAGTGTGCATTGTTCCGGGCACACGCCACTTTTTCCGGACATTTGTCCATCGCAATTACTGTAAAAAAAACAAAAACCGTTATGACACCAGTATAATATGTTCCACAGAATGGGTTTATTATATAGTGCCCATGGACTTGCACCGGACGGCGATGAGCATCGCCAAAACTTCTAGTGGCCCCGAGGTTTCTGCAAAAATCGTTAAATAATGAAAATACAAACGGTAATGATCGTTGCACTACGATGAATATAGAAAGACGGTCGTCTACCATACGTCCATACCTTCTATTAGCCATATAATATCATCGCTGAACTTGGTGACACAGCATGTACGTCTTGTTCAAGTTCTGGAAAAAGTACAACGTTAGGTAAATTATTCACATATCATTTACTATCGTAATACAGTTGGGTCTATTCAGTATTGCATATATGGTGACTTTTACCTTTTACCATAGATTATACTTTACCCATACTTTTACGAGTTGTTATGACAAATTACGTATAATTTTGCCATCCAAAACCCCCACCATTATTTATATTTCGGAAAGGTGACTCTCTACCAACATTACCAACTAAAACCTAACTTTAAAAACCTTGTATAAATATTTATTGTTTATTCTGGACACTGATTCGGATTCAATAGAAATTCAAAACATGCGTTTTCTTGAAATCTTTTACGTAGATTTTCATCTGGTGACCGCGTTGTTTTCGTATATCATATATAACACATTTAATCCATTACTGATTGTACAGAATAATTGCATGTAATATAAAATAATCTTCGTAATAAATTACTTTTACGTTTGATGGTAAAAACTATTGGCGACCCCATGTTGCGCACAATACCTCCAGACTGTCAGAAGTAAACTATTTTACCAATGTTGTGTTTTTTCAAGTATACCAAAATATACATGTGTGTGATTCTGGAAAACAAAATATAGGCCTAATAAAGAAAAAGAGTAAGTGAAATTGTACAACAAATTTTACTACGTTAAATCGAGTGTCGTACACGTGATGCGAATGGATTTAGATAATTATAAATTTATAAATAGGTAGTTATACCATGAGGAATAACCAGATCTTTAAATTCTTTATGGGTAATAAATTTGACAGACCATGCCGTCAAAATTATCTATTTTATTAGTATCAAGAATATCACCGTAGGCTCGTAACAGTACGAACTACGTAGCCACTAGTCGTCGAGTTTTCAGGAACAAAAGAAGGGAAATGTTGGGAGAAAATATGTGTTGAATTATCTCCACTCTCCGCGATTGATTTGACCACACCATGCGATTTATCTCGCGCATCGATATTCGATCTGCGAGGAATAATATTCCCGACAAATAGATAAGAACTCGAAGACCGCGAAAATAGCGTAATCACAGTAATCGTACGCAATCAAGATCTTATTAAACTTTTAAATTTTAATCGAGAAATAAATACATATGATTTTCACTACACCCTGGTTCCGCCACATGCGGGTAATGCACTTTACGAGTGCGAGGCTATAAATATTTTCCTAAAGAATTTACCCCGTCGATATCAAACAAACGTCAAATTATTGTAAAAGACAAAACGATTTTTTTCGTATAGACTATAGAGTATAGACAAAGCACATTATACAGAGTATAGACACGTGGCACAGACAATATTTATATTTCTTTCCTCGTGATCAAGACCGTGCACCGGAATCAATGGCGCCGAATACTCTATATATATGTGGCTGAAGTTGCAAAAATGAAAATTAAGAGCAATTATTTGCCGTAATTTTCGGTATTGTCCATAATACCATAGATTAAATATACTATAGATAGCTCACGCCGCGGCCGTGTTAAAATGTGGCAACCAAATATACAGGCAATTTGGACCCCGGAGGGTTAGTACAAATGGACCCCGATAGGGTCGTTAGTAGTACTGAAATCTGCGCATGCGTATATTATACCTATTGGACTCCGCGCGCACGATATTTTTATATCATTTTACTAATCAGTAATCACTAATCAGTTATCTACTATATACTTGTCCATGATTGCGATTCTTATCGCGTTTATTTATTGATTATGATTTTATATAATTGCCGTGTAATATTGAACGTTTATTAAAGGCACGATTTAAGATTCCCAAATTATTGTTATTGGTTAATATTTAATATAGTGATTAGTGATTAGTATTAATGCCCAATAAAATTTCCTGGTTGATGGAAAACACAAAATATCTTCAGTGTAATAATGCCCATTTTTTCTAGAGCTTTTTTTTGTATATTCCTAAATTTTACTGGTAATCTTCGGAAGATGATATAAATGAGTCCGAACACTCTGAATCTGAATTGAATAAATTATTAGAAGTGGTAGGATGTGTACTATTTTTTCAACTTAGATCCAATAAGTTAAAGTCATAATCAGTTTCACAATTTGGTAAATCAGTTGCTTTCATGATGTTATGTGTAGCTTGAAATTTAAACGATGTTCTGAAAGTACGAGCAGTCGGATTTCTATTAAACCCACCACGTTGACGAAATATTGAAAAGGCATTTTCTATTAAATCTTGATTTAAACGATTTGTAAGAAGATATTTAAATCCTACATTTTGTTGTTGCATATATATCATACTAATAGTATTTATGGTCCACACCATAGAATCGCACAAGGGAATAATTTTACCATACATTTTTACAGGGTTTAACAACTCTAATTTTCACACCACTCTTTGGATTGCATTAAAAAATGATATATTTCGGGTTTATCTGAGTTTAAAGCTCAAGAATAAAAATTTGGACTAAATTATGTTTTTCTATTAAGACAATCGAATAAATTATTTAATTCTTTAACAAATTCAGAGGTAGCAAAAGCAGTTTTAGATTTTATTGGCAATACAGATTAACACTTGAAATCTTAATAATATAATGTTTTACAAAAGAATGAAAAATGAGACATGATTATAAATTCTTAAAATTATTGGTGGAGTAGCGAAAAAAAATTCTTTTATAATTAATATAATAATTAATAATATAAAGAAATATTATAATAAGAATAACTTAAAAAATAATAATTTATAATACCTTACATCTTACAAAATACAGGTGAAAATATTAAAACTACTGATATATTAAAATAATAAAATCTTTATAAAAAGGTCTGAGGACAATATTATTCATTAGAATATTATAATATTTAAGTTAAAAGTGATAACAATGTTGTACAAATCAAAATTATTATTTTTTTTTTCATAAAATAATATTATAATCATATTATAGGTAAATATTTGTCTTTTATAAAATTAAATAATAATAAAACTGAATTGAAACTACTGTAAAATAATAGAAATCTTAACTGAACAAAAGTAAAAAATAGTCGTTATATAATACAATTTAAACACATATAAGTTACCAACATAATTTTATATATTATTTACATTCCACCTATATGGCAATAGGTATTTAAAATTTAAACATTTTTCAAAATTTTTAATTTATTCGCTGTTTGTACACTAGAATGTCCTTTTAAATGCTTGGATGTCCAATTAAAATGTCTCAGTAATTTACAATGTATCAATTTTTGGACGATAAAACCGATATGTGGTTCACAGTTTGTATCAAAATTTAAAGCAGAAATCAATTCAGTTTTTATTAGTATATTTAATCTATGATAATACTACGATTCAATAGCGGCAAGATACGTAAACGTCGAGATGATATTTGAGTCGATCCGACATTTTTAACAGCTCAATAATACGTCATAATAATATTAATAATATATTCGTGATCATAATATCCGTAAATCGTAGAGTACCTATTTACTGAATCTGATATGATTGTGCAACATGACGTATGCGTATCGAGATTGAATAATCCTAACGATTGGCTGGTACTGGTGATGCTGGAGAGCTTAAGTGACTCGCTACGTGACTTAAATCTCCGTTATATCTCCGGAAAAAACAACTCGTTTACAAAATATCTAACCGATTCTAAATCATATAATCTAAAACGATAAAGTTAAAGCTATTTTTTTATAATTATAAACTGATAAATATTAATTTTAAATTGAAATATTTTGATATAATATCATAACTGAAATTGAATTAATTTGTACTTAGATTTTGTAAAGATATTTTTTTTACTGATACATATTTCTTAGTTATATATTTTATCGAAGATATTTTTTCTGGAACTGTTCGTACCAAATCGATTTATACCCGTCTGACGAATGTGGGTATTTGACGAGACGGTTAATTGGCAATATTGATGTGTTTTTTAGCCGCGCAACTTTGTGTTCCATGTTCAGATTTTCCGGTACGTCGTTTTGAACATGCATAGATATTTCCCCGAGTTTAAAAATTGTTTTTATGATAATTCCGATACCAGCAAGTATGGTGTTTTTATTATTTTAATTATCATCAAAACAGCACGGGCAGTAGACGATATCGGCAACCAATTTGTCAATATTGAAAGTTTTCAGTACGTGTTTCATAGAATTTTTATAGAGTTTTCAATCGGATTCCCTATAAAATCATTAAATCCAAGACCGCGGCTCGTTAATGCTTTCGATATCGTAATCGACAGTACACCATCGTTATCAATTCCACTCGTGTACAAGACTATACAATAATCACTTTCGTTCGTTTTCTGGCAGTCGGCGCCCGGGGATGCGTCGCGTTTCGCTACGACCTGATAACCGGGGTGGGGGCGCACCTGTGCGATGAATCGCGGTCGTCTCGAGACGTGCGTTGTTTTGTTTTCCCCCCGCAACGCCCGTCGGTTACGTGAAAGTGTTTCCGACAAGTTATAGTTAACGCGCGGCTAACCTTTGAAAACGTAGTACCAATATAATGTGGGCCAAGGTCCGCGCGGGGCCATTCGCGTGAGTTCCAACGACTTTTCGTCGCGATTCAAACACTTATCACAGCAGCTGTGGCCGAAGACGTGCTCCGCCGCCGCCAGCAACGAGACCATCGGACTCGGCAATGGTGAGTCCATGGTGACCGAAACGCGGTCGCGGTCCGGTCGTCTTCCGTCTCGTTCCCGCGCCCGGCAAACGCGTCTCGCGTCTCACTCTGCCCGCGCCGTGCTGGCCGGGACGTGCCGCGTCCCGATGCCTGGCACCACTGTCGCGCGCCCCTGATAACGGAACAGCTGATAAATTGTTTTTGTTCGTGAACGTTCTCGTTTTATTAATACATATATGACAATATAAAAATATACAATTTCGTCGACTTTTGCAATTTCCCTTTCTACCCGACTGAAATAGTGTAACGTACTATCGCAACATCACAATGGTTTAAAATAATTCTCTCGCGAATTCCACTTCACCCCTGCAGCCGTCGCCGTCGTCGTCACTCGTACACTGCACCCGAGTGCAGCACTTATCAGTTCGTCCGGTTGTTCGTCGCAATCGCATCTTGATTCTCGGACGTTGTGTAGTTCAACTCGAAACGTGACGGCCTAGTGAACGCACCACACACTCCGTGGTACAGCCAACTTTTAAACTATATTCTGGGTAAATCATGTTCTACGAGTTGTCCACATCACCCGACACGCAAATCTCTTAATCGACCATCTCGAGCGGTGAGCGATCGTCCCTACTATGAACCTAACCGATCGCCGAAGAATTCCAATCAAATTCAGACACAAAGAGGAACGCGTTCCCGAGTCGTTGTTCTCATTGTGCTTGAAGTTTGTAGCTCGTAATTTGGAGACTATATGTTCGGAGTCGCCTGATGGTTATACATTGTACGAAGGACTGGCATTACCCAGTGAAATATGTGAACCGTTGATTCAAACCTATCAGAACAACTGTGAGTTTTTCGATGGTTTCGCTCATCTGTTCGAGGACGTCACCAAGACCAACCTGATATCGGTGCACATACGCAATTCAAGTATAACAGACGATGGACTTGAATATGTGTTACGCCACAACTTGTACGAACTTTCACTTACAAACTGTCTGAGTCTTACACATAAGACGTACACAAATATATTCAAATACTCTGCTAACTTGCGTTCATTAACCATTGGTCCAAACGTACAAATCACTCCTGATACCGAACTTTTAAACTATGCGCAGACTTTAAATGATGTTCCAGATACTATCATTAAGAGGCCACCAAATTTAAAACATTTAGTGTTACGAGCAATCGTAGATGTGTCTGCTACGCCACAAAGTAAGGATCACACGTTTGTGGGCGATATGCTTGATGAATGTTTACCACTTAGAGTACTAGATCTCTCATATTGTTTGAATACTGGCAGTTTACAAAATTTGTGTAAACTAATTAACTTGCATACATTGATACTTTTCGATATACACAATTTACAAGAAACCGGGGCTCTTCCGCATATTTGTTCACTGCAATCCCTTGTGTAAGTCCAATAATGTCGGGTACATTTTATGTTTACTAAATCTTAACAAATTTTGTTTCAGGGTCTTGGATATATCGCAAACAGAATCTTACCCAGAACAAGGTGTTTATAAAGATGAAAATAAAACTTTGGCTCTAATCATTAAATGTTTACCAAATCTTATGTCATTAGACATATCTGGAACTAATCTGGCTGGAAAAGGTAAATTACTTGGGTTAGACTGGGTGTATTGTTTATCATAAATGTTATTAAAAACTTTTAACCAAATATTTTATTAAAATAATAAATTATAAAATGTAGCATGTACATATAATACAACCAATTAAATTAGTGAACCTGCTTATATACTTTAGTAAATACTTGTAATTGGATACTGAATCAATCTTTACAAAAGTTTTAAATAGGTCAATCCTTATATTTGTTTATTTTTTAAAATTAATTTAGAGTCTCCATTTATAATATATATTAAAATTGAGAAAACACAAATTAACTTAAATAAGAAACTAACTTGTTATGCTTGCTAGTTTCACTTGTGACTCTCATCGAATAGCGCTATTCACAGCCATTTCATTAAAATCCATTTTCAATGAGAAAATCATATGTCCCAACCAAATAAATTGACCTTGATATACGTCTGGCACAGTGCCATATATAATTATTGGTTTGAATAGACAACAACTTTTTTCCAAAACAAAATAATACTTAAATACTAATTAAAAATACAGTCAAGTATTGTTAAAAAGTAAAAGTATTATACTATTGATTACAATGCATTATTAAGTGTATTTTATTGAATTTAGGTACAGCAGAACACTCTGTATGTGAGTCATTAAGTGGCAAAAAGTCAGATATTCCTGGTTTAGAATGTCGAGTAGACAATCCTTTAGAATTTCTAGGTTTATACCATACTATGCATAATGCTTGTCGGCGGCATGATATTCCAGCAAAAATTGTAATATTCAATAATTATGTTATCAGCTTATATGTTAATATTTACTTTTTTCCATAGATAAGCGGTGATGCAAGTGAAGAACAAATATTTAATGCTGCTGCGTCATGTATGGATAAACCAAAAATCCTCCAAAACATTTTAAATGACCTTTACCACTTATTGAGGTATGACCAGTGTACACAAATTGATCAAGCTCTAGATATAGTATTAGAAGCACTTACTAGATACGTCAAAGAGAAACTTATTCAAATTTCTGGAAGGTTAGTATTCACTAATTCTAAGTTAATCGATTTTATTAATACATTTTTCATTTACAGTGCCACCCTTTTCTACATTGTGAAAAATAAAGATCGACCACTACTCCTAAATGATATAACAGTGAAACGACGTATTATAACCACCTTATTAACTGGAATGGACTATCACAATTATGATGAAACAATGATGCGCAATGGATGTTTAACTTTATGTCAATTGAGGATACCTCAGGATGTGGTAATTATCGCTTTCAGACAAAAGTCAATTAAAGATTCAAAAGTTTATACTAATTTGTATGTGTAACTAATACTAGTTTTTCCTTTTAAATATAAATGTTACTAACAAACTATACAAATAAACTATACATCTTTCTTGTATACTGTTGTATTATTATTATGTATGTACCATAATACAGCACATATTTTTAACATACAACCTTGAATTTGAATTTTGATTTGGAAACAATTAATATAATGACTTTAATTGGCAGTTAATCAAAATGTTAACCTTTTTATTAGACTTTTGGATGTGTAAATAAAAAAACAAATATGTAGATTTGTGTAGGTCTAACTTTTAATCACTTTTACACCGCTATAACAGATTGCAGGTGAATTAATTATTTATATATATAATATCATTTATATAAACATTAAACATTAATATTTTATTAGTTTTTTAATGGTGTTAAAAAAATAATTGTTGCTTTGCGACATTCTTTTAATAAAGAAAGTGGTTGTAATAATTAATTTTATAGATAATACTTAAGTTATCCAATATTATATTTTATTAATTATATTCTTCATGAATTTATGTAAAAACTTTGGTTATCGGGGTAAATCTAAAAATATATAATGGAGCAGAAACACATGGACTACTTAAAATATAGATGAGCTTATAATATGAGAGTATTCAGTACCTTGATGCTTTTACTAAATAATAATGTAACTGCAGGGAATAAAAAGGACGCAATTAGAGATTTTTTTTTGTTATTCATGAGTATCTTTCATTAGTAATTATATACTGAAAATAATAAAAATTGTCATTTGAATTTTAGATGTTCGAGTTTAAACGATTAGTACAAATGTTGCTTCATATTGTATCTACAAGTGACCATGAAGGATTTGTTCAAAGAATTGGTATTTATTTACTTAACTCTGTTGCATGTCAAGTGAATAATAAACAAAAAAATGAACTCGGTGATGCTGGTGCAATTAAAGTAGTTATAAATTAATTAATTTGTTTAATGTCAAGTATTTTAAAATATATTATGTTTAGAAAATGATGGCAATAATAAAAGATCGTCTTCATCGAAGAGTATGTGATGATGTTCTCGAAGTAGCTTGGTCAACAATGTGGAATGTAACAGATGAAGCTCCGAAAAATTGTAAAAGATTCCTTGATGGATATGGAATGAAATATTTCATCGGATGTTTGAAGGTACAAATTGTTTTAATTTAGGTAAATTGTTATTATAATTGAGAATTTTGTTTGATTTAGTCTTTTCCGGATAAAAATGAACTGATGCGCAACATGATGGGATTATTAGGCAATGTTGCTGAAGTAAGAGAACTTCGACCTAGGCTGATGCAAACTCATTTTATTAGTGAATTTTCTGATCTTTTATTTTCAACGCAAGATGGAATAGAGGTATTTATAACAATATTTATCCATGAAACGTTAAACATAACTTTTTATCTTCTAAATAGGTTAGTTATAATGCTGCTGGGGTTATTGCACATTTGGCATCAGATGGTCATAAAGCATGGACTATTAAAACACCATCTAGGTATAAAGTATTAGAACGTATGACAAAAGCCATACTAAATTGGAATCTAGATGCTGATCGAAATATTAATTATCGTTCCTTCGAGCCAATATTACAGCTTGCACAAGTTCGGCACACACCTGAGTGTGCCCATTGGGCAGCATGGGCTTTAGCAAATCTTACCAAAGTTTACCGTAAGTAAATTATTATTTTTTTTATTTATATTTATATTATATTATTGATTTTAATAAGTCTCTAAAATATTCTAAGTACAATTTACTAAGTTAAAAATATATTGATACCCTATATTTATTTGATATAAATGGTTATATTAAAGTTAACTTTACATAATTTTTACTATTTGGATATTCTTTGGTATAATTATTTTCTATTATATATTGTATCTTTTTATTTTTATAGTAATAAATTTAAATAAAATATGAGTATTTATAAAAACATTGCTTAAATTTAATTTATGTGTGGATTTCAGCTGAAAAATACTGTTCGATTGTGATAGCCGAAGGTGGTTTGAGAATTATGAGCGAACTACTCGAAGAACATAATATACTTACTCTCAATAATCAATCTGGCTTCATTATAAATAGTTTAGCTCAAACAGTTATTAACCAATGTCTGATGTATATGAAAAATACTGTTGAAGAATCATCACAGTGAAAACTTTAAGGTTGTAATTTTCGTTCTCATCTTACCAAATTTAATACTAAATTTATACCCTTCGTTCTTTATTACAGAAGGAAAAATAGGTTCAATTTTTTTGGAAAAAATTATTCTCACTATATTGCATTGTGTTTTTTTTTATGTATAGGAAAGTGACTAAGAATATAGTGTTTAATGTTTCAAAAAAATAAAACCAAAAACTAATTCAACTGTTAAAATTAATTATTTATTGTTTAGCACTCACATTATTGTTAATCATTAATGGTAGTTAATAATTATAATATAAATATTATGTGTGAATGATATTAAGGTTAGATTATATGTTGAATGTTAAATGTTTATTTATACATATGTGTATAATGTATACTTAAATAATATATATACATAATAATTATTTTTTAAGACACATTATCCTCTATGTTATATTATGGTCTAACCTTTAATTTTTTTAATTTTTGTTTATTACATATTATCATTATTATTATTATTATTATTATTATTATTTCTTCCATGTACTTAATTATTTTGTTTTTATATGTATTTATTTGTGATTGTGATTATCCATGAAATATACCAATACACAATTGCATTTCAAAATAAAAAGTTAACACAGTTTAGAAGCATTGTAATATTTTCCAAAACGAATTATAAATAGAATATTTTGAATTATTACATAGTGTCATATTAAACTACATTATTTTATGAGTTTTATTAGTTTTTATTTTCTCTAACTACATTGGTAATGATTAAATTGAGAAACTTACCTTTACATAAATGAGCATAATGCAGTTAAAAGTTTAATTTTCAAATTTTCATATGTGTTTATTATAAGAGAATACAAAAAATTCGTTTTGGAATTTAGAAGTTATTATGTTATTGATTTATCCATACTGTTGTCTTTACTGCTATTACAATTAAATTTAAATGAATTATTAATAAAACCATTAATTTTAAAATGTATGAAAAACTAAAAAAAAAAATTGATACATTCCAATGCAGGTTAATAGTTATTAGTTTATTATTTATCATATTTATCTACTGCTCATATGCCTAGTTATTTAAACTACCTACTGTTAGATATTAGTTCATCACAGTAAAATTATGTTATTATTGTGTATTAATTTTTTTTTTTTGTAATATTACTAGTTAGTTACAAGCTTTTATATAACTTATTTATAGTCTGACTTGCTATTGACAGCTAATATTTTGTCAGTTATGGTTTATCTTAAGTAAAAGGCAAGATTGAATAAATATTATGATTGGAAATATGATACAAATATTTTAAACAACGGTAAATAATCTTTACTTTTAAATATCTGTACATCTTTAAAATAGAGGGACATTTTCAGAATGAATTTTATTAAATCTGGAGTTTAAAACAAATTTTTTCTACCACAATCAAAAGATTGAAATTTATGAATAATTTCTAGGTTTCAGTAGACTATATATAATTCATATATTATATTCTGATGTCTGAAAAACCTTATATTTAACCTAACCCTATCTACCCTAGTCATTAGTTCATATTTTTACTTCACAATTAAATTTTAATTGAAATATATAAATTTATTATTATTATCAATATTATAATATACAAATAATAGTGTTTAAATTTATATTATTGATAATAAACTAACATATTTCAATTAAAGAAAATAATATATTTTTTGAACTTCAAATTTATAAGACTGCTATGTCTTATAAGTTAAATGTATATATTACATAGTACATAATATATTAACTATTATAGAAGTATATGTAATGTATTTTTTTTTCAAATATGATATTAGTACGGTATAATATTCATAATGACATGGATCATTGTAAAACATAAACTTAACTAGTTAAGTTAAAAAGATTAATAATAAGCATATTATGTATGTAATGATATGTGTTTTTTGTAAAGCAATTTTTAGAATGATTTTCATTTCAACAATTGTTTGTGAATATTTATCATCATTGTATCAGCCAACTGACTACATTTAACATACTTTATTTCAATCTCAACTTAAATTAAAAATCAACAATATTTTTACGGTGGAGACTAAAAATTTAACTATTTTAATTTAACCCTCACAATTTTTACAGATTCAATAAGATGTATTTTAAATTTTGAGAGCCTTCTTCACCAGCATTACTTACATGGTTAGTTTAAGTGTTATGTAAGCTTAATTTATATCTATTATATATAATCCTTATTAATTAATAAACACCTAGGTACTTATATTACAGAACTAGCTTCATTATTTTCAACCATAGAAATAAGTCAAATGTTTTTACTTTTATGCATAGATTAGGTACATGATATACTCTAAATATCATAGCATATTAGACATAATATTTATGTTAGACTAGTTTAAACTAACATAAAAAAAAAAAACAAGCTAGTAAAATTAATTTTACTGTACACCATAAAAGGGGGGGATTTCCTTCTCCCTCCATTCACAAAACAAGTGAAAGTTGGACAAAATGCTTTTTTTAATATGGTTTAGTAGGTATTGATTTAATTTTTATTAAGTTTTACATTCAATATTAAAAGTTGGTGCATTTTAAAACAAAAAGACCCATCACCAGTATTTTGTCGACAATATGACAGATTTCTGTACTCTACTAATTTGTATGTCGATTAATTATAAGACCTATTAATTTATTTTATTCATTTTTATCTATTGCCCCCTCCCCGTTCAAGGCTTCTGTATCCGCCCTTGACAACAAATTATATAATTACCTATTACGATTTTTGAGTCTGAGGTCTACAACTCGTGGTGCAAGATTTTTTACAGATTTTCCATCAACCTTTGATCATCGCATTAGGTATGAATATTTATTTGACGAAGATAATGTTTTTTTTTTTTTTACAAACATCGTTTCGGTCATTGATTATTAACCCATGTACGTAGATATAAAATGCTGCTAGAAATTATAACTACAATGCTCATGGTCTTATTCATTATTTTATCGGGAAATACGCAATAGTAACTTATATTATACTTAAGACATACAATTCATTTGATTCAAGGTTCTTGTATATAAAAGTAAAGAAAAATGTATTTTAACTTATCAACTTCAACAGCTAAATTTATATCCAGACCTCTAGTGGTTATGTGCGTGGATGGATAAAAACCATAGCATAATAATAAAATTCAAATTTATACTCCAATGATGTGAAATAGGTACGATTCAAATGCACGGAGTTAATGTCTGACGCCTTAGAACAGTTTTTTTTGTGGTTCTCATTCTAGTGCAGGCGCGTATACAAGGGGGGGTTCTAGGAGTTCAAACACCCCCGAATTTCTTTAACAATGACGTTTTTATGAGAAATAAATAGTACTATAATTGAAATGGTGTAAACTTCTTGTTAGGTTAGATTATATACAAAAATGTATATATCAATATATCATGTACGAAAATGTACAACCAAACGTCCAAACCCCCCCCCCCCCAAAATATTTTTTTGTGTACGCGCCTGTTCTAGTGTAAGTTGTACGCATAAAAATTGTTAAAAACAGCTGGCTCAATTATTGAATGGTTATCACTTTAGGGGATTTCCTGAATAATGTTATAAATTATTTCAATATTCTTCGATGAAACAAAACGAATACATATATTGAATCTGAATGATGTCAAATATTTAATTAATAAAATCTAAGTCGGTAACCTGAGTAACCTACCTATTTCCATAATTAATTTATACTTTTAGTCATTAAATTATCACACTTATTAGTTATTTACATACATCAAAATATCATCCATAAAATGTATTGATCAAAAATAAAATAATATTATTGTTTTTTCTTATTAATAAGGAAGCAGCGATCAAAATACGTAAAAGATTAAAAGCGATCCTTCCAAAAATTAGACTGAAGAGTGAATACCCCTGTAATTCAAAAAGTATATTAATAATTAAATAGATATTGGGATACAAAACCTTTTTAATAATGATATTTGTCCTTGAAGAGAGATTACGTCTGTATAGATTTACGTCACGAGTGTGGTGTTTTAAGTATTAACAGTAGCCAGTAGGTACCTAAACCGTGTTATATTCTTTATTATTTATAATATTTTTTCATTGAAAATACAAGAAATTATTGTTACCCAAGTACCCAACGTGAAAACGCCTTAAACTCCACGATTTAATAATTCCAATCAGTAAGCTTCGATGTACACACTCCATAGGTTGGAAAAAATAGTAGGTAACAATAGTTCAGTACATTTAGTAGGTAGGTACACTGATATTTAACAAATATTTAAGAAGTAAGAACAATTAATAAAATATACATATATCACTAATATTCCCAGCCTTTTATTTTTGATCCGTCTACAATAATATTTTACTGTAGGTATATTTTTCCAATTATAATTTTTCAGATGATTGTCTAAGCAGCGTGTTAAAATAAAATATTGTAAAAAATATTTTTGTATTTTTAATTAAATTGTACCTATCCAAATAATATATTCTGTTTTTAATCAGCTATAAATATTTCCAGTGGAAATGCAAATTGAGTAGGTTAGTACAAGTTTATGGTATTAGGAGAGTTGTACAGAAAAACTAGAGCAAATTACGAGTATTAACTTTTTTGTCTACTTTGATCAGTATTCTGTTACGGACTACAGTGTTACCTGAGATCGAATGACTATATGCAAGATATTATATGCCATCTAGGGTACAATTATCTTGATAGGTAGCTATTTCTAATCGAAAAAGTTTTTCATTAAGACTAAAATCAATCACGTGCAAAGATAGACATAATATACGTTCTTTAGTCTTTAAATTTTAATGCTGTTTATAGTATATTTTATAAGGTATATTCACTATTCAATAATAACTCATTTGAAATTAACAAATTGTAATAAACGCTATGAGTATTTCATATATTCCGTGATTTAGGTAATTAATAATTATTATTATTTATTATCATGTTTTTGATTTGTTATGCGGTTATGCCATAGCCATGCGGTGTTGCAGTAACCTTAAAGCAGGGCCTTCAACTTTTTTATGCAGCGGACCACATAATGTTTCCTAAATATCTCGCAAGCCGCATTAGTAGTAAAAACACGATATTCTCTATTAAAATTCAATTTTATTATTATATTTACAATTAAATTTTAAATTACAAACTTATTATTATTATAACATTTATACAATTATTTCAATTGAATTACAAATTATTTATTATTTAATTTATATTTTTAGTGTGTTAATTGACTTTGTTTTTCAGTAACTAATTTTTCTATTATCTGTTATATCTGAGTCGATGCGAGTTTTCTAGTTGCATGTCAGTTATCATATCGAATTCTAGTTTCCGACTTTAATTTTCATCCTTGAAAAATATGCTCACAAGTGCAGTAAGTACTACAAGACATTAATTTTATCAAAATAGGAAAAATGAAAAAAAAATACAATAGAAAATGGTCGTTCGGATTACCTTCATTTTTTTTAAAACCAATTGTCTTGCAATGAAATTAATTTTTAAATTTATAACTAAAATTAAAATGTGTTCGGATTAACGAGACCATATTGTATAAGTACTCTATATAGTCAAACGGGATAATGCGAAACAAAATACTAGGATAAACAAAGTTCAAAACTCGATCTTATTGAATTTTTTTGCAATTTTATTTTTTTCTTTCTCAATTATTACCAAAATTGTTGAGAAATTAAAAAATTACTCCTCCACTTTTAAAATACGAACTAATAACACAATTTTCCATCAAAAACCTCCCAGGTTGTGTTGATTGGTGCAATCCTTCTGGTCGAAATCGTTTACACAGACACAAAAAATAAATTTAAAAAACATCATGGTAAAACCAATAGGTACATTCCTTGTTCCACTGAGATACTCTAAAAACGCATGGTGTTAAAGTTTATGAAAGTATTGATACGCGTTAGATTTATACACAATAAACCGTTAAAAACCATCTTATATGTAATTACCAATTAATATTTACGTTATTCTAAGCGAAGATTAAAATTGATAAAACCTGTAATATCAACTGAACGGGTTTCAAATTACAATAAAGTGTTCAGAACACATAATTAGGGATTTTTGTAATAAAATTATTGTTTAACACAACATATCAATAAAATATAATTCATATCTATTAAACAAATAAAATTTAAGTTTAATTGACTTGTGTAATCATTGTGCGATTAAAAATATAAATATAAATACATAATGTACAATAATAATTATAGCCACCCCTATCGATTATCTGAACCCTATAAGTGTTCGTCCGCCTAAAGAACTTGGCACCTTTGAGTTGCGGCTTTAGCCGTAGTTGTAATTTTATATATAATAAGGGCACATAATTGTCAAATGCAGGGTTATTATTACATATTAATCGTCTACTTCGGAGTGGGATATATTTAATTATTAAAACAGACCGAAAGTTGAATATATTATTATTTTTTCACAAATCGGCATCAAACTCATCTAAACACTAAAACCATCTACTCCACGCGCCGGGTGACCACCGTCACCGCGGTATCTACGCGGTTTTGATATAAATTCGAATAGGATCTCCTCTACAACGTTGACGACGACAATATTATACCGCAATAAGCGCGCGGCCGATGCACGTGCGCAACACAGGGTCATCACTTCGTCGTCGGTATTCCGCGGGTACGACAGGGATAAATATGATAGGTATGTGCGCGCGCGCGCGTGTACGTCGGTATTTCTGTTGGACGCGTCGTCGTCGTCGTCCGTCGGCTTTGGGTTTAATTGTAAAAATAGTGATTCGCCACCGTAACAGCAATATATACGCACGTTGGGCTACACTGCGATACATCACTATTATAATAATAATAATAATAATAATAATAATAATAATAATAATAATTATTATCGTTAATCGAGAAACGAGAGTAGGATGACGGGCGAACAAGAAAAATATATGTACATATTATTGTAATATACATGCACGTACGGAATAAACGCGGTGCGCGTGTGTACCACGCATACGTATATTGTTATTATTATATAGAGCGAAAAGAAAAAAATAACATTTAAACACAATAATTTTATATTAACAGTTAAATACGACGTCGTTGTCGTCGTCGTCGAGTCGTACATTGAACACGATTACACACACACACACACACACACGGGCGCGCGCGCACGCACACGCACACTCTCACCCGCCGATCCATTTAAAAGTGTATTCTTGACGTGTCCTTTGCCGATCCGCACGGGTCAGTTTGATAGCATTTGCCGCGCGCGCGTAACGCGTATCAACGACGCATTATTTCACACCACACACGGAACGGTCCTCGCAAACGGAACACGTATCACGCGCACGTATGTGCACCGTACACCGTGTTCGACCATCACAGACCGTCTATTGTTTTTCGCGCAGTGCACGAGCACGGTCGGCACGTCGACGACACGGTTTTCGCGCGTTTATTGTTTACCATATTATAATTTTCTCTACCCTCGGGACAATATCATAACAACTGTACCGCCCCGACACGGATCCGTTCGCCCGACCCCGTGAGATCCCCTCTCCTCCGCGATACTATTTCCGACGGTAAACAACAAGTTACCATCTATACGAGTGTGCTCTCCGGGAGGACAAAGACGTTTTCACAGACGCCGCCGCCGTCGTCGTGGCCCGAACGAGGAGACTGGACTGCTGCAGCAACCCCGTCGTCGTCATTAATTAGTAAGCACACTGTCGTCACTTTCGTAAACTTTTAAGCTCGTATGGCACTTACACGTAGAAAAACAAACTTACCTGTATCCAACCGCAGCAGCTTACGACATGGGTAAAATATCTGCGCCGTTCCCTCGGACATCGAAGCGGTTTTCTCGTTTGTCACCGAGCCTGCACAATCACCAATAACCCGAAATACCCGTCGCGCGCTTGCGACCAAGACTGCGGGGCTGCACCTACCACAGTACCGGTCGCCGAGCGTTTTCTCCATGATTCTTTGTGCCGCGTTTGTGCGGTGGACGGTGGTCTCTGACGACGAATTAGACCGGCTTCGCATAATATTGTTGTCGTACCTTTTAAGTATTATAATATTGATGGTGTGGGTAATGTGTTATTGGCGATTGCGACCAAAGTGCATCGGAAAACGCTAATTGCGTTTCGGATGGATCCCGAAACGTTTTTTGATTGCTTACGAATACGACGAATGATGTTGCCACAGAATAAATTGCGATCTATGCCGTTGTAGTTTACAGTTTTACACTGACGAATATTCGAAACGTATTATTATTGCATTATGATTGGAAGTGTAATATTTCATAATATAAAGGTAGCTATTACGATGAGAACGGTAAGAATTACAATTTTATAAAATAGACCTAGGTACTGTGTGTTGTCATTGTAACGGGTCTGAATAATTATTTTTAGAACATACATTGACCGAGATAAAACGTTTTACGCTGTTAACAAAAAATTTCCTGTGACTACCCCTCGCATATTTAATGCGTATTGAACAGTTATAGGATTGATAGCAATGTCGCATAGAATAATAAACTACTTTGCATTCAATTATAACGATTCACGAATTATTTGAGATTAATTGTAAACATGCAACATTTCTAAATTAAAAAATAAAAATAAAATAATAACGAATTATTCCTTAGTCTTTCCCTTAGTACCAAGCTAATTGCTTGTTAGCCTGTTTGAAGCAAATTTCAACACGAATTGTAAGATGTATACTTAGTGAGAGTACTTTATTTTTTAACTTCACCTCCGTTTATTCGATTCTGGTCGAATATATCTCAATAGTTAATTTTAAATAGCATTCATCATTTCATCAAAATGTTAGATGGATTTCGAATGATTGTCACTATAATAATTTACGAATCGTCAATCGTCAAACTACTATAGTCCCTATATTGATGATATTATTGATAGCCAATGATAGTTGAACATCTAGACAATACTATTTTCAGCGGCCTACCCTTCTAAAAGTTTGAACACTTGAATTATTCGTTGTTGGTTTTTCCTCTGCTTGTTCATAGCTGAATACGATCTGTTTGTTTTAAAATAAATCTTATGTCTAATCGGATAGCCACGTGATTGGTCATCCAATTATCCGTCAGATTAATTGATATACGGTGCGAGTCAAATCGTAACAGAACTATTCATATATGTATTATGTAGAGTTGTTTAATTCATATATTGCGGTCGTGTTGTATTTAAAAATGATAATATATATTTTTATACACAGAGGATAGTAAAGTTTAGGTACTCGTGTGTAAAACATTACTTTTCAATTAGGATAATAACAATTTTAATAACAATTTTCCTAATAACAATTTTCTAATATTTTATAAAACGTAAGGATAAAATCAAATTATTGTGTAAAATTTAATGTTATTCGGTGCTATACTGGTTAATGATTGTTTTGATTTTAATTGTCGTATCGCAATCAAGGTGAACAATCAAAGTAAATATTAACACTTGTGAAATTTGTGAGTAAAGTGAGAAGGGATAAGAGGAAAAAACTTTATTTTAATGACTTACTATGTGAGCAGAGATGTAAAGTATAATTGAATTTAAATTATTATACATTTAGAATATTAGTTGATATCAACAAATACCAGTACTTACTTCTATACAGATAAAAAAGGATATTTCTCTGAGATATGAGGATAGTTGGATACCAATTTGTTATCAATATATATACACGTATATATGTATATCACTATAGTTGTCGCAACTAGAATCGGGTAAATTAATTGACATTTTGTTTGATTATATTAATAGGCTTATATTATTTTACTTAACTTCCAGCGTCTACTTACTTGAAATATAGAAGTGTTTGTTCGTGTCCGTGTCAATCAATCATTATCAATATAATCTATGATTTCTAAATTCTCATTCTTGCAGTTAAAGAAATAAATATATAAATAAAAGAGTATGCCTCTTTCTTATTTTATGTTTCTATTACATAATAGTCAAAAAATAACGTTTTAATGATTTTATAATGAAAATACACATTATTTAAATTGTATATACGTTAAACATTCAATATGCATATAAATATTATATACATCTTCATGTTTATGTTGAAATAATGTAAAATTTTGTAAAAAAAAATGACAGATAAAAGGTATTATCAAAGTCAGATGCAATTTTTGTCATATTATTCTGCATAATACACATAGTGTCCAACCAAACAATGTGCAATGTGCAAGCATTTTATCTAACGAAAATAGAAATAAGATCATCATTGTTCCATGACTTTACATTTTAATAAGATTGTGGTTTATGTTTCTTTCACCTTTGACCGTTTTACAGAAGTTATGCGTGAAAATAATCGTTTATATATCATGCTGCATCAAACTAACACAGGCAAATATTATTAGTACTAGTCGTTTGCCCGTGTAAGGAAGGTATAGTGAAAATACATATTAAATAAATTTTCAATAGAGACAAATGGAAATAAAAATGCACAAAACGTCATTTTTTAAAAATATTATTGACTTGAATAATGCTCTAAAAATTGAAATAATAACTATTCGGAAAATACTATGTAAAGAAGCTTGTAATGATATTGTCATTAATCTGTTTTAATCGGCGTTTTTCTGATTTGTCTAAATTCCATCCAGATTACTGGAACATTTGAAGTGCTACAATATACTCGTAGTTTGTTATACTGAGCTTCTAATGGAAGCTACAGGACTATGTGATAATTACTTGCACCAAAGGTAATGTGAGCAAAGTTATAATAACAAACATATTTTTCAATATTTATTAGTAGCTATTTAAATTTTAAATTATTTTATGCCCATTTATAATGTTGTATTATTGTCTGAGTCAACAATGGATGTAGGTATACTCAATATAATTTTATAATATGTACAATATATTATAGTCATCACTCATTGAAATTTGTTTGTAATCTTGGAGTCAATAAAGTATATTATATATATAAACATATTTAATATGTTTTTTACATACATTCATTAAATTTTTTACGAATTCATTATTTGTTCATATTATTCTTAACATTCTGTTATTGATAATACTCGTGCCAAAAACATAACGTCAACTTACACAATAAACCCTCTTTAAGATGTACACCGGATAGTTCAGAATATGCCTTAGGCATTTAATTCAAATCTGCCACAAATTATGTTGAGGTAATTGACTAACTAAAGCCAAAAAGTTTTTAAAACGGAATATTTAAATAATCCTATGCTATTTCGATTTCATACGGTGTTTTCTTAAACGTTCAAAACCCACTATCTAGTTGGTCTAAGCTTACATTGTTACAAGGCACCTCCGTCCATAATTCGTACCTGTTATTAACTATCATTTTAATGCATTTACGGAACATTGGAACAGTAACTCACGACTCTACCAACTATCAAAATTTGAACATATTTTAATTATATTGCATGAACTTATCCTTGCTTTGGAATCGGATTACATATTAAATAGTCAATAACAATGTATAATATTACAAATAATTATGGTAATGACTGATTTACCTAGTGAATGTGTCGGTTAAAATTGATCATAATACAAAGACGTTTAGGTATATCTATTATTTTTACCAAAATTCTCCACATATTTATGTTGTTTTAAAATT
Organism: Periphyllus acericola; assembly: GCA_949715065.1. Classification (NCBI taxonomy): domain Eukaryota; kingdom Metazoa; phylum Arthropoda; class Insecta; order Hemiptera; family Aphididae; genus Periphyllus; species Periphyllus acericola. The sequence continues at coordinate 14,055,132 of OX454272.1, read as the reverse complement.
ATAGATTACTTTGAAAATTAATGAATGACGGTTAAAAATATTAACATCTAAACTTTCAAGAGTAGGTATAATGGTAGGAAGATTCATTAATTATGAAAAATCAAGGTCAATAGATTATTTTATTATTTTTTATTAATTCATTTTAAAGACAATCTAATCACACAGTTATTACTTATTTGTACTATGAGTTAATGGGAGAGACACGTATTAAGTATTTTGGTTCTTAATACGAATATTATGATTGAGGAAGTCACACATTGATAATACATCTCATAGTTCTTTGATTTGGTGTTCTAGGTGTAAAAGAGTGATTATATTATATTTTTTTTTATTTTATAGTTTATCAAATTTAAGTTACGACTCCAATTTTTTTTTAATCTATGAGGTGGTCCATCGGAAATATGATGGGTAGACATGCTTTGTATTCGACGCAAGTTTCGTTTGAAAACATTTATAATGCAGTCTTGCAAGTTCGTTCAACTTTTTTATTTGTAGATCGCTGTTTAGGGCTTGGTTTGTTGTGTACCAAGGCCCAAGGGTAATAATACGTAAAGTTATATTTTGGAAGGACTGAATGGGATGAATATTTGAGGGTTCCTGATTTGTATACCATAAGACCAGATAGGTATAATTATGATTTTGTACAGGATCATTTTTAATTTGATTTGTAGTTAAGATTTTAAGAGAGGTAGGAAAAGGTGAACTTTTGAATAAGCCATTTATCTTACATAATGGCCAGTTATTTATTTTCATTGGAGATAGTAATGATTTTGTTTAATTTAATTTAATTATGGGATGTATATTCCAACGAAGGGAAAAAGTGACTTGACTTGACTTGCTCTCATAAGAATTATCAACCAGTTTTTGTACCAAGTTTTGATGAGGCCTGCGTGTTGCGTTATATTCTAAGTCTTTGACAGCTGTAGCCTGTAATGTTATCATTATGTGAAGATAGTAGAGCCGCGTCATCGGAAAAAGTGGCTAATAATGTGTTAAGAGTTTGTGAGATATCAGTGGTATAGTCGGAGTAGAAATAATAAAGGTCCGGTGCTAAATCACTTCCTTGGGGAACACCAGCAGCAGTATGATTGTGGGATGAGGAAGAGTTGCCTTATCTCACTGTGAAATTTCGGTTTCCAAGTAAGATTTTATAAAAGTATAATTTGTCTGGTAAGGTAAAATAAAAGTTTATTTAAAAATTATTTTGAAGAAAATTACAAGTAAACATAAATGAATCAAGAACCTTAACCGAATGAGTATTGAGCAGTAAATGTGAGGTCCTTATTTTATACATTTTTGATTTTAAATTAATCGCTAGAGTTGTATTTCTTATGTATTCAATCGTTCAACAATCGTAAAATAACGTCTCCGCATTTAAAGGGTAATCTGATAATGTTATTTGCAGCATATATAGGAAAACATTTTTTATAGTTTAACTTTGGTTTAATAAACGATTCCATTTAAATTATAAATTTGGTTTTTGTTTTATCCTTTGAGGCTGAGGAATCGCGTGTATGATCCTTGTTTAACTACTTAAAATATAATACGTATTATTTCTCATTATTTTAATTATGATAACTGTATCGAAATAATTGTATTCAATTATATTATATATTATCAATATGATACAATCGATTTAATTAACACGGTTGGTATTCAAATTAATATAGAACAAACAATAATTATAATACATTTTAGAAACTATTAGACGTTATTACGTTATAAACAGTTATTAAAGATGATCATTTTAAGTAGGAATTTAATAACGGTAAGAAATAATGGTACATTGCATACCTACGCATTCTGCCTTATTGATGAACATCAATTGAATGTTATTGAAGAAAAAAAAATATACCAGCTGATTTGATATTTTTATTTTGTAAAACATCATTATTCCTTATATACGAATAGAACAAAAACTTTGAATTCCAAAAATCATACGTCTGATAATATTGTAGCATTTATTATTTACCAATCGTCTTGGCATTTTAAAAACGAATTGTGCCTGATACTAGAAGTATATTTTAATCAACTCAACGCACTATAAAATTATATAAAACAATATTGTATTTTATCGGAAATAGTAATAAAATTAACGTCTATGAACTGTAAAGTTTAATTTATTGGCGAAATTGTTAGCAAATCACATTTTTGTTTATTAAGACTGTTACGTAATGTGCATACTAATAGTGATTATTTTAATTATATTTGGTAACTGGTACAATTAGTATTTGCGTACACTGTACAGTGTACAACATTCTCTCCATTCCAACTTCCAAGCCGAAACATCGGATCCGAGCAATCGGTCGAATAGCCATTCGATGAAGTTATAAGTTATAATTTATAAGTATAATAGCCAGTATAGTAGGTATATTACCTACCTATATTGTTCATTATCTACGCATCGATAAACGTACATAACTGCGTTATCGGTTATCATATTCTACGAACTATTAATATTCATATCTCATGCATTCGACTTGAATAATACATTATGACGTTATTGTAATTAAAGTTAAATAAGTTGGTATCAGAAAGCGTGATTTTGAACCCTGTATGGTGTTCGTTAACGAAGGAGGGGGTCTTCCGTTTTCGGAATCCAAAACATTTTGCAACGGAAATCACGCTTTTATCGTTTCTTCTGTCAATATATTATTATCATCCTTACTCAAGTCTGTGTATTGAAGTCCAATATTGGTATATTATACATCCAAGTGGCATAATTGCACATTTTTAGTACATCATACGAATAATCAATAATGAATTATCCGATATTTTAAGAAAACGTTACATACGGAGAGTATTCTCTGCATTTACCCGGAATATTTTTTTTTACATTTGGTTACAAAAACATATAAAAGATAGATTACGGAGATATTGCTTTTTTTTTAATGATGATTATGTTACAATATTATTATTGTAATTACAATTCATATTTATATAATATAAATGCAAACAAGTTATTCCAATTCAACACATTACTACATAACTAGTGTCTAGTAGTGATAATAGTTTATTGTTATTACATATTTTATTATGAAAATAATATAGTAAATGAAGCGATGATAATGAAATATAGGTAAACATATTTCAATGAGTATTTTATTTTATTTCGTGATACTACAAATCAACTGAACAATATCCTGAAGTACTTTTTTACTAGGTGGATTTTCCCAACGACCTTCCTTATATCAGTGTTTTCCTGACTTTTTTATTCCACGCCACTCTTTTAGATTTTCAAAAATTTCGCCACAATCGATCGAGAAAAGATGTATGGTACTTTTATTTTGTTTTTGGTTTTATTGGGTAAAAATCATGTACATATTAGCTTGTTGGTTTTGTAGAAACATGTTGGGCATGTAGAATTATTAGTAACTAATAATAATTAAAGATAAATAAATATACAATTGTATTTGAATCTCACGCCACCTATGAAATCCAAAACCTCCTACCCCAAGGGAGCGCGCTCCAGGTTGGGATACACTGTCTTATACTGTTGTTGTGTGAAATGTATTAAAAAGTTATCTTTATTATTTATTACTTAATCGTATTATAATTATATGTCTTATCACACCACACATATTATCAACCTATATCAAGACCTATGGGATAACCTATAGATTCTGCTGATCCATAATATTTGTATCGGTAGGAACATACTTTAAGTTTAGTCGAAAATCGATCAACATATTATTATATTTTATTTGTTAACATAATGTTTAGACACGTGTTCGCCAAAAAACAAATAAACAATGTTTGATGGATTCAACAGTGCTTTATTCGTAATGCACACTATACTATTAGTATGTACTATTTTCTGATTGAATATGTTTTTTAACTTCATTGTGCGTGTTCAAGATGTTTAGCATTGGTGTATACGATGTATTAGGTCGAATCAATGACGCGACGAGTCTTAAATTTCATTTAAATATTGATTGATATTATTATTGTGAGTAAGCTCATTCTATCGAGTTACAAAATTGCAGCCTATTCAGTATTGGTGCACTCCATAACTCAAATAAGTACGTATTAAAAACTGAACCATATTTATACAAATGTCTGCAGGGTCTACGTGGGTAGATATTTTTACAAACCGCTTATTGGCTAGTAAGTTGTAACAGTGTAAAAGTATACAGTTATCGATACCTATTTTCCTACTCAATATAACACGGTGTTAACAATTGGATGAAAAGCGTATTCTTTCATTTGGGTAGTATATTTCAAAACAGGTGATTATTGTAAATAAAGTCATGTAAATTTGACGAAAGTCTATTCGTTTAAAGTGTAGACATTTAGTTTAATGTATTAATTGCTAGTCTGACGTGATTTGTTTAAATTGTTTTCATCGACTATACGTATACCTATATTTATTGGCTGTTCATATAATACATGGTGGAATTTTTAATTGATTGTCATTATTTTTATTTGTTTTCTATTGACTAAATCCCTCAGCTGCGTTATTCATTAGGTTTCAGTGATGATTGTTATTTGTATTTTCTTTATTAATTTTAATTTTCAATGAGTTGCAGTATATACCAATATAGTATATAATGCAGTCATTTTTATTTGTATATATTATTACAGTTTAAAGTATACACTTGGGTAATCATATGTAATTCAAAAATTATTTAAAAGATATGACATCATTAGATGTGATATGATTAGATATGACATCATACAAATGAGTTAGTTTCGATATTATTTTAATAAAAATATTTACTCAATTTAGCAAAAATGAATTTTTTGAAACCATTTTTTTTTGCAATTACCTATAATGTTTCTTTATATTTTTCTGCGATCAAACTTTCTGGTTCAAAAGTTTTGTGAAGCAACTTTCAAAAATTGGAAATTGGAAAAAGTTATGGTAATTGAAAGACAAAGCTTTTCTATTTTCTCGGTAATTTTCCAAATCCTTGGAAAACGCTAAAGAAAACCTCAGAAATAGTGGTTTTTTACTTATTTCAACCGTTAATTTTTTTTCATCTGATAAAATTAGTACTTTTATTAACTTTATGCCTTTATAATTGTACACAAGGTTAATCTTTTACCTTTTTACAGTGTAAAAAAAATTAATAAAGTGACCTAGTATAATTTCTAACTACGGTTATATCGATTAATTTCTAAAGTATACTGATAATAAAATAAACACTTTTTATGAACTTTTTATTCGCATTTTGCACCAAGAGTTTCTTATGTGATCTTTTTTATGTTTATGGTACTGACATATTTGATTGTGAACAATAAAATGATTTAGGAACTCAAACTCTTGGAGTATAAAATAACACCGAAGAACATTTGATTTAATATGTAAATTGGCCTGTTATTTTATTATGGATAAATAATTTATCTATACTTTTATTAGACTAATAAGAATATTTTTCACGTAATTTCATATTTTCTTTTAAGTTTCTTAATTATGTATACTAGGAAACTTTAATAGTTCAGAACTTTCAGAATAAGAGTTTAGATAATTTGAAAATATTATTTGTTCAGCTTTTAACTACGTATTATATTTCAGACGACACGCAATATTATTTCGGTGATTAGAATTTTTAAATATTATGTCATCGTCAATGTATTATCTTGGAGCTGGGACTTAGAGCTGGTGAAATCTATACCAAATAAAATAGGTACCAAAAAAGACACTGTTTAAATATTGATAATTTGTTTGGAGAAATTTTCACTTTTTTCACTTAATCGAGTACGTTGTTTTGACTTTTTAGTTTTTATAAAGTATTTGAATTAATGTGAAATAATTCGGAACAAAAGATTATTATTTTATTCAATGGAAGACTATTGCGTATACTGCTTATCGAACGTACCTTTTTATCGACACGATTGCGTGTTTTATATTATATTATCAACTGAAATATCACTGCGACGCTGCCATATTTCTCCGGATACAATTTTATGAATAAATTAAATTTTTAAATCCCTTACATTCAATGACGTACATGAACCCTCGACCCAGTGCCAAAATAAAAAATTATTATGTATTTCCATGTATTTATTTTGATTATGATGTTACGCTGTAAGAATATATGTAATATTATTTATATTTATACCGGTATATTATATGAACTCAATTAAAAATATAATTTTATGAATTAAGTTTTTATAGTACATGTTGAGTATTTATCACTGATGTTTTTGATATCAGTTATACAACGGATCACCGCTAGAAAATTATGAAAATGCCTTACTGTTTACTACATTATTTGTATAATAATATTTACCTGTCATTAAACTTAAATATGTTGATAACATTAAACTGAATACACAATTATCGAGTAACGTTTCGGATGTCCGTCAATAATTTATTAATATTATTTTTTTTGTTTTCTAGGCAGTTAGTTGTTATTTAAAACATATATTTACCACATATATTTATCTATTATTTTTTACTACGATTTCAAATATTATTATGGTCTTAAATGGAATAATCACTTCTTCGACTACCTTTATTTGTATAATAAAAGGTCATCTTGGCTTATGGGTCCCATACTCCCATCTAATTATTACATTTCATGATAATAACTGTTAGCACAATAACTGAAATAATTGAGGAAGTATTATTATATCGGACACGTAAACATTTTTACAGTTTGGAATAGGTGTTTGATCATTGGTCATCACATTCATTCATTCATTACTTGCTAAGAATATTTTAAACGTTTTCCGAACTTTTAACCAGACCTATTTGTGCATGCTGCGATAATTCGTTCAGACCTCAATAATTAATTATCTTAGTTAAAATTATAATCATTCTTAATGTTATACTTCCGACTGGCTTGAATTAATTTCGTATATCTCACATAATGACTGTTGTAATATCGAAAATTTCATACGACATGAACAGGTCTGTATAAAGTTAATTGTTTTTAACATGTATTCCAAAAATCGAATAAGTGTAATAAAACTAATAAAACGAACGGATAAAAACATAGCCTAGCGTAGATGTTATATATAACAGTGTAAACGGCTTTTCGTTAAATTCGAAATAGTCCAAGTCTGAATTCGTGTGATTTATGTGTTTTCACGACTTAATAGTCGATGAAGGTACTGCGCGTAATACATAAAATAATATTTCATTCCGCTACAGAGTGAAATTTTGGTACTCTGGTGTATCGGTCTAACCATTTACACGGTCGTCATATTATGTTTTGACGTAGAGCATTATTGGTAAAATAATTGGGGTCAATAAAATCTTATACCAAAAGGTTAGGTTAATTGTTTATTGAAACTACTTAAACGGTCATGGAATTTTTTTTCGTAACACGATTACTCATCAATAAACGTAAAACGTATATGCGCTAGTGTTAAACAATCGTTGTTCAATGCTTAAATCTTCGTGTAAAGGGCAAACATGTGTAAACAATAAAAAGTAGAAAAGCGTTCGACATGGTCTACAGTGTATGTAGTAATTGAAGGTGTAACGTCTTACCTCCTAAAACTGCAATTACATCGGATTTCAATCGTTTTGCTTACGATGCATGCACAACACGCGTTGTCCGAGGGCAGTATACACGTCACGATATTTTCATAATATTATAATCCGTCGAATCGTTGTATTTAAAACCCGTCGTGTTGCATACAGATTACAGCAGTAGGTAGGAAAATTGTGTTGTCAAACAATTGAATCCATATACGAGTGTATGTATATAAGATCACAAATCACCCATTTCCGCTGAAATCGCATGAATTCGAAAATCTCATTAAATTGTTGTAGATTATGATGTTTAATGTTTACGTCTGGATCGAAAGAATACGCAACGTATGTAATTGTATACGCACGTATAAAAACACACACACACACACACACACACACACACACACACACACACACACACACACTACAGACACGCTGATATTTTATCACACCACGTTCTCGAGGGAGGGCAGCGCTACACGGTCGTGAAGTCTTCGTAGTGTTTATTGCATCGCACGGGAGTGGCAAAAAAAAAAAAAAAAATAATATCCGATAGTATAAATTCGTATAAAGCAACCAGCGCGCGCGCTCTCGTGTGTGCGCGTTATTGCGCGTGTATGGTTAAGAATAGTAAGAAAAAAAAAAAAAGAAAAAACTCTGTTACAACGGAAACGGAGCGCGGCGGCGGCGGCCGCACAGCATCAATATAATACAATATCATATCGTAGGCTTGCGTCACACTAGCTCGTGCGCCGCTCTCGTAGTAGGTGTACACCGCGTACAACACAGACGCGCCCGTGCAGCTACCCTTCTCGTCGCCGCCCGTGTACTTGACCCCGCAGTGTCAAATCGATCAATGTATTGAACAGGAAAGAATAAAAAAAACAAATAATAATAATAAAAATTCTCGATTAATCGACGGAATGAATTCGTCGTCGTCCTCGTCGTGCACGGCCGTCGTCATCGTTGTTGTTGTTGCAGGAATGTGGCGAGCGATATTGTAGTCGTCGTCGTCGTCGTCGTCATCGTGGTCGTGGTGGTGGTCGTCGTCAGCGTCGTCGTCGTCGTCGTGGCTTGGTGTGCGACACACAACTAACCCTCTGTGTACACACGCGCGTGCCCGTCGCCCACCCGCAGTTTCTGGCGCAGCCATATACACGAACCGCACGTCGCCGTGCTCATTTTCCGTTCGGTGCACACCGCGGAGACCAGCGAGCAGGACCGTCTTCTCACCCCTTCCCCGCATCCTGATCCTCCTCCCTCGTCGCCACCGTCCCCGGAAACCGGTAACCGGCGTTTTGCAACCATGGTCTGGGCTCGTGCTTTATTCCTGACCATGTGCGCGTTCGTCGCGAACGGCGCGTTCATACTGGACGACACGCCGCTCCACTGCTCCGTGCGCCGCAGCATCTCGCCGTGCACGTGCAGCTACTTCACCGGCATGGTCCGGCCCCGGATCATGGTCATCTGCCAGAAAATGGAGTCGTTCGAGAGCGTCATCGGCGCGCTGCAGAACAAGTTCGACGCCGAGTTCGACTACGTGCTGAACATCGAGTACTCCGAGCTCCATGACCTGGACACGAGGCGGTTCAATGAGCTGGGCTTTCCCATAGTCGACCTCAAGCTGACCAACAACAACCTCAGGTAAACGCATCACACGCCATTGTACCTACACATGTATACGACCGCCAGGCAGTGGCGTCATTATGGCTAGGTCACGGGTATGTGGGAAGAAATCGATTTTTTCGTCACTTAAATATGTGTACAAACGATATTCATTTACCGAGTGTCCTGTCTCGGGTATATTTCCTGTACGCTGAATGTAGTAGGTACTCTATAATTTCAATTCAATTATTGAACCATTTGGCGCACAAAGAGATAACAATTCAACTAAAATCTTTGATTTCACTTATTGACAATGTCTAAACAATAATAATAGTAGGTTGTTGTAAACAAAATAAAACAGTAAGTAATCAGTTAATATCGTCAAGAGTTTACAGCAATTACTTTTTATTTTGAAACTATACAAGTATTTAGAAATAAGTGATAAGTCCGAGAGGAAGGGCTCCCAGACCATCACCCCAATGATAACGCCACTGCGATGTATGCACTATAACTAAGATATTACATATTTTCCATCTGTAATATGTAATATTTTATCCTGGTGCCAAGTCTCGAAAAATAGTAGATTCTATTTTTTTTTTTTCATAAAAATATACCAGCGTGTTATTTATTTTTAATTTAATATATTATGTATGTATCTCGTTCCGTTGACGTTCCCGATGACAGTTTTTCCATTCCGTTTCAACGATTTTTCTCGCGAGGACGGTTGCCCGGCCACCAAGTCCTTTGTGCCTAACTCGTCTCGCGACTACATCACACGCATCGTATCACCAACGTCCTACGGTAAACATATTTTTCGCGATATTCACGCCGAGCATGTGCATAATGTATAATGTGTTGCACGTGAGTGCCCGAGTCTGACACACTTGATAAGAGTATTTAATTGAATCAAATATGTACGTAGAATCGGTACCGCGGAACGCATGTACAACGAGGAGTGTATTGTGCGTGCATTATTATAATCTCAACCGTGTGCCCAACACCGTTCTTCGAGCGCGTTTCACTAGAAAATAATTTCGTTTAACTCGAAAAACTTTGCAATCAGGTGGTTTTAATCGATCCCGAATCATTGTAAGCCGGCCGTTCCAAAGTCATATATAGTATATAATACTGTGAAAAGCATTTTGATCGTCAAGCTTGAGTACAGTATCAGATGACAAAATTCAAAACTAATGATTTTAACCATCTATATATATATTGATATTACAGGTGCATACATAATATATTATATATAATATATAAATCGTATTTTATTGTTTGTTATTACATCCAAACGCGCAATAAATTTAATACGTGCCGTACCATTCTATGGCGATCAAAATATTCATTATCTATAGCGTATTATATTTTTATAACAATAACAACAATAATATCTAATACGCATATTATACTTGGAAATCTGTATCAAGATAAATATTGTCCTTGATCGGTTAGAAGTTTGGCGAAATAATAATATAACATGATACACAGCACAAGTATAGAATATTCGCCGAAAGTCATATTAAGTATAGCTAAAGTTTTTCATCACTTGTCAAATGTTATCCCGTCTATAGCAGAATAATTCTTTATTTTTACAATCAGAAATAAACCGTACATGGACATTTATATGACTAAGCTAGGTATCAGTGCACATGAACGCTGTTAACGAGCTTTCGAGTAAACCCCCTTATCTATTATAGTCTACATTATTGTTTTTTTTTAACGAGCAGTAAGTTACCGGACGAAGCTTTCATCGGTATGAACAGAATACGGATTCTGTACTTGTCCGACAACAGACTCAGTGCTGTGCCCACGCAGATATTCAAACACATGCCTAGTATCGAGGTGCTGAACTTGGCCAGGAATTCCATACACAGCGTTGCGTCCGGAGACTTTCAAGTATGTCATCGTACAAATCGCATTCGTTTTATCATTTGAATTAATACTGCAGTTGTGTGCGTAAAAACGTAATACAATTTTTTATAATCAGCTACCGGGACACTGCTGTAGCAGTTATTACATGTTTATTAGTTAGTGTTTCTTATCCGGTCATTTGGGTTATTACGAATGCGTGTGTAAAACAGGAAGTTACGGGAACCGTCAATCCTTCACCCTGTGATTCGTCCGCATCAACAAATGAGATAAAAACGCTGCGAAATTATTTTTCATCAGCGAAAAAACAAATAAATTAAACAATAATGTATATAATATGTAATGTTCATCTTGCGTAATTAATGTTCACAATAATATAATACGCATACATGCGTATGTACTATTATGCGGAAATACTTACTCGGTTGTAGACCCAAGATTGCAAAAAATACTTCGTATTTCGTAATTGGAAATTTGAATGAATATTCAAAATTTTGTTCGTAAAATGTGTTATTGGATTTGAATACTTTTCCATTCAAATATCTATTCGAATGAAAACATTTAAAACAACTTTGAATAACTTTCAAAATTAATTATATATCCCATAAAATATAATTAATAACTATATTCAACATAAATATTATGCAGATAAAAGTATTCATTAATTTATCACATTATATTTTGATAATAGTATTCTAGTTCTTGTTGTTTTTATATAAAGTTATTGTGATTCATTTCATTTGAATATATATTTTATCAAAATTAGTGCCCGGTGTAAATTCTGGATCTTTAATAAACTAGATTGTATAATAATTGGATATAATGATTTCAATGATATAATTTTAAAATTGTTTTTAGAGCCTTTCGTTGATGAACGTGTTCGTGATGGCTACAAATAATTTAACCGATATAACAAATGGGTCGTTTCCCACAACGTTAAGAAAAGTCCAGTTGGGTGCAAATAACCTCACGGAATTGAATGGAAATTTAAGGTAAAAGTAATATTCGAAAAATATAATACACACTCATGATTGTTGTATACCACTTGTTTTGTTTCTTATTTTACTCTATCGCTTTATTAATGTTTTCTAACCGTCGGAAAGAGCAAAGTTCGATCGATTCTTATTATAGGTAGAAATAAATTAATATTTATTATAATATACTATTATACATTACTCTCATATAAAACAAAACAAAATAAATCTGTATTACTATGTTAGTTTATTACACGTGTATTAAATAAATTCATAATTATCATTTACAGACATTTCAGTATGGTTTTTTTTTAACGTAATTGTATGTATTCATTAGAAATCAAAAAGACCTCGAATGGCTGTATTTGGAAAACAACCGAATAAAAAATCTCGACGGAGAACTACCGATCGATAACAACAAACTGATCGTTTTTAACGTGTCTAACAATATGTTAAATCATTTGCCACCCGAACTTTTCTATCTCAGGGCTCTGAGATATTTTTACTGTACATTTAATCAGTTGACTGGCCTGAGCAAAACATTGTCCCAGTCGAAAAAATTAGTCTGGCTCGAACTCACCGGAAACCGGATACAAGAGGTATAATAGCGTGCATAATACGGATCTATGTGTAAAGGAAAGTTTTTTTTTTATCAAGTCCTTTACATCGTTATAATTTAATATGTTCTTCGCAGTTGGCGTCAGATGAATTCGAAGAAGCGACGATGATTGAAGTGTTGGAACTAAGTAACAACCGTATCAGATACTTGAATAAGTCGTTGCTGCCGCTCACCCAATTGTCCGAGATCAATTTGTCTTACAACAACATAACTGAATTCTCATTGGCCGAAATCAAGGGATTAAAGAAACTGAAATTGGTCGATTTGTCGCACAACGCGATCTCCAAATTCTTAGGCCATTCCGAGGTAAGTTATTATCGAGCATTGACACGTTTAGAAACGTTTTAGTAACTCATCTACTACATATTATATACGTATTATATACGTATTATATACGTATATTATGTATTGTTAATTCATGTTTTAGATTATAAGCGAACCAGCGACTGGAATCGAACACTTGAAGTTGGACCATAACGAGTTGGAATCGCTAGGCGGTTCGTTGATCGGTATCACGACACTAGTCAAACTCAATATCAGCCATAACAAATTCACGGACTTGTCGCCGTACGACCTGACGGGATTGAGCTTAAAAATCTTAGACGTGTCGCACAACCTGTTGCACATACTACCCGACTCTTCGCAGGTAAATCTATACATCTGCAGTACTGTGTTCGACTGCAATAGTCCTGCAGAACTACGCGCGCAGTGTTTGTAACTAATACACAGACGAATATATTATAACCATCGGTTCTCTCGCACAGATCAATTTACCAGCTCTCGAGAAGTTGGTAGCTTCGCACAATGCTTTGACCAGTCTCTCCAAAGACTTCCACGGATATCCCGTGCTGTGTCACGCAGATCTCGAGTTCAACAACATACTGACCATTCGGGAGGAGCTGGCCGAGATGACCCAGTGCAAGTTGCACGGTGTCAACAGCACGCTGAGAATATATTTGGAAGGTAAGCTGCAACGCCCAACAGAGGCGTGCTCGTGACTTGCGGGGATTAGGGTGCAGTTATATTCCTCGTTGCTTGATTTATATCTGTCTGAATAGGATTGTGCATTTATGTACTATTCAACCTTTAAAAATGCATTTAAAATTCTTCAAAATGTAGTTAATAATGCACTCAAATATGAAAATCAAAATGCATGTCCGTGTTCTTATAAATTTCTCGTATAGGCAACAATTATTCAATGTATGAAAAGTAATTATAAAAATGTTTATTTAATTTAATTTGAATTTAATTTCCGTGTAAACTAAAAAATATATGTGTAAAGATGTTAATTTATGTTAACTGAAACAAATACCGTAAAGTAGATTAAACAATTAAAAACGTTAAAAATGTAAAATAAAAGTTTCAAAACTGAATTTGTTGTTGCATGACTTAAGTACTGTTTCAAGTAAACTATATTTTATAATTAGCTAAAAAAATTAATTTTTCTACAAATGTATAGCCTGATTTACTTAGGCGTCATTAGAGGGTATTCAGGGTACGTAGCCCTTCCGCCAACTTTTTAAAAATATATAAAAGTTGGAACATTATCGAATCTATATAAACTGAATAACTTGACTTTGGCTATAACTTGAAAGATTATTTTCTACATTCCTTATAAATTATAATGTATAAAATTAGTTAGAAGAGCCACAGCCACCTCTACAAATGTTACCACCCTACGCCTATGCTTATTTCTATGTTACCAAGACCAAAGACAAAATACAATCTTCGCTCGTTTCGGTATATATAAGAAATACTAAACAATAAAAAGTTTAAATATAGCAGCAGTATGTAGATGATTTCGTGTATTTTTAGTTTATTTCGTACCGATACGCCTGTTCAAATAAAACACTTAAACATTTTTTTTAACGCGCAGATGCTCAAAGATTCGTCATCCCTGTTATTATTAAAACTGTGTTGTTAACGAACGCTCCGCGGGTGGGTAATCGTCGAATGCACATCTCTGTGCACACGGTACTATTTACGAATTGTACCTACTTAGACGCCGAGATGGCGTTACGCATGTTTGTAATATAGTAGTATTGTAAGTATTGTAACATTCGTACGGCGTGGGAGTGTTGATCGCATCTTTTGGACTTATACCGTAACGGTATATATATATATATATATATTTCGTAGTAACGCTACCGGATCGTCTTTTGCCGTGTACCTATATTTATATATATATATATAATATATGTACAAGTTCTGTTATTAAGTTTCAATTATAATCGCTATAAAATTATAATCGGCCATCGGTTTTTTTTTTCGCAGGCAACCCGGTGCTGTGCGACGACAACACCAAGGCGATAATGAAGGCGATGGAGTTGAAATACGACGCGAACGTTAGCGGTACCGCCAAGTGCGTGCCCGTCACGAACGAAATCAAATCCAACCTGACAGACACCGCCGACACGTCGTCCGCCATCACTGTGATTGCCACCTGATCAACGCCGCGTATTATTATCATTTCTCTGAACTACATTTCCGTGTTAATTTTATGATTATTTATATACTTACAAATATTTCTATATTTATTGTTTTTACTTCTCTGTTAATTATTATTACTATTATTATTATAATTATTTTCTCTCCTGCCGTTCGGACCGATTGCGCGTCACTATACGATATTAATATTATGCATGTGTTCCATATCGCGACAAACCTTAAAACGCCTAGGTACTACTTGTAAACGTACAACACGTAAAATGAAAGCTGTACACGTGGTATAGTCTATATTGTAACGCGAGTGAATAATAATATTAATACTAATAATAATCATAATAATATATAATATTCAAACAGATAAAAGTAATAATAATATATACGCACAAACAACGTTATTATTATTATTACTATTATTATTATTATTATTATCATTATTATTATCATTATTATCGTTATTATTAAAGAGAAGCGCCAGGGCCGTATGATATATAGTGTGCAGTGTTCTGAAAATGCTGCATAAAAGGCTATGTCCGTACATAATCCGTACGATTCTTCAGCGAGGAGATCGATATTACAATATATATAGTTAGAGATCATCCATAGTAATTACAGAACAAACGTAGACGGTAATCTTTCTTTTTTCATAAACTTTTGACTTTTTCCAGGATGTGTCCTTTATTCGATATTAGGTTAATTATTAAAATTATTTATTTTTGTTTTTTTTTTTTTTTTATGATTTTTAGAAACTGTAAAACGCATCACTAACGATAACACACTGCAGGTGTTGAATTATTCTCTTTACAACGCACTTTTCTAAATAAGATTAAAAATGTTTACCATACATATATATTAATATATATTGTTTTATAAATATATAAATATATATTATATATATTAATATATGATGACAGTTTTTTACGTTTTAATTTTCACAAGTGTTTTTTTTTTGCGCTGCTCGGTCGCGCATAATATAAATTAATCAAATAAAGTTAAACTTTCACCGTTAAGTTATTTCTTATTTTACCAGTATACACCTCCTACCTTTATTGTTTGTATACGTTTTCGAAATGCAAGTTTTGTTTTTTATCCTTTAGAAAGCTCGTGTACTGTAGTGTGGGTGGTGGGGGAGGGGGAAATGTATTTAGTGCGTCTCGATTGTCAAAATAATTTTTCCACCTCACTACACAAACTTAACGAGGGACAAGGGTTTCGTTTCCGGCTTTCTTTCGAGTAAAAATAAGGGGGGTTTTTTTTTTTAACAGGACAATGAAAACTTACGGCAGCTCTTAAATAAAGAAAGAGGGTGACCAAGAGAGACAGAAAAAAAGCGGAAAAAATCTACTTCCTACGAGATTTACCGAGGGTACGTGCGTATTATAGCGGAGTACGCATGTATATAGTAGTCGTGTTCGGAGGGCGAAAATAATGGCGTTCGGTGTTTATTTCAGTTTCAAAACCATACGTACATTTCGGAAACGAAAATATAGGATTTAGTTACGTGGCGTACCGCGGTAACTATATGTATTATGTATGTAGTAATTAAATAATCCCGACTCTAATTGTTGTTAAACGTAATCACCGGCTGTGCGCGGGCGATAGTTAATTAAAAAAATAAAAAAAAATTACGCCACACGCACACGGTTCAGAAATAATAAAAAAATCATTTGCAAAAACGGAATATTTTGTTCCGTTCGGAATACATTTTAAGATTAAATAGCTTTTGAAATCTGCTACCATTTTTTTTTTCTATTAACAGCTTAACCGGGAGACCACCCTATTATATACGTGTCTAGTTATATGAGATATTATGTCATTTGTAATATAAACAAAGTCTCGATTACTATCTATAATTCCACAGTTATAAATTAACTTTATATTCTAATAATTATGGAAATCAGAGTACGTAAATTAAATTAAAGGACGAAATCGATGAAAGCACAACACCGCATATCGTGTACAATGATTTTATTCATTTTCCTGATTTTAGATGGGTGCTTATAAAACGATACTTATGAAACTTAAGATAACCTATACAAACCTAGGACATCCTTTAGACATTTTGTTCCACTACTATGTCAGTTTCTATCTTTAAAAATTTAAATTGATACACCCGAACTCTTTTACCGAGAATCGTTTTTTTCCGAGAGAAATGGTACACTTTGGTTTCAAGTTTAAAGTTTAAACGAAAAACACCAGCAATCAACCTATTCCTGTATCTCGCCCGACCAAGGATTTTCGCCCTTTTTTAGAACTCTCCTCCGTGTACGATTTTGTTCCGTATGCTTATTGTTGTACACTGCACGGATTGTATATTATAATATTCTCCTTGAAAAAAAAAAAACGGAAAATATGGTACTTAACGGTTTGTAAGTTAAAAATAATTTCTCTTATTACAATGTACACAACGTAAAATAAATCCGTAACAGAACTGTATACTTAAGTAAATAAGCTCAACGGGTTGTGTTATTTTGGAACGTTCATTTTTCGTATATTTACTAAAAATATCTACGTAGGTACAACGCGCGTACACAGAGAATGATAAATATTTAATTATCAAATTAAAAAAAACGGGGATAAAAAATCTATTTTTAATTATTTCGAATACAATAAAACTCATTCGGATAATAATTAAAAAAATGAGAAATAAAACGAAAAAAAAATGGAAATAAAAAAAAAAAATGTTAATTCTGATTTACGAATGCAATATGATTTTTATTAGCCGAATTTATGAACAAATACATGTTTATGGACCAAATAATTATATTAAATTATTATGCTTAACTATCATACCCGTAATTATATACTCGTAATTGGTCCGAAAATACATACACATTATAATGTCTTTAAATTTTAATGTATTTTTAACCATAACTAAATTATGCAAATACATATTATTATTATTATACGTACGTGAGGAACAAATAGATTAAAACTATTTTCACATAATAAAAATTAATGCGGCCCCGGGCGTGTACACCGCGGCCGTGCGCATATACATTAATAATTTTAACGCTATTCACAGGAGTCGGAATGCAGCGTACACGGGCGTAACGTGTAACCAGCTGCGCATAAGCGCCCGGCGGGATACGATTTGTTTTTCATTTGGACTTTGGCGGTTCGGGCCAAAACTGTCGTCGGAATCCATTCAGTGATTTCTCTCTTCGCCAACTGACGAACCACATGTCTCGCCCTATAATATTATGTTGTACAACACGCCGAGGCCGGCGACAACCCCGGTACGACCCCACTGCGGACGATTTCACAAACGATCATCCCTCGTCCACTCATCAAGTCCACCGATCTCCGATCGAAAACCGTTTCCGACGATCCCCCTCGTCGCGTCTCAAAACACATTGGCCTCGGGATCTTACCTGGGTCGTAAAATTATAAAAAAAAAAAACATTAAAACGAATTTCCGACAAGGGTCCTATTACCGAATAGCTTCCCCCTACCCTTATCAACAGTATCCGCCCAAGTGTGTTCTGTTTTCAGCACGTTCGACTTAAATTGCGTACCATATATCTGTGCCGATCGTGCACGAGTATAAAGTACGTATACTTTTAATGAATAAAAAAAAATCGAGTTCACTTTGGCCGTTAATTTGCCGGTTCCATTCAATGTTCAATAAGGCGAACGTCAAAC
This sequence comes from Periphyllus acericola, assembly GCA_949715065.1. NCBI lineage: Eukaryota > Metazoa > Arthropoda > Insecta > Hemiptera > Aphididae > Periphyllus > Periphyllus acericola. Next base: position 14,036,546 of record OX454272.1, on the reverse strand, counting down.
GGTTTGTGACATTTCTTCGGGCCGTATCAGATATCGTTATTCATCAATCATACTATTATGTGCTACACTTATGTTATCGGCGCCATACGGTGTTTTCGACGGCATGTGTGAAAAACAAAAAAAAAATATGCTGCTCGTTATAATTGCGTCCACAGGCCTAGAGAACCTACATCTGATGCTGATCCGCGAAAACAACGAGAGCGGGCCTTGCCGTATCAACGTTTCGAAAAACTAAGAATCTTAAAAGCCCGCGCCGTAATGCCCTATTAAGTTATATTAATAATAATCATTAGTTAAATTATGAACAATATTATCGTAATGTTTTAACTCTTATCCCTGAATGTTTCATTGCACACTTTGTCGGACGTTTTTCGAGTGCGTATTCCGGTGCATATTTTCAAGTTTGTAAGCGCATTAAGTGCTGAGACCGGGTTTTTAGTACACCATAGGGGTTTGTTTTCCAGAACTCGAGCGTGTGCTCGCCGAATTTGTTGACGATAAAGTTTCATCCATCGAATTTTAAATAACGTTGAACTCACATCACTAAGACCTCAACATCGAAATCACCAACAACATCGCTTACGTCGATTACCTACACAAAATGTCACTCCAAATTAGCTAGCCACTCCATACAACCCAATGATTGTCATTCGTGGCAGTGTAAATCAACAAACGGTTAATATGTCCCCTCCCCTCACCCTCTTCATCCGATTAAAAAGACGCTGGTAATGGGATCAATTAAATCCTTAAATTTAAATTACCAACTCCTCAGGGTTATGTCACTGAACAGCCCCCTCCTCATAATTACTCGAACGATGTAAAAAAAAAGACCATTTGTTTTTGGTTTTTTCATTTTTTGTAACTATCACGTTTGATTATTGTACGCTATACGCGTTTATAGTAAATACTCTATTTTTAATCAAAATAAAGAACATTAGTAGCATACTTATACCTGAAACTGTATACACGTTGTAATGAATATTATCTTACTATAGGTACGACGGATAAATAGGTAGCGGGTAGAGCTTGTGAGAGGTATTGAAAATAGTCGTTATTTTTTCGATACACTGCGAGATCGATGGTGGAAATGAAAAAAAAAAAAAACATTTGTGGAAGGTACATAACTGTTTAGGTACAATTATTATGTGTGTTCACTGCTCGTTTATTATAATACTATGATGTGCCGGTGTGCGCGTTTTAGAGTGACAGCACACACGACTCGGATAACTGCACAATATATACCGTTAAAATATTTCGAAACTCATAAAGTAAAATTACTGAAATCCACTAACATTACACCGAGAGAGAGAGAGAGAGAGAGTACGATTTATTTAAAATAACCGCTTTGGGTCTTCAGGTATTAACACTAACGTGTATTAAATGGGATCGCCGAAAAGGAAAATATGGAATAACCGCTGGTGTCGAAGATTTGTGTGAGAACATTTGGCTTCTTCAAAGGTTTCGTACCACGTTACCGTAAACTTAAAATTAAAACGCAGTTCAACTCCGAAATGGAAGTCTAAGAGCGCTATCACGTAAAGCATATCTTAAATGCACGGACAGAAAAAAAAATAGGAAATTTTTGGTACATCCACTTCCCTTAAGAGCTAAAACCGTGATCCGTTCCAAAGGTAATGCACGATAATACGTTTAATAATTAACCGAGTTAGAATCGCGTTTGTTATCATTTATTTTTAGGTAAGCGTAAAAACGATAATTGTTTTTTAATTAACTACACATAAGGATGGTCAAACTTTTTCGGGTAGAGATCGACCTGGAAAATATTTTTCTTAAGATGGTCGACTCAAGCGAAGACTTCCTAGCAATTTGGTAATACATTGGTATAGAGATTGGCGAGTCCAAATCATTAGTGACGATCTACGCATGAAGATACGCAAACACTAACGAAACGCCAAAGATCGACTTTCAAGTCGTATCGCGATCGACCGTTTGTCCACCCCTACTACATATAGTATGATATAAAATACCAGAGAATCAGTGTTCCGAGACTCCTGTAAGTCCTACCCCGACCAGAGAGCGTCGTGGAAACATTTGCCGAACGCACGTTCGTGTCTATCGGAAACCCTATAGGTTGCAGCACACGCACACACAGTGGCGTAGGAAGACTCTTTAGCACGCCTGGCGAACCTAGGAAAGCGCGCTTTTTTAGCGATCAAAACATCGACGAAAATACGGAATGGTATTTTTTAACATTTATTTTTTATGTATACGTTCATAATTAGGTAATACAACATTATACAATTATCAGTTGTTATCACAATGTAAATTCAAACTTTAAAAACGTTCTTTTCTTGCTTCAAGGCTAGAAAAATAAGTACCAATTTTAAAGCACAAATTCGCCCCCTCCCCCGGTGGCGTAGGCACAGTTGGACGCATTACAATATCGTAATTCGCCCAGAACCGTCTGCGCGTTACACCTCGTAACGTTTGCCGCGTATTATACGTGTTACGCGCGCGGCAGTTATATCACGTGTATTATACTGGCGGACAAGATTATCGCGTGCGCGTGACCGACTGTGATATTATTATGTTATGCAGATTACATTGTTAATGTTATACCGTTCGTGGATATATAGACGTGCTCAAAAACCTCCGGGGGTCGAGAATTCGGTCGGCGAAAAACGCATTTCCACGAAATATTCACACGCACGCGTGTTCTACGATTCGGAATACATTACACGTTCATTGCGGAGATATCAAAAAAAATTCACCTAGCCCCCGAGCTCATTAAATATCCGTCCGAAGAGCGCTGTCTGGTTTTTATTTTTATTAGTTCTGCCGGTACCCATTCTATTATTCCTCTGTTGTACGACGTCGCGCGCGTGGTTTTCAAACGGATCTGCTAACCCCGACCGGACGACTCGGATCGAGTGACGGAATGAATAAGTTTGACAATTTTTGGACGAGAGGTGTTGACAATAATAAGCCCGTTTGACCACGATCGTATGGTAATTAACAGTTGTACCATTACATTTGGTTTTAGCGGTTGAGGGGCGACAAAACATCCAAGTTGCGTCGTATATGGGTACCCTATACTTTCCGTACAAGCTATTCGTTAATGAAGCCGTTTTGTCTACGAATGTGAACGATATTACCCGAGGTAACCTAACGTAGAAAATTTAATTCTCTCTCCTTTTCATCTCACTCACGGGCGTATTACAAATTGTGATCACTTTTTCGTGTTTTGCCCGAACAGCTTAGGAACACTGGTTAAATTTTATTATTTTCGAAAAATTCGATGATCGCCATTCCATAGAGATTGTTTTTCCGAAAAAATATTGACGTTTCTACCGTTTATTCGCATTAACCTCGTGATTTTTTATGCACATAATACGATCAAATCAGCCTTACAGATAACGATCGCACTGTTACAATAGTTTATTATTTACGTATTACCATAACCGAATTTTCAGTGAACGAGATGAGATAATATCAAAACACCGTTTTGTTTTAATTCACTATTTTTCTGTACACCAATAAGAAAACACCTTTAATGAACGGTATTAAGTGATTTCCTACGTACCATCATCATAATTGTTGTTTGTTGTTCGGTTTTGAACAGCCGAGAGAAGTAGCCGAAACATTTGTCGAACGAAGTCTCATCGAGCACTCGTGTGAGCGCGTGTGTATAATATATTGTGGCGCGTACGCACGTCGGTTTCCATTCGCACAGGACGTTTTTTCGCGTCTCCGTGGGAAAAACTTGTCCACGATATGATGCGTTGCGCGTGATGTAGCTCCTCCGCGGCATTAATATTTTGTTTGTTTTTCGTTTTTTTCCTACGTTTTTTTTGGTTTATTTTTTTCTAAATAGCATTTTCACTGTTTTACACTCGGGGAAACTTTATGTTATCGCCGTGTAGTCCTAAATGGGTTATCAACTATGGGAATACGAAATATGAAACGGTCGCGGCCCGAAAACGGGAAAAATAATAACGTAAAAACGTGCATCCGGAATGAATTGTCGGCAATTAATTTTTAATAAGATAATAAAATTCGTGCGTTTTTTTATAGACGCGCATGTGTGCGCGTGTGTGCGTGTGCGTGTGCGTGTGTGTGTGTGTGTGTGTCTATTTTTACGTTTCCCTGCTCGGTGCACGGGTATTGTAACATAAATTAATTATTAATTAGTATTTTACCTCGTTTCAACAAAATCCACCTCGGCGCAGTCCATGTCTTTGACCCAAACCACCGTGTTCACTAAATGGTCGAAATCAAGTGGGTTGAACAAATTATACACGATAAACCGCGCAACCTGTTAAGTATATGTATATATGTGTGTGTGTGTGTGTGTGTATAAAATAAATATATACACACGCACACAAATTATATTATATACATATACATTTATACGCACATATATACATGATACACGTAAGGGCACGTAATTTTACTTTGGATTAAATTACGTATACCCATATCATTGTCCACTTCCAGTGCCCGCGTATAATATTGTACTAACAGCGGCTTACGCAGAATTCTCTTATGAGGGGGGGGGGAGTATCCATTTATATTATGTCTATACAATAAATTGTATTCTACTTATGTTGGTATTATAGCACAGTTTTAAATTAGAACACGCGAATAAACAAACGCTTTATAACTTCATACTAATTCATCAAGTCTGTTGAGATTTCAATATCCCGATGAATGTTTAGCACTGCTAATCCGTTTTAACGAGATTCTCCCGTTGTATTTCGCGGACAGGTTTTGAAACATCGAAGAGTCGAAAAAGTCCTTTCGGGGTGCCCGTTGTCACTGGTAAAGTAACAACTATGTTATTTGTAGATTAGGCATACATTTATATTTATGTCTATACTATTATACATATATTATATATTTTTTTATTTAGAAAATCAAACATTGTTACAGAATAGATATTATTAAATTATAATATATGATCGACCTACCTCCTATTTAAGCTTAGCTTGTGTTGGATATAGGGAGTTATTAATTACTAATTAACGATTAAATATTAGAATAATAAATACTATATAAACAATATAAACAAATATATGAACATCAAATAAAGTGTTAACTATAGTAAATTACATAAAAAAAAATATGACAAATGAAACAGAGAACGATATACGTGTATATAAACGTTCGTACTTTGCCCATACTACCGTAAATATATAAACACGGTACAACACTAATTATTTTTAATTTAATAAATGATTATTACCTATATGTAATAATTCCGTGAAAGATATCGTTATAAACATCTTTCTTATGGGGAGGAGGAGTAAACCCCTAACCCCCTCCCCCGTCGGTACGCCACTGTGTACTAATAACTATATATGTATATTGTATATATATATAGAAATATGTGTAAAAAATATAATTGTTGAGTGGTAGTGGTATAGTGTGTGTCATATAAACCAGGGGTGGCCAACAGGTCGATCGCGACATGTGTTTGGGTCGATCGCGACTCCCTTTCGCATTTTTTCAGAAAACAAGCAAAATGTTTTTTTTTTTTTCGTAAATTTATGTATCTTATATTATCTTATGTATCTACGTTATTAATACTTATATATATTCTAAATAAAAGTAATAAAATAAGTGTAACACGCATATGCTCAATATTCTCATTGTATCTGTATTATAGTAAAATTGTATGTTAATTCTGTAATCTTAAAATATTTAAAATTTATATCTGTGATAAGTTTTTATACTCTAAATCAACTACGATCGACTTATAATGTGTTAATTTAACTATAATATAATTAATTTAGTAAATGTACAAGAGATTTTTAAGAACCTTGTCTCCACAACAAGCTTAGCTTACGGAGACAATCATTATGTATAATGCCATATTATAATAATATGTAAAAATATTTGTATAAATTTACATGTATGTATACATCTTTATTTTTAAATGAAAAAATAAATAAATAATAAATAAATAAATAATAATAATAATAATAATATGCATTTTTGTTTATTGACTACCTTTTTTTTTGTCGATCGCGATAGCCTGAGAAAACTAAGAAGTCGATATTAAGTCTATTTAAGTTGGCCGCCCCTGATATAAGCTAAAAACAATCGCGGTAATGCGCATGATTTGTGATGTAACAAAAAATAGCTATATAATATATATTGTAAAGCTCCGTACATATAGGTGTTAAGACCTCGCAGTCACTCGAACAATACGAATTTTTTCCATTCCACAGAGCTACCATTACGCTCCGTAACGTTTGTATGTACAATTGTTTTGCTTGACATCGCACGCGTACATTTCCTCGTACCAGCTATGTACATATATATATATTATGAATTACTGGAATCACTGTGGCCGAATCGCCCCGGACTCGCCCGGCAGATATTTACCAACCTGTTTTGGATTAACGCAACGTCATACTACTATTTCAATGGAAAAAAAACGCCCACAATCGTCGTGTACTGTAATATTTATTTTTATTTATACACTAGATTAATGTACACACTGTGCCTCAATCGGTCACCGTTAAAAATCAACGCATTAAATGAAGTGTATACATACTTCCTAGGTAACCGAAAAGTGAAAATGATATGCGCGCTCGGACCAAAAGCGTGTCAACCTTAAAAATGCGATTTTCGAAAAATCCTCCGTTAGCGCGCTTATACGTCATAGCAACAATAGTGTGTACACATCGCCTCGACGTGTCAAATGAATGGCTATGGTAGTTTTAGCTTCACGCTCAGGTCGACGATCAGACAGCGAGTGAGTTGTATTTTCGTTTTAAACGTACAGTACGTATTGCATGGACATTGTAGTGTATCGTAACGTGTATTTGGTCAGCTGTTCCTGACGGTCAATAGTTTATGTGCTCATGTTGCGGTTGAAACGTTCGCCTACATTTTCCTCGTCTCCGGTACCGAACCCTTGAACTCCGAACGATGTAAATGATTGTTCGATAAGCTGCGACGGTCGCGGGTGACAAGGTTGATAAGGGGAAAAAAATTATTATAAAAAGTAAATAATAATAATAATAATAAAAAAAGAACCGATTCCACGAAGCACACCGAGATACACGCGGGTATAGGACGTGGTGTAGTAAAATAATAAATCGAGTTCCCACGAGATATAATATTATATTATTACACGCGGGATGAATTAATGTGGTCGCAGACAAACAAACGAGATTGTTACCGTTTATTTTTCTTCTCCGCCGACGGCCGCCGGTCGATAAGTACGAAAATAAACGAATTTATAACCGGAGACCGCTAGTCGACGATAAACTCTTTTAAACATACACACGCATGGAATCGAAAAAAGATAAAAAAATATAAAAAAACAACCGAAGAAGAGAACCGCCGAAAACACGTGGTAATCGATATGGTGATCTGTATTCCCGTGACAATCGGAATTTCTTCCAATTAACAACAGATTACAATGTATCGAAGGGGAAGACAAAAGCGCCATCGGATCGGACGACAGCCGTTGTGCAGCTATCTAACGTCCTCATCTATTCAAATATACATACCGTGAACGTATATATTATAATATAAACTATACACCGAAGCGCGCCCAGAGCTATGTACATGGTAGTCGTGCATTTACATATATTACGGTGGAAACCGTATACCCGGTATACTGTTTTCAGTCCAATGTTTTATTACTCAATCCCGTTCGCACGACGACCGCGACGGTTACACAATAATATTGACGTGTTCCGTCGAACACCGCAGCCGATGACCCTCGGGGGCCTGCGCGGACCGGAAGTTCGCACGAAAGTCCGTGTGCTACTATTGTTCGTACCGATATTTGCCATATTTATGCAAATTATTCACGATCAAACCGGGCAAAACCCTCAAAAAATTACTGCGCTCGCACATATTCTCCGTGTTCGAAAATCAAGAATTCTCGCCGTACCGCAACAAAACGTAATTTTACTGCGGCCCACGTAAAGGTATAATAATAATTTATCGACGGTGTTTTGTGGCGTAACCCGCAAAAATTCGAAAATCAAATTTTTGGTATCAACATTTTCAAAAACAATAGCCAATAGGAGCACAATGTGTAATGTGTTATGACTCGATATTTACCTACAACAGTAATAGTACACGCAGACGCCTATTTTATAAGACGCGATTTGAATTTTAAAACGTAGAAAGTATACCGCGTATACCTTTTTTCGGTACAAATGGTACAATGATAATCCATGTTTTTAACCAACGTTATCGGTTCATAAAAATCGTTCAATTAATATTTCTGTTTTCCGAAATTAAAATTACAATGGTATTCTAATTAAAACTGTATATTCTGCACTGTTCTCAGTCTTTCGTGAACATTTTTGAAATTGTTGGTTACGCCCTTTTTACAAAACGCCGTCGATATAGTATAATAAATATGAACGGTCGAAAAGGCGATGGTGGAATAGCACAAACGGGTGAAATGCACCGTTTCCCTGACAACGCGATTTTGCGGCCACCGTAAATTCACGGTAAAATTATAGTCAAATTCCAAGAATATTAATCGATTCTGTTTTCATTAAAATATTTACACAAAATTGAATACGATTTTGACCACGAATTTACCATGACAACCAACATATCGTTGTTAGGGAAACGGTGCATTTTTACTCGTTCGTACTTTTCTCGGCGTGACGGTTTTGGACCAAATCTTAGCGCAAGACCTGTCAATATTACTATACTCCCGTTCGAACACATTAAGGTCCCAGCTAGGTTATACGTATACAGCCGTAACGATTACGATGCGAGTTTCCGATCGAATAATATGAACATAACAGAACCAAAGTAATTGTAATAACTCACTCGTACGTATTTTTTTTTCGAACAGAAATAAATAAATACGAATTCCTGTATTTTTTTTTTTCTTTGGTCATCTCTGGGCAAAGGCAATTTTGTTGACAGTAAATAATCATACATTTTTGGTGAACACAAGTGTAGTATTATTAATTATTTGTTCAATATAAGTATCGGTTCAAAAATAATAACTTTTTATTTCGTAACTCTTATACGTTTCGGAGATGGCCATTTCGTAGTGCTTATTTTTCTGAACATTTGACGGTTAAACTTTCAATTCTCATTAACTTCTTGGTTTTTAATCATTTTTAGAGTTTACAAGGAAAACGTGTACTTAATTCACACAATTTTAAATAATAATTATTGGAAAAATGACGAGGTGTTAATAATTTACATTATTTCTTTGTAAACTAAAAAAAAATTTAAAAAATCGTGAATCCAATGAAAGTGGAAAGTTGAACCGTCAACATTTTCATAAAAATAAGCCTTAAAAAATATCTTCAAATTTCATGTAATATAAAAATTTAATTTTGAACTAATACTACAATGCTGTGAACTAATAATTAATAATACACTTGTATTTACCAAAATTTATAATCATTAATCGTCAACAAAATTACCTTTGCCCAGGCATTATGCTTGTAAAAAAAAAAAAAACAGAATTAGATTATCTCTACTAACACGGTATAGATATAGATATAGCTGTGTGTAAATCCCGGTGGAGGTACCTTGTACAGTTGCGATATCATATTGTATTGTAACGAGGTGGTATAAAAAATGCTCGAAATAGTATGTTTTAAAAGCATTAAAAACTATACTCGACGGCGATCGCTGTACACACATTATATCATATAATATAAAGGAGCCACTTTCGAAGCGGGTTCGAAGAAAAAGAAAAATCACCGACTGTAGCAGCGCAGCTTTTGTGTATTTCAACTCCCTCCGCGGTGCCACTCGACGACATCAAATAATAACAAGATTCCGTCCGCCATTGGAGATTTCACACCCTCGTCCGCGAACACTTTTCCTACATCCCCCTACGTCCCCACGCATCCATCCGTCGTAACACGACGCGTTTGAGACCGTACGTATACCCTATACATGTTTACATATATATATATACCTGCAAGTCGTTTTGAGGGTTCTTTGCTGGTTTTTTTTTGTTCAGGGGAGGGGACGAGTGACAAATGTGTCCGGCAATATATAAATATACATATATATACAAGGTACGCGCACGCACAAACGAATAAATTGTGTCTGCGTCAAGTCGTATAAATGAGATTTTTGACAGGAAGGGATCAGGGAAATGATTTATACCGCTTGTTAGACTGACGCGACGGCGCAATAATCTGGACTTGTGACTTTTTCCGCAGTACATAACGCAATTTAAGCGCGTCCTCCTGACAGGTATTTTTTTTATTTTTTTCACTACCGCGTAATACGCACGCCACTGTTACACGACACGGAGATGTTTTTTTCTCTCATGAAATTCATTACGGACGGAACTTTTTCGAAAACGGAATGATTGTTATAATAATTCGCGGCGCAAGTGACTTTCACACCGCGCTCAAAAATTACATGTCAAAACTGCTCGACTTTTGTCAGACCCGCCCGGTAGTGCGATTTACGTGATTTTACCGGGGGAACCCTCGCCTTCAAGACTGCATAAGAACGCAATTCTCAAACTTCCACACCAACCTCAACGCACCCGATGGCGCACGATTCTACGACCTGGGGGGGAAAAATGAAAAATCGGCGTTTAACCTCGCGTCCACCGCGAGATCTTCTACTATAGACGGACGCCGGCGAAGATGACGATCAAACTTAAAGTTACCGCGAACAAATTGTTATTTTTAATCGATCAAATATGTACACGACGATCGCGGGGGGTCGATCCGGCAGTCGTGTAATAGCTGCAGAAATATTATATTAGTCGATAGTTCACGGTGCGTAATAACTAGGGATGAGAAGTTATAGGAGCTAAAATAAACAAAATATGCAAGGAAAAATTATGACGTATGCATCAAAAATTTGAAAATATGCAAAAAATATATTATAATATGCAATTTTTTCTATAAATAAAAAACATCTTTACAATAAATTAATATAAATAATATTTTGTTAAATTTGATTCCGTTAAAATATAAATAATTTTTAACCGAGTGATAAAAAATTAATACTAAGTATAAATATGAGATGATAAATGATTGGTAGGTGTATTGATAATATATTGATAGTCAGGTGAATTAATCTAAAAAAATAAAAATACAATTTTAAGTCTTCTGGAAATTCGTCCATAGATGTGATTTCTTCATTTAAAATGTTTGATATATTTCGTAAAATATTGAATCCATTATTTTTTTCCAAAATATTATTTAGTTTTCGATTTATTGCGTCGCCTACTTCACCAACTACGTCATTCAACTTATTTTGTGCCAATTTAACGATAGATATTGAATCAATTAATGAAATATGCACAAATATGCACAATAAAAACACGAATATGCAACTTTTAAGAAAACTACCAGTATATGCAAAAATATGCAAAATTTAAATACCAAATTTCAATTCATTAGGTTATAGAACATATTTTCAGCTCACCTAGCTACAAATAGAAGATACAGAAAAAAATATGCAAATCCTATAACTTCTCATTCCTAGTAATAACATATTGGTCGACGACTTCGCCCGCCGCGACGAAGACGTAGCTACCGGTATCGGTAGTTATCCGAGTACGCGGACGACGGGTTTCATTTTCGTTCGGATAAAAGAGAAGATTCTATCCGCGCGTTGCTGCGACGTAAAGGTTATGTGTGCATAGGTGATTGTTATTTTCAACGGTTAGACGTAATAATTAGACGAAATTTAACACGCAGTCATAATAACGCTGTACACACATACTGTTCGATAGGTCAGTGCGGTCACTAAATAATTGGTCTCGCGTCGAAACGAACGTGTCCGCGGACCGTGAGAATAAAAATATTTCGGCCGAACAATAATTTGCAGCGCGCGGAGAAATATTATTAGTTGGGTGGTTGATGATCCTCTTGTACGCATTATATAAGTGTTATATTATTATTTCCACGCTAAGCGTAAAATACCGCATTTTCGCTCGACCGTTTGTTATTCCGTTTATAGATTCGTATCATCTGAATTCGATTACCGTGATTTTTATTTACTGTATCGATAAAAATATATATACAATATATACTATACAATGCCGGATTAGGTAATTTTTTAAATTTTTTAAACGTTTAAAATGTCCTGTGATATTATAGTATAATAGTAATATAATAGAGGAACCCGAACATCTAACAAGGTTATACATACTACGACGTAGAGTAATAATAATAATAATAATGATATCAATTCGCGACGAAATCGGTTTCGATAAAAATCGTGATTCGACCAGGATATTAACAGTCCGACAAACGCTTAATCGTTCAAAAACAATGTTGTAAATTATTATTTCGTACACTGGAACCGTGTGAAGCGCGAACATATACTATGCGCAAACAGTTAAAACTTGTTTTTGATTGATATGTACAGGCAGCTCTATAGTGTCGTGATTACTCTAAGTTCGGTCCGCGTTAAGTCAGTATACAGCACGGTCTTGGAAGAAAAGGTCGGTACACTTGCTTTATCAATGCGTCCGGTGAGAGAGGACTTTTCAGTACTAAATTTGTCCGATATTTCGATGGCGCGACATGTCAAACTTTGCTTTTTTTAAGTACAAATTTGCGTATTTTACTTATTCAATATGTTGAAACGTTTTGAAGTATACAAATGACAGTGTTATTCTGTATTGAACCAAATTTTTAATTTTTTTAACCTCAATAAATGGCCAAAGCTTTCGATTCTATATCCTCAAAAAAGTTTGACTACTAGCGCTGGTGGTTAAGAAGTGAACAAAAATGTCATCTCTAAGCGACCGTATTGCTCCCTTGTACGTTATGGAAAGTGCTCTCAACTGATCTTCTAAGATCGCGTATATAGTAGCGTTGTTGATATTTTATTCAAACGTGAACGTGTATAGACTACAGCACTGAATACACGGTTTGTCCGCGAAATGTGCAACACTCGATGACACTTTTAAAATCGTGGGGCCGTGTTCCGATTCTATAAGTGTATTATGTTAATGACAATTCATTCGTTAAAATAAGCGTGCGAGTCAGGGGAATCAGAAAAAAAAATGTTTTAATTAAATTAACACCCGAGGTAGTAAAATTAATTATATATTTAAATCGTATTCACTCAGAACTTTTTACGCACGGTTATCAAAGTTTTGAAGTTCAATTATGTACATGTAGGTACTATACGTTGTACACGCATACATAAGAATATTAGAAGGAACGCCAGGACTAAGGACAGCAGGACGGACACGGTATCGCGATATGAAGGCGCCACGAACTTGGTATTACGAAATAATTATTCAAAGAGTTACGAATCGGCTAAAGCTGAACCGGGGTGGACCGAGGTAACAAGAATTTCTCGTTTTATCCGAAAGTGGCGATTTCGTTTAGAGCTTTTTCGAAGACTTGTCGATACATGCGGCAGTCATGCAGAGGACTGAAAGTTGAACCCGGACAGAGAAGGAGAACGACGAGTATGGTCAAGTTTCTTACGGCCCAGGTCGTCCACCGAGTCAACAAAGGCGATACGCGTTTTCAGTGTGGGCAAAAGCGTTTTTGTTCTCCCTCGGGACAAAAGCCGAGGTTGCCCGGCGATTCGCTTCGCGTCGCTATACGTTTTCGGCCGGGCGTGATTTTTCGAAAGAAATACCGAAGAAATCGTTTGGAGGGGCGACGTTTCGGATCGCCCGCGGTCCGCCGGTCGTACGAAATATTATGTACCGGCAGGCGCACGTCGGTGTATAACAATAACAATACGCACAATAAGTATATACACCCACTGTACGCGGTATGCGAAGGGGCGACAGTGGTGGCGTCAGTGGCAGCCGAACGACACACGAGTCTTGATTATTATTATCGACGCCGCCGCGACTACCGTATTCACACACCCTTTTGTGCGGTGGGGGCGTAGTGGGAGAGAGAGAGAGAGAGATAGTGACCGATTGACGTGAAAGATTCGCGGGCACGGGGAATAATATTTAATATATACATTGTGTAAACGAGAGAAAAAAAGAGGCGGAGAGAGGGCGAGAAAAACCAAAACACGCGTACCTACGCGATAATTATGATTTTCGAAAAACTGACGTCGGCGACGGCGCCCTGTAATTTACACTTGACCCGTTGAAAGGAGCGCGGCGGCTCCCGGGCAACACGACCGATCGCGCTCGCGGAGATAACAATATTATTACACGTTACGCGCGCACGCCGGCACAACGACGACAGTAATAATACAATAACGATAATAATAATAACGATAACGATTCATAGTAATAATAATAATAATAATAGCGGCCTAATGAGGACGGGCACCGTACCCGAAAAAAAACCGTAGGTACGAATGTTTACGTAATATTATACGGTGCGCGCACGCCGCCGCCGTAATGTTGTCTAGTCATTTCACACAATGAAAATAACAAGTACAACCGCACATTGTTGTCCGGACGGCGATGGTAATAATAACGCCGGCGTATAATACACCGAAGACGGCGCGGGGCTCGGTCGATTTGAATAAAAGATCGGACCGGCTCAGGCAGGCGAAAATTACAGGAATTATCTCGTTTCTCGTCTGACAGCGGCGCGTATCATCATCGCGGAACACACGGTACACACGTCATTCGCTTTTTCCTAGTCACACGTGCTCTCGCGGACGCCAAGTCCTTTCTAGGGTCACATACGCCGGTGCACGTATAAACTATCGTGCGCGTACACTGTCTGTTCACTTCGGCTGTAATTGATTAACGTGATAAGCACAATGACCACGAGTGTATGCGTGCGCGTGTACACCTACGAAGAAGAAACGCCCGGTTTCCTTCGCGACCGAGAAGTCTCCTTCGCGCGATCAACACTCGTATTGCAATTCATAGTGTGCGCCCCTCACCCGGGTAAGATATTCTCATTGTCTTCCGTATCAAAACGCCGTAATAATGCGCTACGAGACGACCACTATACGTATATTATGTTATATTCGATTTCCGGAGTACCGCACAGTAATAATATTTCATTGACAATGTTCTGCAAATTCAGCTGGGTTTTCCTTTTTTATTCCTACGCTCGATATTTCATTTTCTAATAAACTAAACTCTCTCGCTTCGTCTTTTACTACTGAATGTTACGCCATAATTAATTCCCTTCAATTTATTTTTTGTCTTGACTTCAACAATTTTCTGATCGTTTCAGATTCACAATCTACAGGCTATTTCCTCAGATTCGTTTAATTCATGTCTATCCCCTCTTATTCTCATCATCAAATCCTTAGTATACCATCTCAGCCTCGAGAATAAATAAATTAATTTTTTATGGGTCCCTAGTCACGTGGGTATCGCGGGAAACGAACGAGCCGAAAATCTTGCTTTCTCAACTAAATTCAACAATAATATGTGTGCCTGTAAAATACCTGCTTCCGACCTTCTCCTTATTCACCGCAAAATTTTACATAACGCTTGGCAAAACAAATGGTCCTCTTTACCTCCAAATTATGCCGCTTGACACAGACATATCGTCCCCACCATCCCAAAATCTCCCTGGTTTAAGGATTTAAAGATTCCTAGACATCAAATTGTCTCATTCTCTCGCCTTCGAATCGGTCACAATTTACTCCCTCATCATTCCTTCAAACTCTCTCTCAATTCATCTCCTCTATGCACCCGGCACCTCGTTGAATATGTCTGTGACTTTAATCATATTATTTTCCATTGTCCCTCTCTCTCTCCTAAAAGACAACTCCTTTTTTCATTCCTATCCACCCAAGGTTATCCCACTCCCGATTCAAATCTTATCCTTAATACTCGCTCTACTCATATCATCAACTCCATCATTACCTTCATCATTTCCGCTGGCTTATTAATTTGATTTTATTATTGTAAATATCTAATATTGTAAATTTATTGTATATAATTGTATTGCTGTAATGTCCCTGATAATGGCAAAAAAATAAATAAAATGTTTGATTGTTGTCGTGCTCGGTGATTCTGAAACGGTGACCTAACCGCGTTTTCGCAAGGAGTACTCGGAGGCGGGTCGAGATTCGTTCCAAGGGAAAACGACGAAATATTATGTACGATCGCGGTAATATACTACACGGTGCTCACGTCGGGATTTCGAAACCAAAAGTGAAATCGACAAGGTGACTTTGAGACCGATCCTGATAACGCTGCAACGCATAAGCCCTGCCAGTGATATCATGTAGTATGCGCGCATCGTTGGTCGGTCTTAAGTTCAAAAGTCCCGCGCGAAATGCAGCTGGTACGCTCCGAACACGTTTGTGCAACATTTCGCGTTTTACTGCTGTTTTATTTGCCCAATGGAAAGTGCCACCAACGGATGTGTCTTTATCTTCGCGGCCGTCCGGTGTAGGAAATCGATTTCCTGTTTTTGTTTTGCGCACATAATATGCTCATCGAGTTAAACGTCGTGCACCGATTGTGCAGCGTGTTTGAATAATTATTAAAAAACTACGGTTTTTTGTGTTGCCCCGCGCGCAGGACATAACGCATGCCTCGGGAAGCGATAGAGCGAAAATATACATATATTTTAAACTGTACGTAGTAAGATAATACGCACGTTTTAATTTTCATCGAAACCTACGGAACAATAATTTATACGCCGCAGCACGTGTACGTCGTGCGACTTCCTGCCACGTCGATACAATTTTCGGAGACGATATTACACATATAGCTTACAACATAACGGTTGAATAAGCCGATTATTGACGAACGCGTCATTGCGTTAACGTTATAACTTATAAGGTCGTTCGCATATAGCAGTGGTTTTTAACCTTTTCAACGATACTGCACACTTCATCTCCTACAAAATGTTCACGGCACGGAATCCATATAAAATATGAAACATACATTAATATCATATAAAATATTAGAATTTACAGTTTACTCTACATCTACATTATAAATGATAGTGAAATAAATGATTGCGTTGATAAAAATATGTATTTTATATATATTTTTTGTGCAACGAAATAAAAATGTGGTGAAATTTGTGCTGGACGAGTGGTGCACTCGCCAAGTATGCATTCGAGTACGATCTGTTGACAAACTCACTCTCAATTCTTCTCCTACGGACTGAAGTCGTTCTCTTTTATTTTACTTTTGTTCAGGTAAGGTATGGCTTATCGTCATGTGTATTGTTAATTGTCAGTTTCAGCGACAGTCAAAATAATACGGGTAAATGCTCACTTTTAAAACTATTATTCGCAGATTAAACACGGCGCACCAGTTGAAAATCACTGTTTTGTAAGGTATTCGCGTTGTGTATACGGATGCCCATCACCGGTTTTCCCGGATCCATTGTACAGTGTCTGTTGTTTAACTCGCAAACCGCGGATACTCACTGTGAGGTGAAAAAAAATTGATCGCGGACACGTTGCACGGCGATAAAAGACTATAGTGAAAATCGATCACGGACACTTTGTACGACAGCCCGGGTAGGTAACGTAATAATATGGTGAGAACGTTTTAATTCGATGAAAGCGAACGACACTATTTTTATCGCGAATTATGATCAACTAATCGGTATGAATCTGATGAAATTCTGGTGTGCATATTTTAATGTTTCTTCAATGTTTTTCACTGTTTAAAATCTATATATTGAAATAAAATGTACGCATTGCACGTATATAATGTTCTTGCTATACCTACAACAGTACAAACCGTCCGCCGTAAATATGAAAAGTTCTTGTACTATACCTACACTGGTACGAACCGTCCACCTTTAGGAAATGTCCTTACCATGTCTGCAATACCTTGTGTGAATTGTCCGCGGTATTAATTTTTTTGGGTCGACCGTACGTGTCCTACAACCGTTTTCCTGTGTTTTCGTAAAGTTTACGAAATAGTATCTGTACGCTGCACATCGGCTTATGGATAAACGAATACCTTTTACGCGTATACTTCGTCTATTTCGTCTGTAAAATGAACCGTTTCCCTGACAACGGTTCGGCGACGAGCGTATAGTGACACAAAGTCCACCGTAGCGTCGAGCTCGTACTTCAAGAGTGCCAAAACGATCGCAAAGCGTGTACCTTGTGATGGGTAAATACCCGATAAATAAATTCAGGGTAAATAACCAGGGTATTTACCCGGTATTTAAAATAAATACCCGGTATTTTGGGTATTTATTTTTATTGCGTTTTTCTATTTTATTTCAATGTTAAATAAATTGTAAAACCATTTACCAATATAATGTAACTAAAAAAATGTTAATTGCAATTTGTAATTAAATATTAAGATAAATCATGCTAAAAACTTATGTAGTGTTAAAGCTTTAATTATTTAAAATAAAATAAAAACAAATTATAATTTTTATAACATACATTATCATGGTATAAAAGAATAAAACATAAAAAATGTACAAAATTCTCTTAGTAAAAATAAAAAATGCAATCCTTTGATTAATATTAAAATATATAGGTAAACCAACTTCAGCAGTGTGACGGCCGCCGGTGCGATAAAAAAAAATAAATACCCGATTTTGGAAAGGTATTTATGTCATGGGTATTTACCCAGGTATTTACCCGAAATAAATGTCTTACCCATCGGGCATTTACCCATTGCCCATCACTACGTGTACCTGTATGATAATGATAATGAACTACGAACGACGCGGTTTACAGTATCATATTAATTCTATACGTAGCACGTGTCGATATTTCGCAAAGTAAACGTACGAGCGCAATCGCTATGAAGACTGTAATATTGGTTTTTTTTTATATTTGCAAGACATTACGCACGCACGCACGCATGAGTACGACTTTTTTTTTCAAATGTACCTACGCGGCGGCGGTCGTGTAAACCGCGCGGAATTACTTTATCATCATCGTCATCGTCGTCGTCGTCGCCGTCGTCATTGTGTTGCATAATAATGTGTATTATATTATTCAGAAAAAAAAAAAAACCAATGTCTCGAGATAAGCGCGTGCAGATAACGCGTCATAATGTCATTGTGCAAACGCATAATTTACATTCGTTCGAACGCGTTGATAATATTCGATCGAGTACACTATTATTATTATTATTATGATTATTATATTGAAAAGGCGTTCACACGGAAAATATCACGTACCTACATGTACGCGCGGGAACGGGGTGGGCGTACTACGTCTAGCGCCCGACGAATGCTTAGGCACGGCGCGGCACTCGACCCGAATAATAATAACTCGAACGGTACGCGTAACGCGTAATCATTTCGACACGCGTGGGGCACTGGAATAGGGCAGGGGTGGCCGGTGATGCAAGAGCCGAGAGCTGATTTTCAAGGTAGATCTAAAGGCTTACGATTACTTGAACAGTGATTTGGATTCTTAGAACACCCTTTTGTAGTTGATGTTGTTGAAAATTGATGGCCGGTATTGAAATCTATGTTGACGCGTACAGCAGTTGTATATATACGTTATCGTATAGATCGGCGTACTGTGTTTTATATCCCCGGGGTTCCGCGGAGCTAAAATAATTTTTTCCAAATTTTCAAGAACATGACCTTAAAATTTCCAACTAAAGATAAGTAGTGGGGAAAAAAGTATGTATCATATACGTAGTCGTCATTTAGAATCTGTTCATGGTGAAATTAAAGAAAACAATGTAGAATTCTTGCTCGAAAGCATGACAAACTATTAAAATCAACTGTATGGTTCAAACTACAAAAACCGTTAATGAAAAAGCAACCGAGGCTTCTTATTTTTTTAGCTGAATACCTTTAACACGATAGTATTATATAATTATAATTTATTTGCAAATAATCCTAAAAAAAAAGCTAAAAAACTAAAAAAAAGTAGGGGTTCCACGTTAAAAGTGGGTATCAAAAAAGGTTCCATGGATCAAAAGTTTAAGAAACGCTGGTATAGATGTATACGCGTTATTGTCTCCTTTGATTCAACTGTTAATTATTATTCGGAAAAGTATGCGTTTATATGACGACTGGATAGTCCGTAGAATGCCCAACCTCATGTAGGATAAGCGTGTATAACTGATATAAAATTATGCATTACTATACGCGCTGTAGTGCACCTTAATGAAAAGTGCACTTTCTAAACATACCAACGGTGGGATAGTGTTTTGTCAAATGCACGCATGCAGGTCAACCGAAATATACTTGTCTGTAAAAAACAATATATTACGCGGTTCAAAATGTCATCGCGCATCAACAACAGCAGTGCAACATTGAACATTATATGCTGCGATGAACACATTTAAAAGTGAATTAAAAATAATAAACATTTTTTGATTGAATACCGTATTATTAAGGCACTTTATAATAATACTTTACCTTACACATCCATTGGCTTTCAATCGAAATCCTACGAGTTGTATAGATTGTCTAGGCATAATTTGAAATAACATTAGAATGCAATGAGGTACACTAGCAAATAGTAAAAGGGATTCTACAGAATGTCTAGGATAACCATATATATAATGCTTGTATACATATTCAACACTTTGCCGGTAACATTATACCAATCGGCGTATATGACGAGTTCAAAGCGTACGATATCATCCGAAGCTTATACAGAGCTAGGGATGCGACGTTTCCAGCGTACGTGTATAGGTGTATAGGGAAACGCGATTCAAAGTACGCCTGCAGTCCAGCCCCTATTTCAAATAAGACTTCGTACTACATTTTATTTTGGATTTATTCAGATTACACGGTGACGTGGGGTGCTAGTCCATAAGCGGAGATCCTGCGAACACTTAGGTGGGGAGGCTTAGGTTTTTCACTGCTTGGTAGCAAACACATCTACGGGACCTTACTCATAACATTATTTTATAGAATCAAATGCAGTATTATAAAAGGAGTTTTTATTACTATTATTATGTGTATGTGAATTTTTTTTTTCATACCATACATATAAAAAACTAAAAATAATATTCGTAGATTTAGATCTAGGCTAAAGAACCCTATAACTAATGAATAGTAAAAAAGTGTTTATAATTCTATATTTTGTTATGAAAATAAATTAATACCGTACAATACAATTTCAATTTAGCTTGGTTCTATTAAACTTTTTGGCAAATATATTTAAAACATGTTCAGTATTTAAAGATTTAGTTTTGTCTTTTTCCGTACATAATATTGAAAGTTCATTAAGTCTATACGTCTATCTATACATAATATATAAATTGTACGATAAGACGTATGAAATAAAACATTTGATATTTGCGGTGCCGGTAATTTTAGGAGTGAAAAATTGAAAATTTAATACAACTATTTCTTATTTTTCCATTATTCTGAAATTTGTTTGAACATACGATATCGTCACCAATATTTTTGGGGGCTTAAGAATCAATTAAATTTTCAAATTTTTTTTAAAATCATATTACAAAATGGAAATTGGTCATTTAATTACACACGCTAATTTTTGGTGATTTTATGTGGAAACCGTACGAGTAAAAAAAATGAGACCGTACAATGGAAAACTGCAAAAATACCGTTTTAATACTGTATCAAATAACGAACCAAATCTTTACCGCACTATGATAACATTTTATCAATTTTTTCTGCGCAGTTCGTTGACAATCATAATTTATAACTTTGTCTGAAACGTTTACGTATACAAGTACGCAAATTTATCGTTACACACAACACTTTTCTCAATTTCGTGGGTACTGGTGTACTGCGCACTTCTGATCTCTAACCACGCATTACGTACGTTACCCCCCAGCACCCTCCCCGCCCGCCCGTTATCAGAATATCATAAATTTTTTCTTTGCTCATTATTTAGTTGGTAAACTGTAAGCGATCGCACGCCACGGGCTCCGTATGTAGAGGTGCTGGGGAAACGTTTCTCGCGTGTAGCGCCGAGACCAAATTTTCCCCAAGCTCGACGAACCGGCGCGCGGCGTGCGGATTCGTACGATCGACGTATTGAACGACGATTTTCCGAAGGAAATTTTCATGACGTCTGCGCACATTTGGCGTCGGGGTTCGCTGAAAAAACGTGGGTGCCTACGTCACGGGTGCAAACGACCGAGCCGGTCAACGTGTTCGTCGGGTTTTTGGTCACCGATCGGACGGCGCACTTACCTCGATTTCGGGACCAGGTATCAACCTCGTGGTGACGTTACAGTCGCCTCGACCCGGTGTCGCACGGGTGCAAAATCGGTGAGCACACGGGTGGGCCGCGTAAACAGTGACCGTTGCTTGTGCGCAACTCGCCACCGCGGCTATACACGCCGGTTCTCACGCCCGGTGTTTCGTCTCGGGACGACACAAGGATGTATTGTAATAATACCGTCGACTGTCGCTGTTTATCGTTATTACGATGTAGACTTTGAGCGAGGGGGGGGGGGGGCTAGGGCGGGGAAACAAAATTCTTTCGTCGACGTTATATTATATATGTACGCATATTATTGTTATGTAAATATACACAATTTATATATGTATATATTACGTGTTTAATAACTGTTGAAATCCTCGCAGGTGCATTTCGTCGTATACCTACTGCGTATCGTGCACGCAACGACGAAATCGCAATATTGTTCACAGATCAGATTCTTAAACGCTAAAACATTCACTAAACATTATCCTTTTAATCGGTGCGTACGTAACACGCGTAACGTGTACAATATTTATACGCGTATTGATTTCATATTCATGTATGTATATGTATAATATTCTTAATAATAAATTGACTAGAACGTATAATATAATAAGATCAATTGCATTGGAATAGCCGAGTGTGGGTGTTATGTGTGAAGCAGAGACTGGCTCGAGACGACGATATAAGTTACCGAGTGAGTGGCGAAACATTATTTTCTCCCTCTTTGCCATACGCACCTTTTGGCGTCGAAGCATTTTTAACCCGTTTTTTTTTTTTTGTTTTTTCATCCTACGACCAAACGTGACCAAACGCACGAATATTCAATTATTTTTTATGGTTTCGCTACGCTTGGCCAATATTAACGAGGACTAATAGAATTTCTTTCCCAAAACCAGACGATTATAAAAACGCGCAACTAGGTATATAGCTCGTGGAGATTAATTACGATAAGATCTTGGATTGTTATAGCGCATAGAAAGGGGAGCAATAGTTTGATTAGGTACTAATAAGTTTATGGTGAAAAAAAACTTATTTTAATTGAAACCATAAAAATGTACCGCGATTTTAATTATTACGCTCAAGTTACTTTTAATTCATTTGTTAAGTGCGCGTGTGTGTACCTGTGCGTATACTATTACGGATGGTTTTGTAATCATCTTCAAGTGGCCAAAAATGTGTCTACGATAAAATATTCTATTAAAAAGCACGATTAAAGCGTTCGTCATGCACTGCAGACATCGTTTATATTTTAACCTCGACTTTGGCGTTAAATCTACTTCTCATTTATCTTTCTCTTTACCCTGGACATCTCTCCCTGAAGCTATTCGGGTTCGTTCAACCTCGTATATTCACCTCCACCCCCCTCACCGCAGTCTTGTCTACTACCTCTTGTGCACGCACGTCGCCGCTACCGTACTCTCGTGTCATCCTCAACCCTGTCCAACCATCTCTTCCTCCGTCTTCCTATCCTTATCTTATTCTACATTAATTTTCACCTCTCTCTGCCTCGTGACCTGACGTCCGATCATTCTACGTCTGTTCTCTTGCATTTTTTTCACGAAACCACCCGTTCGCAGTGCTTATCCAACGGTTGCGGACCAGTGGCGGCTATCTTCAAAATAATATGTGTTGCTGAAAATATTTCTGAGGACCCACCCACCTTCAAATATTTATTAGCAAATACAAATTACCAATATTCAATTAGTGAGTACTGGTTCACATATTTTTCCAATTTTTGGGTCTTATCATTATTATCAACATTTTAAATGAGTAATAATTTAAAAATTAATCCTAATCAGGAAATATATTTAATAATACGAGCTATAACAGTCCGATGCAGTTTTATAGCATTTATTATTGTCCGATTTATTCCAGAACTTGTATTTAGTATTGTTTTGATTTAATTATAATTCATATAATTATAAAAATTACCCAAGTACCTAACATCCATCCAACCACCTACCCAGGAACCCACCCACCCACCAAATGTTGTATGTGTTGCTCAAGCAACACATGCACCATAGGATGACCGCCACTGGTTGCGGTCATAGGTGCAGTACACATAGAGTATGAGTGTGTACGATCAGTGAAAGATTTCGGGGAGTACATTGCGTCTTTTTCTTTCGACTTAAATGTGCGACGAAATAGCGATTATTGTTTGGCCGTAGAACAAAAAAAAAAAAAAAACAGTGTTCATAGATGACGCGTATACGGGGAGGTGGAGGGCGGGTTGTGTACGGATATACATTTTCTCGGCCAGTCTTCGCCGTGCGATGTACATGATGCTTTATGAGTTGTGTACTACTAATTAGGCGACCGCGCTAGCTAACACATTATAACGCACACACAGTATTTTATTCAAGCGCAAAAGAAAACGTACGCACGCATACAATAATAATAATTAACAGCGGCCAGTTTTTTACACCGACCTTTGGGTACGCACACATTGTATTTAAATGCGCGGGCGCGTCGCACGCGAATAGGCTTCGGCTCGAAATACACGCGTGTTTAACGTACATTATACTATATAAATATAAACCTAATTAATACGTATCATTGTTGTACAACGCGTGTGGTACGGATTACAAATTATTCGTGACGGCAAGACGGCGGCGCGTCGCGTAAAATTTAATATGTGTACGCGTGTGTTATGTTTTTTTTTTCCCCCGTCGAGTTTAAGGAACAATTGTTTTTATTATAATTATACCGTGAACATGCGGTCGGTGTACGGTATACATAAAATATTACGCATAAAACGTATCGTTATAATACGTACAAATCATTATTTGGCAAAAAGAGAACTACACGAATTTGATTTACGATTACATTATTATTCTCTAAAATGTGTGAAACGCTCGCACTAGCTGTATACAATAATAACACGGGAACAACACTGCGTATAATATGATCATTGTTAGGGCTAGGAAATGTGTAGCGTTTGCATTATTTTTTTTTCCCGTACTGCTCCAGAACATTGCTCGTTTAAAAACGAAACGGAGTGAAAATAGATTCTTAGATACGGTCCGAGTGATGACCGAGTGGGGAGTAGCGCGGCTCCGTCGACTGTCCGCGGACGACTTCTGACATATTGAGCGATAATGTGAAACGACTGGTTTGCAGAAAACGTTTGCAGTAATATTATGTAGTATTCACTGTTTATGGGCATTTCGGCGGCTGTTTGTATTTAGCTAATTTGTATATCGTCTTTAGGTGTTCTGACAACTAATTGATTTGAACGTCTGAAAATGTGTTTATTAGTAAGTTGTCTTTCGGTATCGAAAATCATTTTTAACGCTCACATTTTTAGGTTATTTTTAGTAGCATTGCTGGTAACCTTTTAACGCCTTTGCTGTAGGAGTTTTGTGCATCATTCTCCCAGCCCTAATAATAATCCATTATACATACATACTTTGCAGGATCACATAATGTGTAAGTATAGTATCTTTAACACGGTGGCCATCGGGACGAAAGAGGTGGCTCGCGGTAAGGGCAAAGGTTCACATTTTCCGCGGCGCGGCGGCGGGGACGCAGGGAGGACGGAAGGGTAGATTTGGTTATGCGATAGAATAAAACAACGGACAAAATTAGTGATGTTTACGTAGTTATGTACAATGCGCGTGGTCGTACGGCGTGCGCGGCCGTCGCGTCGGGTTAGGTCGGACGCGGCAACAATAGGAAAACGGCACGTCGGACTCAAAACAGGTCGACAAAGTTCAGACCCTGCGAGCCCTGCGTGTGCCCTCTGATCAGATCGGGATCGGACGGCGTGCTCTGGTTCTGGTTCACCATGGAACTGGTCATCACTTGGCTGTTCTCCTGTCTCATGATGTTCCTTCTCCACTTCGCTCTGGCGTTTTGGAACCAAACCTGCAGTGTACATACACATCGGTTATATATTGGATACGCGTTCAGAAGAAGATCGACTTTTCGGAGTGATCCGCCGATTAGCTGTCGAGTAAAACCATAGAACGTCCCACAGGCGCAATTCTGGGGGAGGGGTGGGTCGAGGACGTGGTGTACCCCGGCACTGAGAATACAACCCCTTTCGAAATCATACACGCCGAGAATCCCGTAATCAATATACTTGAACCGGCCGTATACATAAGGGCGTACGCTGTACAATATGCCGCGTGCATTGTTTCTGCGGTCTTTATTAAAAAATGCGATTCTATCAAAACCGAAATCGAAACAGTCTATAAACATCGATTTCAACCAGAAGTTTCTTCACGTGCAGGCGTCCGCGGGTTATATAGCTTAAAAATGGCCACTGCAGCTCAAATGCTTTCAAATGATAAAACCGTCGGAGCCGCCTTTTGGCGAATCGTTTGAAGTTTGAAATTTCATTCGGGACGCGACAACGATACGATGGATATCGCGGCTCGATGGTTACTCGGTGATTTATTAACTATCGCAAATCAATGCGATATGTTGTGCGAATGGTAATCCGTCAAGTGAGAGTTCCGGAAAATAAACATATATAACGACTGTATGGACTATACGCAAACCTGTATTTCAGGGGGTGCCCACAATACTTTTGGGCTCTCCCTTAACAAAGCATGTACATAAATCACCAAATTATAATGTATAAACAAACATAACTTTAATTTTTTATTTAATATCGTGCAGGTATATTAGTCCCGAGGAATTAGTTTTCGTTGAATCTCATATATTTTTATAAGGTAGACCAGCGGTTCCCAAACTGTGTGGCGCGACTCCCTTAGGAGGCGCGAGTACTTGACAGGGGTGGCGCGAGCTGCGTGGTAAATAATGATATTTTAAAAACAACAATAATTTCGCATACAGTTATATTGTAAGATTATACTTTATTTGGGAATTTTCGGGTTATCGATATTTTCATCTGATTCTTCGTTAAAAATGAAGTATTCACCATTCTCACCGTTAGGATTAAGGTTCAACATTAAAGATGAATACACCTGAAATAGCCAATAAAGCTTTGCGTGTATTAATTCCGTTTGCGCCATCATATTTGTGTGAAGTAGGATTTTCTGCACTTAAAATCAAAATATCGGTCAAAACTTAATGTTGAAATAGAAATGCGTGTTGCTGTCAAGGCATTGCTACATAATTTTGAAGAATTATTAAACGTGAAACAATCGTATTGTTCGCATTAAGATTGAACATTAATAGTCATTGTTTATTTTTTCATAACAATAAAAATATTTGTATTCTTAAAAATTTTTATTTTTGGGGTGGCGCGAACTAAAAAAGTTTGAGAACCGCTGAGGTAGACTATATATAGTTTCAATTTTTCTTTATGATTCGTACTTTTGCAGTCAAAAACATCTAGCTGTTTATATCACAATAAGTGTTCGCACTAAAATTTAAAATATTTACGGGCTTACCGTTAGACTTAAAGTTTACCTCGAAGGGCCTCATTTACGAAATGTTGGGGATCGGTGAGTGCGCGCGCGAGAGGTACTTGATTTTTTTCTATGCAGGGCGATCGGAACATCATTTCGCACCGGTTTCCTCGCGAAAACAAGCAAACCGCCCTTATGAAACGGATAGATTTTTTCGAAACGATATACTTTCAGATTCTCATATTCCCCGTACCTTGGGCGCCATTAAACACCGAACGTGCCGTACGTTCGCGGTGACGTAGGTCCGTTCGAAATTGTGCATGTACGTTTTATCGCGACCCTCGTCCGAGTGGGAAACGGAGAAGCGCCGCTGCCGTTGCTCACCTGTAACACTCGTTTGGACAGGCCGGTCTTTTGCGCCAGCTGCTTCAGGTCTTTGGCGTCCGGGTTCTGGTTGATGTTGAAGTACGACTTCATCGTGCGCAGCTGGTGGTGTTTGAACGACGTGCGCATGCGCTTGGTGCGAGCCTGCTGCTGTTGCTGGTGCGACATGCCGCCGCCGCCGCCGCCGGTGCCCATAGTCGACGAGTTCGTGGGCGAGGACAAGCTGGACGTCTCGTAGGTCAGCGACTCCATCGAAGAAGACAGATCGGTGGCTTGCATGACTTCTGCAAAAACCGAACAACCATCATTATGTTATTGCGAACGCCGCCCTAAAATAATATCGTGTACGGGGGTTGTATACGGTTCACCCGCCGAGCACCGCACTCGTTGCGGTTCGAAAACGCGCTGACAACTATATTGTTCGGCTGTAAACGACATGTTTTCATACTTGCATGTTACCGGCAGTGAGATTAAGACTATGTGCATAATGCATGGACGTTAACGCCAAAAAAAACCGGACAATTTTAATGATTATAATATGGACTGGGATCATCTCTCTAAGGCAGGGGGGCCAACCTTTTTATTTATTGTGCCAAATAATATATACAAATTTGAGAATGTGGCTTGAAAATATTTATTTTTTTACATATATATATATATATATGAATTTAGATTTTAGATTTTTTTCATAGGTACTAATTTTATGACAGTTCATTCGTTTTATCACACGATTAAAATTGTTATTGTAACATAATAATTCTCGTATCGGGAACTTCCACTGCGCGATAATAATAATCTAATTTAATATTATTTAAGAATAAATTTATGTTATTTTATCTGACACTGGTGTGCCATTCAATAACAACAAATGTGCCACAAATGCCACGCGTGCCGCAGTTTGGCCATCCCTGCTCTAAGGGTTTTTTAAATGTACTGTTTATAGAAAAAAAAAATGCCAAATTAAAAAATGTATTTGTTTAAAAAATAATTTAAAATGTAATTCAAAATGTCTTTCTTCACGACTAAGTGGCCAAGTAAATGATAACAATAAAATAAATAAAAGATAACAAAATGATAAATAGCCGTTGGTACATAATTAAGGCATTCCATTAAAGATCAATAATTATTTGACCTAGTCTTTTGTAACATTACCCCATGGATTGCATGAAGATCGGCCGCAATTATTGAATATTTTTTTTTTTACAGCAAGTACATACATTCTGTTGTGTTATCGTCTCTCGTGTCATACATAATTTATCACCGACCGATGTTTTTCATAAAAATAAAACTAAAAAGCGTTTTGCGAATCTCTACCGAAGAGTTATTTGACGTACTATAACGTTGTGTAGCTTCTGTACCGCATACGATATAATATAATATACGTTCTGCGTTAAAAAAAAACTATTCTATTTCCGTCACGATAATATACACATAGCATTGAAATTCCGTATAATACGTGATAAAAAATAATGTATATTTCATGTAAAAAAATAAATACCCCAGTGCGTTGTAAAATGCACCTTGTGCCCGCTATACACTGAGATGTTGTTTAAACGACGCGCTAATTACGTTTAGACGAAATTATGGTAATGATCGCATTGTATATTATTATAATGTATATGAATTGGTAATTCCGCCTGACCAAGCAATACGCGTGTGAGTTGGGATCGAAAATCTACCGTTAAAATTCATGAATTTGGCGTGGCGATTACAGTACGTACGGGTGTACACATGTGTGTTCATCCGATTAAAAAAAAAAAAAAAAAAAGAAAAAAATTAGAAAACCTTAGGTCAGTAATTTATTCCTTGTTAGGTGGACTCGTTCGCTAGGAGCAGGAAACGTCATTTAACCACCGCACATGGTCGCAGGACTCGCAGGAACCAGCTATCCCCTTTCTCCACGAGTATCGACATCTGGATGGCACGGGGGCGTCCATTGTTTGCAGAATGTATACTTTTTCTCCCCGCTGCCCCCTCTCTCTTTCCGACACTCCTTCTAGCTCGTTCTCAATCCGTCTCTCTATTCACCATGTTATACCATTTCTCTCCTTCTCTCTCTTCGCATTTGTTCTCTATTCATAAACGTATATACACAATTTTTTTTATTTTTTTTTAACACTCGTACGCGTGGTATAGTATAAACCGTGTGTTGTGCGTACACTTTTGTGACGAATGACGGACAGGTGCCCCACATCGTCGGCGAAATAATCCAAAATAAACAATGCATAAGAAGTGTGCTTGGGAAAGAAAACATTTGTTCGGCACAAACACCCGGGGTTAATGGGCACAACTATTGACAACGCGCATTCGGGTCGGGAAATACGATGTTAAAACACGGAGAGAAGGAGAAGGAGAGAAATAGTGAAAAGGAGAAAAACGAGAGAGAGAGAGAGAGAGAGAAAAGGGGGAGCGGTGACGCCGGGAAGGGGCCGGGGCAATGGAAATGCTTAGAAATGGTATTTTTCTTTATTTTTCAATGACATCTCGTTATATCCGCCAACGACTACGACGAATGGAAATCGTTCGGAGGTGGTGTTTTTATGTCAACTCGCTCGTTGACAGCTCTACACACCGTATACTTTCGTTCGTGTATAATTTATGTCGCTTCTATTGTTGTCGGACTCGGCTAAAGTGTACGCACATACGTATTATATAATACGTACGTCGTATGCAAGTTTGCACAACCGAATTGGATCTATTCGGCGAGGAAAACTGTTCAAAGGTTTTGATAAAAACGTGCATGGAGTAAAACTCGCGTCGAGTAATTGTAGGCGGTCCCGTTCTTTTGAGTACACTTTATCGCGCGACTTGTGTATTATATATTATACAACATAACGACAAGTAGGGATATTTGAAAAACCCTTAGCGCACACGAGGAAAACTTGAAAAATTGTCCGATTGATATTTTTCGCAAAATCTGCAGAACATTTTGCAAAACACGCTCGCTGGATTTGACAATTTATTGTACCATTGTACGCACCGCCACGTCCGGGTGGAGATAATCTACAATACCGTATGACGTTAAATTCAAATACCTCTCACTGGCTGACTGATCGACGTACATTATAAACTGTACCACACCGATTCATTAGACATTTTCGCTGCGCACGAATTGCGTCCCGAGATAAACAAAAAAAAAATCCTACAGCCAGATAAGACGAATTACGTAGTCCGTAATACCACTGCTAACTAAAATATTTTATACGTAACACGCGTACCGAGGTGCTTAGCAGGTAGCAGACAAGTACTGATCCACAAGTACAAGACTGTCACGACCCTAAAGTCGTGGAGGTACATATTGGGTAGGCGTCTTAAACCATAATAAGATACGATCGGAAAAGGCGTAATAATGATTTATCCACTTATTTTCATTGAGCCAACATTATGAACTGATGATTTAACCTTTTTATCCGTAAAAATATAACACTCACTAGGTCATCTACAGCTCCAACGAACCAAGTAAATTTACCCGATTTGCATAATGTTTTATTGAAAGCGATGCGTGTGGAAAAGAGATTTCTGGACGCAATGATGAGGAAACGTACTTCGTATTCCTACGAGTATATGACATATATGAGCAATAAGAATGCAGATTTTTTCATAAATGTCTGCGATAGACGTATGATTTTTTTTCATTTTTTAGTTTCCTTGGAAATGTTTTTTTTTTACATATTGATTTTAATAATTATCAATTGAAATAAACGAACATAGTATGAACAAATACAAATAAATATTATTAGAACTCACGACGGTTTTCTCGACGATTTTTATCGGCGATTTTCTCAACCTAACAATTGATTTATTTACATCGAAATAGTTGTTGGCTCTTATCTAAAATGGTAAAATATCTCCCTATCGCTGTAATAATAGTACACGATGAAAAATACGCGTCGGGCGTTTGATTGGTAAACACATTATGTCTCTAATATAGTTGTGCGACCAAGTCGTTTCATCTCGGAGTATTCTCGGCTTACACAAAAATTTGAACGGATTTTTAGCTCAAAATCACGTTCGCGAAATTACTTCTACTAATGTACGCGCAGCCGTATTAAACCGTTTAATATAAGACAAGCCGTAGAGCTGTGCACGAAATTGTTCGTTTTTCGGTGCATAAGAGTTGCTCGAGTCATTGACGAGGCGTAAAGATAATACGTGTGTACGAGTTCATTCGTGAAAATTTTAGTGCGCGCGTTTTGAGTAAATGTGCAAAAAGTTCTTCCGACAACTCGCATCGTATAATATCACATTAAGATACCGCTCGAAGAAGCTGTTCAATTCGCGGCGGCAACACGGGTGGGCGTGCGGTTAAGGAAAGAAAAAACGGAGTGTCAAATAAAACGAAGTCCGCCCTGATCCGGTCAAATTTTCCGATTTTTTTTCACATTTTATTTAGCGTACACGGTCACGTATAGTTGGAACCGTCGTCCAATGTTCTCCGGTCGGAGCTGGAGCGAAAGAAAAAAAGGGGAAAAAAAATTCTAAAAAATCTACACGCCGGCGCGGTGAAAACGATAAACGTACACCACCGAACGCGCCGTCGCACCGGAACGCGCGCACACGTTATCTGGCGTATACTGCGGTGGTACGTTAAAACGCTGAGGTTGATCGATTACAAACTATTGGTGGTAACACACGTGTACATTATTATACCGCCGGTCCTGGAATTATCTTCGTGGACGTTCACCTCGGTCCGACGATAAAGCGTCCGATAACGCGCGCGTATAATATGCACCGCATCCTTATTACGTGTTATTACGTAAATCGTATGAACACGGATTGTCCTTAGACATGGATATGATAGTATAATATAAATGTGTACATTATCGCGCGGCGGCAGAGGGCTGCGCGAGCATTAAATTTTAATTGGGTACCGTCGAAAGGGTTAGTTTTGCGTTGACACCAAACGGTTTCCCAAAAAGACGAAAAGTACACGCACGCACACACGCATACGTGCGAGTGGGTAGCGACAGGGGATGAAATATTATTATTACGTGCCGATAAGACCCGGTATATTCGAGTGTGGCGAAGGAGCAGAGCTACCGGGTGCTCGCGGCGGCGACGATCGTCCTGTGGGTGGCCTCGGGCAGCGTCCAATTAGAGGTGCGACAACACGAGCTCCGTGTAAAACCGTATATTATTATAATACTGTCGTGGCCGTCCCCGGAGACGTTTCGCTGCTCCTACGCGCGGCGACCGATAAAAATAAGGAAAAAAATAAAATACAAAATTAAAAAACCGGTGCGCGGGTGTGCGCGTGAATATAAATCGTCTCCGGGACGACACGGTTTCTATCTTAAGCCAACGGGTACGAAGAGATAAAAAAATAAAAACGGTAAAAAATGTCGAAATAAAAAACATAAACTCGCCCAACGAATGTAACAATAGTAATAATATTGGGCACAGGTATTATGTATAGTATCCTATCTAGTCGATAAACTACAAGACCGATGGTAGAAATGCATTCTTATCCGTTGCACGTACGCTTAGTGTTTCAGGCACTTCGCGTCTGCGACATATTCAAAAGTTTTGATCAAAACCGTATAAGTGTACGTCATGTCGGCGATAGGCTCGTGTAACTTGTTCACGTCACTTGTCAATCATACTCGAAAAACAAACCCTAAATTAAATACGACCATAATATTCGGTGAGGGGATTGAGCCCTACCGCTCACCCCTTACCGCCGACCGTAGCGTGTTTATGGCGCGCAATATTTTGTTATACCGCCACGTATATCCGCGGCATACGCGGTAAAAAAAAAATGACGTTAATGTTAACTGCAGCGTGAGTGCAGCGTACTGGACGGCCGAAATCAAAAGACGATTGCAGCTGGCTTCCGACAGACGGATCCGTAAAATTGAAAATTAAATAAAAATGTATGCGATCCGCGGATTCAATAGGTAAAACGGCGTGTTGGCTTTCGTTTTAGCTCGATTCGCTTCCGATTATACGTACGTGACTTTCGATGCACATTTACCTAGTTATTGGTTGAGACGAATCGAACCGTACCATAGCTAAGTGTATACGATGCGAATCTATTTAATCAATCAAATATAGAAACTATTAGATTAAAAATAACTATTAACTGGTGTTGTATGTGCCAACTAGGCCAAAATTTAATTATTATGAAAATGGTCAAATAGACAAAGTTTATTAGTAAGATAGGCCGGTGAAGCAAATGAGCTGAGGTAGCGTATTGTAAATTAATATTTAAGACAGCCGGTCGGACGAGACCGGGGCAGAGGGCGTGTGTTTCGGTTGAAGCACGTATGTGTAGAGACTACGACGCCACGTTTTGTTTTGTGTTTAATTAAAAATAGGCTTTTGGTGTGAATTATTGTTTTATTTTGAAAACCCATAAACTCTTAATATTTGATCTAATATCTATTAGTTTTGATTACTAAAGAGAGGATAGAACGTTATCCACGAAAGTGCGGTATACGACAGTGGCTCGAACGAAGAGTCTCGTGCTCTACCGACTGAGCTAGCCGGGCATACGTGTATAGCCGGGTATAGTGCGGTATACGACACTGGTAACCGTACTAATATTCTATGCTTTTCACTTCTAAATTCCCTCTTGTACGTCCGTTGTAGGTATCGTCTTATTTGGTACTTTTACTATCACTCCAATTTCACCGAATAGCGTAGGCACAGTTCACCGGGTCCTTAATACACCACTGCATGCGTTTGTAATTTATATCAAAATAAAGATTTGCAATTTGTACCATCGCAGGCAGTCGATAATGTGATTGGTAATTTGTACCAAAATAAACGTGTGTAATAAAAATAACTAGTAACCGAATTATCATATATTCGATTGTTTCGTCGACGATAACGATTATCGGGATCTCTATGGTTTAAAAAAAAAAAAAACACAAATGAAATATAAAAAACATTAAGTGGAATTCAATCAATCTGGCGATCAAAAATTGGTTTATTTTTTTTAATCTTATTATATTCATATAAAACTACGGTGTATTTAATTTTTTTAACTAACAAACTTTGTTTGGCTCTTAAGTGTAAGCATTATTCATAAGACGAATTGAATTAAGTTAGATTAATTTTGCCAAAAGTAATATCTTATTCACCGTACTATATTATTACACCTCAATGACCTTGTTGTACACGGAAAGAACAATCGATTTAAATTTTGATGCGAGTTACGAACGCTTTTGAGAAATGTTGGTGCAAATCGCACGTCGTGTTGTTTACGTTTCGGGTGAATTTCGATGCAAATCGACTTCGGCCGTCACGTCTCTTCGCGTACGGCATCGTGGCATACGATATTGTTGCCGCAGCTATCGTAGGTTATATAGGTATACGTAACAACATACTGGTTACAGCGCGCAGAAGGCCAATACGTCTTTGCCACCGGACGCGAGGTAAATTTATATCCGAACGCTACGTGATTTATAAATCGTCTTACGCGTGCATGTGTATGCGTGCGCGCCAGCGTGTGTATGTGTGTGTGTGTGTGTGTACGGCGATGTAGGTAAAAAATAAATAGAAAATATTTTCCTTCTCCCTTCCACATTCCCCTTTCTACCCTTTCTCATCACCTCCGTGCGTTCTACGAACTCCAACAGTCTCACACGCACACATACACACACACACGCGCGCGCGCGCACACACACTCTATAACTGCGCACACATTGCGTCGCGTTGATTTTCAATTAGCTACTAACAAATTACAGTCGTTTTTTTTTCTTTATTGTTTTTTTTATTTTATTTACAATCCCCGTTTCATCATATAGGTATTATTATACCGGTCACCTGCAGTTCCAACAGTACGCGTTTTATTCGATTTTAATTGCGTCGAATGAGTTCCATACTACCCGGCCCCGCATCATCGTTTCAATCTGCGTTTCGTTACGAACGTTTGTATTCATCGGTGTATTCTTATCGTTATCGTAATATTCATTTTCACTATTATCTACAGGGACACCCGAGTCGATCCCGGGTTAGCTGACAACCTCCACGAAGCACTGAGCACTGATCCAGCAATCGTCTCCAAAAATTTTTAGTTTTTTAAAAGAAACAAATCTGTACCGTCTCATCCGAACATTTTATGTACACAATTGTAAATACGTATTGTGAGCGTTAATTTGTGATGGCCAATAATCTTAGTTGTTGTGGCTTTAATGTAATAATGAACAAAATAATTATGTTATCGTGGAGTTGGAAATGTGCAGTGCCGAAGTTTAAACCGTATACAACGTAAGAAGTCTTCGGAATAATACTGCTGCAGTTCACGAGTTTGTTTCACTACGTTTATAACGTACACCTGCAGGATAAAATCATTTAGAACTCATATTTTGCCGACGTTCCAGTTGTATTATTTTTTATGAATTAAGTTATTCTGAACTGGTATTTTTTTTATTTTTTTACAAACCTTAACTCGCGCAGCAAAACAGTAATAATAATACGTTTGAGAAGGAGGAACTTTTTTATTTTTCTTTTTTTTCTCGGTCGGAAATACAACGGAAATACAAGAGTTAAAATTAATAATAATACATTACAGTTCACCATATTATTATTTATATATAAATATATATAAATTCCACTATTCGACGGTTTTTCCGAAACGAAGCGTACCTACTGTTGTTGTTGACTTAGACCTTGTAACTGTATACTATAATACAGTTTGTTGTCTACAATTAAGACACGCACTAGGACTTGGTGTTCGTTTAAAGCGCGAGGCAAGCTGGGGTAAATTTTCACAGGGTTCGTTGCACGAAAAATGTGTGCGAGACAATGCGAACGACGAGGACAAAACGTCGGCTCCTCATCCCAATATTGTTGAACCGAGCAATATGATGTGTTACGTAAGCGTTACACCGATAACGGATCGCGGTTTTTATTCCAAATCGATTATTATGAAATACATTTAACGCGTATTCAAGTGTAAACCGTCACGAGAATTCGGATCGAATTTATGGACCATTTAAAAATATTTAAACGTGTATGGGATTTTTCACCCGCGCGCATTTCGAAGGACACGGCAAGGGGAATACTAATTGGACCAATAAATCGAGGAATAAAATATTTAAATCGTTTAATCTGCCGGCCAGACGAAGTTTACGGTTCTTGGTAAACAAGATATAAAATCGGTAAATTTTATCGAAACGTGTTTTTGGCATGGGAATCGATAATATGGTATATTGTATGGAAATCACGGACCCGTATTAAGATCATGTTCTTCGCTTAACGTACGCGGCTGCGCTTCACCTGTTCGTTGTATTATGCCCACCAAAGTAGAATCATCCGACGACGCGTTTCGGGCAGTTTATTCAAATTCAATGTTTAACATAATAGCTTGTGATAATTTGTCTGCTCCGGATCATGAATATTCCTAACGTTAATGAGTCATTATACTTTCTCATTAGGTTCGTCTAAAGATAGACTTGTTACGTAATATAATAGAACTTGAATCACGATATTTTCACCAAGGATCAGGCAATATAACCGTACACCACTCGTTTATAATATTATGCATATAATTTAGGTGAAAAGCTAACGCGTGCACATAATATTTTATTTCTGCCATCCGAAAGAAGGCAACCATTGGCGCGCATCGGTTTTTGGCGATTCGAAAGCGACTAAAATACGATATTGTAATAATATGTACCTAATCCTCACCGCCTAAAATAATATGCTTCAATAATGGTTTGAATATTTCGAAGTGTACCGCGGCCTTTGGCGGTCACGTACGACAAGGCGCATGCAAATGACCGTGTTCGCGGCCGGTGATGTACGAACATGATGTGCATGAAATAAAATAATATCTAAGAAATCTTTCGGTGCTTGTCATCATTCGATATGTGTATTTCAACCATCGTATTATTATTATCGTCGTGATATGAGTTTTTTTTCTTTTTATTTAAGCAGTATTTACAATCCGAATTGTGCATAATCAAATTCGATGATTCACATAAGTTTGGCAGTGGATAATACGAGAGCGATAGCCAACGATAGAGCCCAACAATATATAATTTATACAATTTTTAAGCCCGTGTTCACGCTCGTTTTTTATACCATATTTTATTACGTTGTTTATATTCCTCATTAATTGTCGTCCATTGTCAGCGGTAGAATTTTTGAGTCTTCGAGGTACACGACGAAACAGGAAAAAAACTCGCTTATGCGTGGTCCATCACCGAACACTGTATGGTATACGCCTCCACTGAATCGTGAGTCGTCGCCAAATCCTGAGCGTACGAAATACCGTGGCCAACGGACGTAGCAGTCTCTCTTTTGTCTCCGAGGCTGTAAGACCAATTCAAACCGACTTACGGCTTCGACGACGAAAGACCATACATTGTGTCCCACCGGAAATGACCCAGAGCGATTTTTCTCTCGTGTCAATAGAGATAATCGAATTCCGGTTTTTTTTATGAGCATCCCTGGGCATATGCATTTTTGTTGGTACAATAGTTCGGGAAATATAAGTGTATTGTAAACGAAGTTAAAGGATTTACTTTTTATTTTATAACTTTTATACATTTCGGAGATTGCCAATTTACAAGTCTTATTTTTCTGAAAACGTTGACGGCTTGACTTTAAATTTTCATTAACCTCTTTTTAATCTAGTTTACAAGACAATAGTGTACTGTTTATATCATTTTAAATAATAATAACAATATAAAAAAAAACTACGGGGCTATGATAATTTAATTAAAAATCATGATTCATGAATGAGAATATTCAGTAAAGAAGCCCCATATAATGGCTATCTACGAATTAAATAAAACGTTAATTTTTTAACTTCTTTAATAATAAAATTATGTACGCAAGAATATTGTCAACAAAATTTTCTCAAGGATGGCCATAAAAAAAACAGCATTTTCTTATCTTTATTAACACGGGAGATATCACTCTGTGCAATTCCTGATGGGACATTCTGTACATACCACCGCCCGATTATACGTGTAGACCCCGACATTGTCGACTTTCGGCCTTCGCGAGTTGGTTTATAGTTTTAAACCTTTTCAATCAACCTACCCGTATCAAAGGTCGTCGTAGTGACGGTTGGCGAACCAACTATAATTTATTTTAATTTTGTCCAACCGCGAAAACAGAAACCATAATAATTGTGTAATATACATTACATCGCCTCTCAAGAAATATTTCTACTTTACCAAAAGTAAACGATATTAGGTCGGTAAGCATGAAAACTGATGTCGCAACGGTCGTGATATCGAACAAAGATCTGCGCTCGAATATATTTGTAATTCTTTCGTTTTAATGGCTTTGAAATGATTATATATTTCAATAGCGAACTTCCAAACGTTTTTCCAGCCGAGTTAAGCTCTCCACCCCCGGCAACCCGATTCAGTCGCACTCTTAGTTTTATATTACTTTTATAAAACGTACGCGGGCTTTTGTTATTTAACCGTTTTTCGACCTGTTATATTATGATGAAATATGGACTGTTTATGAACTAACAGAAAACATTAAAACGCACACTAGATAATAATGTGGACGAGTCTCCGAATAAGAGTTCACTCCGGTGGTTGGGGGGTGGGGGATGGGGTGGTAAACAGATATGTCGACCCCTCGCTACGAAAATGAAACGCGTACAGGCATAAATGATATTACGACGAGACGAATGCACTACTCTGTTTGCACGACAGAATCAATTAATTTTCTTTTCTTTCTCGAAATATGTCAATCACGCGTAACACGTACGTCCATCGGATATACCGCGACGACTGACGTGTAATTATTATGCCCACACCTCGCGCGCTCCGAAGAAAGTGAACAAGAGAAAAATTACAGCAGTAACGGTGAACGATAATACTATATTAATTTAAAAATTAATTAAAATTTAAATATCTAAATAAACAACTCTTGTTTAACTCTTCCGAGCTTATTTTTTTTTACAAAACCTATTGTATAAAATGTGCGTATATAACAATAAGTAAAAATTAGTAGTTGCTTAAATATTTTTGGCCACTTTTTTTCAAATTTTAGACCACTGTGCGTCGGTCGGTCGATCCTGAATTTTACGCGCTAAAGTCCTCGGGAAAATGTCGGTTTTCATTAACCATTTCACTAGTAAGTAATGAGTGCACGCGAAACAAATGTCCAGGCCGGGGGGGGGGAGATCGCCCCTGTCACCCCACCTCCCTCCTCGTACACGCCACTGCCTCATACTCGTTTTAAAAACGTGCCGAAGGATCGTAAACGATCGACAATAATATTACGACGTGGTGCGCGAAACCGCAAGAGGAAAAACTACCCCCTCCTAGCACCGCCCTATCGTGGGGGGTGGAAAATATTGCGTCGCCCGGCGGACTTGCTCACGCGTGGGGGGGGGGGCTCTAGGGGCGCGGCGGGGCGGGCGCGTACGGCGGGAAAACCCGAGCGCGCGGTCACTTGCCCAGTGTCGACTGCGGTATCCTCAGCACGTTGAGCTCGGCGAGCCCGTTGCACTCGAGCGGCGACGGCAGCTGCGCGTTCCTCTTCTTCCGCGGCCTGCCCTTGTGCGCGGACGGCCAGTGGTGGCCCGCGGCCCTGGGCGGGCTGCACATGGGCTCCAGCTCGCGCGCGTCCCTGTGCCGGAGCCGCTCGTAGTCCGGCCGGCAGAAGACCGCGCCGTCCCGCACGCCGTAGTAGTCGCCCTTGCACAGCACCGCGCCGCACGCGTAGCACGCAAAGCACTCGACGTGGTACACGAGGTCCTTGGCGCGCATCACCAGGTCGCACGCGCCGATGCCGCCCTGGCACCGGGCGCAGCGTTTTATCGAGAACAACCTGCCGGACAGAAAACAACAACGACGGCGGTGTAATGACGGTGCGTACATTTTAACGTCCTTTATCGTAGCAAAAATAACAATGTATGAAATATTTAAAACGCAAACGGTGTCACAACAACCTTTTGTTACAGTAAATATCTGCCTCCTAGGGAGGCTGTGGCCGGAGGTACAGTGTTACATTGAATAAGTGCGAACGAACCGAGTGTTTTTTCGAATGGATATAACAGATAACATGCACAATATAAATACTTCACTAAAATTAACTGATCATATGGAGTCAGGCACTATTGACAATAGATAAGACAAAGATAGTGTAATTAATAGTTTTTGTCGGTTGGTAGCTTTTTTTTCGATTTTAGAATTCTAGACCACTGTGCGTCGGTCGGTCGATCCTGAATATCGCGCTTTTTAGACGACGTTGAAAATCACCGCGAGAGAGGGGGGAAATGAGAACGTATTGCACGTGTACAGTCGATCCGAATGCGGTTCGTTAATTTGACCACGTGGAATCGCGTATACCGCGGTCAGTGCTTCGTATGAGTGCAATTTACCGCTGTACAACTATTGTAAGTATATAATCTATTTGTTTTTTTTTCAAGTAAAAAGTCATGCGTTCGCCGTATTCACTCACCGATGGAGATCGCATTATGTCGCTTCTATATTATATTCCATCGGTGAAAATCGTCGGGCCGAGCTTACAACCGACCTTATTTATGACCTTATACCACCGGGCCGAGTACACGACCAACCTGTTTTATTATCTGGACCGGGTGCACGACAAAAAAAGTCACGGGCCCAGCGTGCATTTATCCGGTCGCGCCGCGTCTTTGCTTGCGGGCCCAAGAGCTACCCATGGGGCAATGAAAGTTACAATCTCATTGGGGGGGGCATTGGATTGTAAAAAGGGGGTGGTGACTGTTTCAACAATATTATATAGTACAAATTATTGTACGTGTGCATTTTGTGTTTTCAAATTTAAAATAATTAAAATCAGATCCTTTTTCAAACACAGAAATGATAAGCTCTGCAAGAGTAGAAGATTAATTGACAGGAGTAACTACAAATTAGGATTTCAATTTAAAGTTCAAGAAAGGACATCAAGCCTTCTGGCTGCAAAATCAGATATGATAATATGATATTATGATAAAAACCTATACTTTATACTGGATCATCAGCTGTTGTACAAAAACTTCTTGATAGCATTTCCTATTTGGTATCCTACTTGGTCGAACGTAAGTTTGGTGCAGTAACCAATCTACTCTCGAAAAGAAGACAACGGTTACAAGTAACCAATCGCGAGGACTTACATCTTACGAAAATCAAACGAAATATCAATCAACTTCCAGCAAAACACCAGACACATCCCTCTAATCAGGATAACTTGTTTTCATTTGTACATGCACTGTATTGTAAATGAACATAAAACATATCCAGAAACAATAAACTAATCTTTCATTGCATACTTTTTTCCCTAATGGAGGGGGTTGGGACGTCGTCGGGTTTTTTTTTAACTAGACAGTAACGATAAAAAAGTTGGGGACCTCTGTAAAATATAGATGAAAACCATGGCTGCGGTATACTAAAATCTATATATATATTGATGTGTAGATTATGATCACGAGACACGTGCGGATCACGTACGACGAATGACGGTATAATTGGTGGAGGGCACCTGGTGGTGAACCGCGGCAGGGGACGACCCGCGAGCAAAACGTCTGCGGTATCACATGGATATTGTATAATATAATTTACGTTCGGCTGTTCGTTAACAATGAACGGTTTGATATCGAAAAATATTATAATATACGAATACATTGTCCCGGCACCGTATTATACCTATGTTACGTACATGTATATACCGTCGCGGAAACAATAAGCGCGCGCTACGTGACAAGAGACGGCGTGCACGTGCGCGCTCTACGGCTCTCCTCTCTCCGACTCCCCAGGTGCGCCGGTGCGGGAGCATCAGGACGAGGAGGAGAAGGTTACAGCGCGTGCACATAATATCCTGCTGAAGCACAAACCGACCCCGTGTACTGTGCACAGGGATTACGAGCGTGTATACAGTAGTAAACGCGTCACAGAGAGACCCGATCCGCCACCGCACCCGCAACATTATCGTCCGTACAGATGTTTTGTGTCTGCCCAAAACGGCGTGCGGTTCACGAATGAACAACCCTCGAGTCGGTCTCGTTATACGGCGTACACACACACACGCGCGCGCGCGCAGTCGATCGTTAGAGGGGCGGAACGTGACCGACAGTCGGTAGACGAAGCCGACCTCAACTGCAGTCGGACTCGAAACATCATGTTATTCTCTCGGAACGAGCGTATCAATTAATTTACAAACGGAG
This sequence comes from Periphyllus acericola, assembly GCA_949715065.1. Classification (NCBI taxonomy): domain Eukaryota; kingdom Metazoa; phylum Arthropoda; class Insecta; order Hemiptera; family Aphididae; genus Periphyllus; species Periphyllus acericola. The sequence continues at coordinate 13,993,787 of OX454272.1, read as the reverse complement.
AGAGAGAGAGAGAGAGAGAGAGAGAGAGTACGCGCGGCGCACACGTCGTGTAGGTCCTGTGTTCTGCTCGTGCGGTACACCCCGCATAATTATATTCTGGTTTACGCACAGCAGCGGTGGAAAATTGATCGAAACCGACGGATAAAACGTACAGGCGAGAGCCGTTCAATTATTGAATGAATAATTATCGTAAAACAAACAGTGAGAAACAGTCGTACATCTTAATTCGGTGGCAACAATCGCTGAATTCTGACGAACGTGTCATACGTGCAGACCACCGGAAGGAAGAACGATTTCCAGACGTGCGCCGCCGGATCGTCAGACGTATTTCGGGTTCGAGTCAAAGCCCGCGCTATTTACCGTTACTACTATATTATAACGTACGATTTATGCTGTCCATAAACCGACTTGTTCGTTTCAAGGGTTTGGTATTAATATTTCTCCCCCCTCGTACGGTTAATCCCCCTCGTATATAACGCACTTCATCAACTCGAACGCGATGACGCGCGCACGTGCGTTCAATTATTATCGTTCGAACCGTCGACGGGAAATCCGATTCCCCGTATTATTGGCTCAGAGATAAGTCCGACGGATCAGCACGTTCGTCCGCAAATGATCGACGGCGAGACTCGCGCGGTTCGTTCGTCGTACGCCGCGCCGTATCGAACGTTTCGAAAATGTTGTATCCTTTTACGTACCACTCCGTCCGGCACGAAATGTGTACTGTTTTTGACGACCAGAATACAATACCGACGTGTACACTCGTACAGTGGCGCAACCAGGATTTTCTTAAATGGGGGGTCCAAAAGTATAATTATTTTAAATTAACATGCAAATTTAATTATTATTTCATTGTTTGTTTAATGTAAATATTGTAATTATAATGTAAAATTGAATGATAGTTAAATGTATAAAATAAAGGTAGGTATGTACAATGTTGTAGAGTGAAAAAAAAGAAAATGAAATCTAAGCGATGTTTTGTACTGCTTAAATGATTTATTACCTCCTCAGGTGTGACACTGACTTCGTAGTGGATATTGAGAGAAGCTAACCCATTGAGTCTTCTTTCTGATGTGGTATTTCTCAAGTAACTTTTGATTCTTTTAAGTGAGGAAAATGATCTTTCCGCCTCACATGAAGTAATTGGAAGTGTTATAAGTATTTGCAATAGCTTATATATATTTGGAAAGAAATCGGGATTGCATTCATTAAGTATTTGAATTACACTATTATATTGGATATTACTGTCAGTCAAATAACGATTCCATAAAATGGTTTCTGATTTAACTCGATAAAAATTATCAATATCGTTAGCATACTCGTACAACTCAACAAGTTCTATAAGTTTTTCTTAATCAAACGCTGAACTTTTAAGTAACATTTGAAATCCACATATTATATTTTAATGATTAACAAATCGATCATTTTATTGTTGTACAAACAAATCAAGAAATGGTTGAAACAAAGTAACTCTAAAATATTTTTCGGGATCTTTTGTTGGAATATTAGCTCGGTTCATTTTTGTCAAACATTTTTATTCTTTTAGAAAGATACGACACGGTTCAAGAGGGGGGGGTCCAAACCGGGGACCCACCCACTGGTTGCGCCACTGCACTCGTAGCATTATTGTTTATACGTCGTCTCGTGGGGCTTCCAAAAGAAGTAGAGAGAAAAAAACAAATTAACAACAAAACGCTGTTTTTGTAGTGCCGCGGTGATTGATGACGATAATGTGTAACTTTCGTGCACTTTCGTCTTGAGCCGAATCGTTTTTGTCGCCGGCCGTCCCGACGTTTATTATCTTTTATTTTTCTCTCTCTCGTTTTATAAATAATCGCCGGGTTATTATATTTCGTTCCCTCGGCGGCGGCGGCGGCACCGAGGTCAGAATTCAACCGGAACCCGCAGTCATCATGCGAGTAAATTAGGGTGTTCGCGCGCTGCCGCCGAACAATGTCTCCTCCCTCTACGTAATTGCATTCAGACACCGTGTTACGGCTGAAAATCGTTCTAGTAGGTATAATGACTGCACTTCACGCATTTGCATGCGTTACACAAAGTCTTCATCCATCTCACCCGCGGCGGCGCACTGCGCGCGGTCTCGAACAAATTAGTTTGTTTTTAACTCGTCTATAATATTTTTGTTCTGCCAAGTCTCGCGTCTTGTTTAGGAAAACAAACGTCACCATACACGCATACCGGATTCGGTACCGCGGGCATGGTCTTAAAATAGCCTCGAGCAAATTGAGCAAATCCAATTTCACCGAACGCTCTGCGGACGCGGTCATAATAGTACGTGCACGCGTACGTCTCGGCTATCGTGGCAGTGAGATAAGAGATGAGTTTTCAAAATTACCGCTACGGTGTAATAATGCTGATTCGAAAGTTGGACGAGAAAATAGAAAACAAGAAACTCATTCGAATACGAAATTTACGATAAACCGCAAAAAACTCATTTCATCAGCAGCTTTCGGCGGAAGATACGGGTACATTTTTCATGTAGTATTGTTACAGGTCATTAATAATACTGGCAGATGTCGTTTTTAAAACTACACAAACATCAGATTTTACCTTACGAAAAAAATCTATCACCCGAGTTTACACATCCGGTGATCGAAAGAGTTGAAAAATCAAAGAGTCATACGACATCAAAAAGTATATTTCAAACAGAACACAACTTTATAAGGTATTTTCTTCGGACAGCAGCAGACGTTTGTGTAACAATATCGGAACAAATGTTCAGACGTTCTGTTTGAAACGATTCGGAAATGTCGACAGAACGGTCGGGACCTGCGGTTTCAGCTATACATTGGATCTCTCTGAACAACAGCAGTTAGCCGTTATGGGATCTATCGGCAGTACGAAGTTATACAGACGAACTATTAAAATTCTAACGACGAAAAATGGGCTCCGCGGGTAGCGACATCATAACAAACAAGCACAGTCATTGCTTTACCATTTTTTCGTCTCGCTCGCATGACGTGCAAACGTACTTTGGAAAAAACCTAAAAGCTCATACAAGAGTATTGTTTCTATTTTTAAAAATCAAAATCGACTCTTGTGGTCATGGATGACCTTTGGAAAGTTTCAACGATAGCCGGCGCTACACCAGATGACGGGAAATCGGATTTCTCGACACCGGCCGAAGATGAGCTATACGCACTGACACGACGTACCGTGATAGTATGTGATCGTAGGTGACACGCGCAGGACTTGAGGTGACAAAAGCGCAGGATGGTCCCTGTACAATGTTGAGCGTCCCGTGAACATTATACTTTCGTACAGTTACCGATCAGTTGTACGCGTACATATTGCAATTGGGCTCGACCGTTTCATTCGTAATAAATAAATAAATAAATATTGTCGTGTGCGCTCATATGAAAACGCTTATCGACCGGTTAACTCGCCCGATATCGTGACACGGGATGCAAGGACAAAACAAAACCATAGCACCGCGTAGAATTATACCTGTAATAGTCTTGTTTGCAGTAGATGTTGCCGTGTCTCGAGTAGCACGTGAGCTCGGTGTCCAGCGGCAGCTTGCATTCGGCGCACCGCAAACACCCGATGTGCCAGCACATGTCCACCGCGGACAGATAGAAACGGTCGTCGATCGATCTACCGCAGCCGGCGCAACAAGCCCCGTTCCGGCCGTCCTCCGGATCGGCCACCAATCCTGGACTGTGAATATCCTTCAGCATGTCCACTCAAAGGACATGACCTGTTCGGGGACAGAAAAAACAAATCCGTTCGTTTATACCAGTGTTTCCCAAAGTGAGCGATATCGCAGGGGGCGCAAGAGCTATAAAGAGGGGGGAGGGGCAACACAAGTTACAATATCTCAATTGGGAGCAATGGAAGTTACAATTACAATGGGGTGTGGGAGAATTGGATTGTAAAAGGGGGCGGTGACTGTTACAGTTCTTTTCAACAACATTATAAAGTACAAGTAATTGTACGTGTGCATTTCGTTTTTTTAGATTTAGAATACTTGAAATCAGAACCCTTTTCAAACATCGAAACGATAACTTCTGTAAAACTAAAAGATGAATTGACAGAAGTAATTACAAATGAGCAATTCAAATTATAGTTCAAGGGGAACAAGCCACGATTTAAGTGCCAAGTCGATAGACTTCTACTTTAAATATTCGTTCATATAATATGCATCGCTTGTTCTGTGCGTATTATCATTGTCATAATATATTCCAAGTTCCCTGCGCATAATATTTTTTCAACACATATAGAACGTTTGTCGCATTCCATATTCAGCTATTATGGTAAATAATAGACGATCATCGTTTCGCGCGCCGACCGCACGCATAATCAGGGCTCAGAGTGGCAGGGGTATGATCTATGTGATCCCTGTTCCATTTTGAACGTTCCGTGTATCTTTCCACGTGATATTGCTGTAGTTATAGTCGATGTGACGTGTGATTATACTGTTTAATACGAGTCGAGTGTGTTATATTGGTCGTAAACCGCATTGTTTTTCCGAACTATTGTCTGCAGCTACGCCGGCGCTACGGACAGTACGTCATACTATGCACCCAGTTGATAAAAATAATAATATAAAATAAAACAAATTTCTCTTTGGAGAAATGTCACAAAAAAAAAAAAAAAAACTACGACCAATTAGTGTTTCGCAATGCTGAGGGCGATTATTTTCACGAAACAGATGAACAGCGTTCCGGTGAACTTCTCGGAGACATTTATTAAAAGGGGCGATGCTGCTTCAAAGCCCTTTGAGAGGCAACAGGACCGAGTGCCTTTGTGCCACCCCTCTCCTGCCCACCCTTTAAGCCCCTGTTTATGAATACGCGCGTCTCCCCGACGGTGGCGGTCAGGTTAAGTTCGGACTTCGGAGTGGATTCCGTGCACGGGGCAAAGTCGCGGTTCGAACGACCACCTCAAAACGATGGCGATGATGCGTAAATGCGTTACGAGGCGCGACACGTGTACATATTTTGGTCTTAAACGTCTCGGTGAACTCTGCGCGCACGCGTTAAGAGCGACTGCAGTACGCGCAATAATACCGATCTCACCCGGGTATCGCTAATTTTTGTAACGAACGCACGCGAGCACCACTTGTCACGACATTTGAAACTGATTAGACGTAAATGTTTGTATTCAAAATAGACGCGACGCACGGTGAGCGCGTATTCTATCTGCGACACGTTGTCCAAGGGTGGGAAGTGATTAGGTACTCTGTTGGAGTCGGAAGATTAAAATAATAAATTAACGAGGTCCGGAGGAAAAACATTTGTTTTATTAAAGTAGTATTTAGAATATTATCTATGCATTTATTTATAATTATACATATATGCTCGCATATATAATTATATATTCATTAATTATTACTGAAATGTTAGAAAAAAAAAATATATAAATAAGATAATCTGAGTTTCACCAATCGAATAAAATGTTTTCTTTATTAATGTTCATAAAAATCGTTTAAACGTCGAGTATCCACGCTATACAGGGATACATTGGCACATGATACGCATGTCGTACACACAACGCAAACGAGTAAAATACACCGTTTGCCTATCAACGGTTCGGTTGTTAGTTTTTCAACATCGTAGTCAACATCAACCGATTCTGATTTTATTAAAATGTAAGTAATTACCGTAACCTAACCTATATTTTATAAAATATATTTCAAGACACTATTTCTAGACGATTCCCGCCCATGATTTTATACTACATGGATTTACCATGACCACCAACTCGTTGTTAAGGTAACGGGGCAGCGTTTAACTCGTTTGTAATATTCTCTCGACGAGTGTGATACCGGGAGTGAAGTTTCGGACAAAAAGTTACCACCGACGACCCTCAGTCACGAGACGTTTCCGCTTGCGAATTAATTAAATAAATATATCATGATCATTATGTCGGCCCGTTGGACCGAACGTCGTATAGTTAGGTACATCGTGTGTCGAATATTCGCATTTTAGTTGTTCGAGTTTGGTCCGACCGGTGTAACGGCTGGAGGTTCTTGGCTAATATCGACATGGATATTACGTCTCTCCACGTCGTCGATCCGAAAATTTCCCGACACCGAGAGCGTTGTAATGTACTACACGCGTTTCCTCTATATAAATGTAAGACGTGACCGTGTATCCGGCTACAATTAAACTAAGCATAAAACTCACGCTTGCTCAACACATGAAATCCTTGAATCATGTTATACTACACTACAGGGGCGTATATATGGGGGGGACGATGGGCCCCCCCCCCCCCCCCCCCCCCCCGAAATGAAAAATCGCTTTTGCGATAAGATAATAAAAATTGTTAGCCTGTAGTCTGTGTAGTCGGATAGAAATAGATAGATAGGAATTATCGGTATTTGTAATTTTAGCTTATAATAATAGATAATAGATAATAATAGATAGTATATTCTATTAATATTTGATTTGTCCCACTCTGCACCGGGGCCATTCCATCACTGCTATACCATAACATTAATATATTCTGTGACCGTAACATTTTGTTATTTATTATCGTTGATCAGACATCAGTTGTGTGCGGTATCTCCGAGACTCAAGTTCGAGGCTTTCGTGCTTTAGATACGTGTATTTTCGTGTTTCCGAGTATCGTATCACAGTTTGTCGTTTAGCCATATGCTTTAAAGTTTTGTGGGTACGACAGCTTCGTCATAATGAAGAGACAAATGTCGATTCAAAACCTCGTATTTAAAATGTATAATATTCGTTTATTCTTGTAAGAAAATATGTAATTAATTTTGAGTGACTGTAGTAAAAAAATTGTTTACTGCAATGAAGAGTTTTTATACATTTTTTACATTACATTTCATAAAAAATAAAAAAATGAGTTTATTTTTTCTCTGGTGAAGTAATGATGATAGTCCAAATAGTCCAAAGGTCTTTTAGCGTTTAAGCAATATTTGTCATTGTGCCTCCTCCGTCATTTCTCCCTAAACTCTAAATACATAATCGGCCCCCTCCGAAATTAAATCCTATATACGCCACTGCTACACTACTATAACGAGCGCGGTAGAGGGTTCGCCCAATCCAAAAAATGATCCCGAGCTAACAAATTGTATACTTTAAAAGCGCACAAGCGGTAAGGAAGAGCACGACTGAAATCACGCATCTATCGAATAACGAGACCTTCGGGCCAAAGAAAACAACAAACTTCGCAAGACCAGCATCAGACGATATAGTTAGCGGCGTACATTATAACGGCTCCGAGTCGACACCGAAGTCAGACGTGTCCCCAGCCGTCCAGTACAGAAGCTCTGCCAATAGTTATCAACACCAACGTCTTATTATTATCTGTTGTTTTGCTAGCAAAGTGTCGATAAAGCGTAGGACTATACGAGTATAACCTGTCCATCTAAAAGTATAACTTAATACCTGAAATTGTTACCGCTGATTTCAAAACGAACACGCAACGGCGCGTTACCATTGGATTCGCTTGTCTATTCCTACCGTACATCGCAGTTATATATTATTATTATTATTATTACTATTATTATATTATGATCGTATATAATCGTGTATCGACTGAGTTCAGTAGGCGCAAGACACAATATCCACGTACCGATGTATCTGCGCACGCCGTGGTTAACCGCGTTCAACCCACTTTTTTTTTGACCGCCCGTAGGTTCAATAAGATTCATACTATTGGCATAACGCAAGTATACCTACGTGTACCTACGCAATACACACATTGTACACGGCGAACGCGCTGTGCGGTGCAATATCATTATCGTACGACCGCGGTATCGCTGCAGTTTCCGGGCGGGGATGAGACAACGAAGAACAACGTATACATCACCGCGGTCGTCGACAGAAACGGAGAAGACTACGACCACCACGGTGCGTGTAAATAATTATGTTCGAATACGATTCGCCATTTTTCAAAACCCACGCAGCGGCGGCGGCGGCGGCGGAGAAAAAGTGTACGTATTTTTTTTGATTTATTATAATGGCACAACACGCGCGCATGCGCACCACCACCAATATGCGGCGAGCCGACGGACAACGATCACAATGTGCATTAATGTATATGAAGAACAAAAACGAAAAATAAACAAAATCACGAAAACACTAATGCTATGGTATTGATCGATCGACCCTATTGGCGCACATGCGGGGCCGATGTTTAGCATCCCCAAGTCACAGATCAGCACTCCCAGGTTATTTTGAGTCAATAAATATTGTTCTAAAAATACTATTTTTTTTTTCTGTTTGTTTATGAGTTTATTCCAGTTTGTGTTACCGTACTTGTGTAACTGCTGTGGTAATATTGCGGTACACTAAAAATTATGTCAAAATAATTCATTATAATATTATTCACAGATATGAGACGAGTAATGATTTCAAATAATTGTATTGCTCTTGAGTCGAATGCGCGTAAATGTAATATACTAATATGTATGAATATAATAAAATAAAATGTTGTCAAGTTATCTCATCCTTTTAATGGAGGTTTGTTATGATATGTGTAGTAAAATATTGTGTATCGAAAACCGGATCTTATCGTATCGATTCTCATTGATGTTGTAACGAATAATTTGATTTTGAAATATTATCGATGTCAGGTAGGAGTAGCAAGTGTCTCGTTCGCTCGTTATCTTAATGTCCCGACACCCCTCACCCCCGCTCAACAATCCCCGGGACGGATACCTGGGGGTGAACATTTTTAGCACTGCCAAGTTCAAGACCGAACGTGCGCCTGTATTACACGGTCTGTACAATAATAACAATCGTCTCTATTTTCGGGAGGCCGTTTCCTTCCGAGTCCGTACAAGCACCGGGCTCGAGCGCGCGGTAAAATAAGTTACGCGAGTATAACAAACATGTTTGTTTTTTTATTTTCACATCTCTTTTAATTAGAGCTGTGACAGTGACGGGTTATTTAATCTGGGCCTTCAAATGCGTCGTTTCCCCCGTCGTGCGCCGCACTGCGGGCACTCGCTGACGCGCGCCGCGGCCCGACGCGACGTATATAGTCCGCTTTTTTGGCTACGATTCAACGGCTGAGGGGGCGGGTAGAGGGAGGTGTGAGTGGAAGAAAAAACCGACGACCGTAACACCGATAGCTAGACCTCCCTCTAATTACACGTATCATTTCGTGAAAAGCGTTTGAAAAAAATTATAACCGCAACCTCTGCGTACACGCAGCGCAGGAGACGGAAAAGGAAAAAAATAAATATTAATTATCGTCCTTCCACCGTGCGTCGTCGGGGCGTTATACAGTGATTTGACATTACGGTAATGTTTCTCGTTCCCCCGGCACGGAACCTGTTAGTTCTTAAAACCACCGAGACCGGCTATAAATAACACGCGGTTAATGGCCACGCAAAAACACTGCGAACGGGAAGAGAAGATTTTTTTTTTATATTTCGTTTATCTCCTACACATCATGAGAACATGTTTCTCGGTTCGCGTCGTTCGCACGGCTAAATAGCTGCTTCCGACCGATTCTCGACCGTACTACATAATATCGTATCGTTACGAGTATACATTCATTGTATCGCGTACGGAAATTCAAATCGATTTTCAGCGCGTTATACTCTCGATTCGTTTGTACGCGTTCGTGCGCACGTCGTATTGTATTATATAAGCTATACATATTGATCGCGGAGCAAATTTTTTTTCACAGGTTCTTTCCGTAGGTTTTTTCACGTGGGAACATTCGAACGCGCATAAGTTTTATCGCATGACGAATATTACGGACAGAAGAATTAAAACTAGTTGCATATTAATATACGGATTAAAAGTATGTTTACCGTTTTTTTTCCACACACACGCGGCGCTATAGTGTTAATTAGTTTTTTTTTCTTTCATTTTTTATTTTTTCTATACAAGAGAAGGTCACGGGTTTGATACTGCAGCAGCAGCAGCAGCAGCAGTAGTAGTCGTCCTGCACTCGGTCGGTAAACAACAGATTACACCGCAGCAGGACGTAATAATATTCGCTGTCGTTTTTAACTGCACGTATGAATTAAGACGCATTACGTTGACTAGGTGGTATCATACTAAGTGATCAACCTTTTAACGTAAGATATGCGACGACGATTGGATGTAGCCGTGAAGCGTATCGATGGTATAGTTTTTAAATCTTTATGTAGGTACAAGTCCTATCCGTGGCCGCGGTACATCGCGGTTAGTGATGACATTGACGTAGAGATAACAGACTTAAAGCACGTGTGACGAACGGTTATGAAAGCTTATCAATTACCGGCTAAAAAAATAGAGCGAACCGACATCAACTCGCTATACATTATTGTCACGACAGCAATATTATCGCTCCTATATCATTGATATCCTTTAAGGAGCTCCGACGTGCAACTATCGTTCCTCCGACACGTTTTTTATCTCCTACGACTACTATCGACCGGTTCGGATAATGAGTCAATGAGGACATCCATTTTTCGCAGTTTAATATTGCTAATGTGTACACATTTATTGTACACCTGCTATTATGTCGTTCTTTAAACATGTATGACTTGATTGATAGTTGCATGCTACCTTCGCATGTAAATCGACTGAAGGCTTGCCTAAAAAATAAGATAAAAACAAACCACGACAAAGGCTGTACAGCGAATGGAGTGAAAAAAATTCACGATTATCTCTATATCCGTTATAGTGGGTGTATTGCCGTGGCGTCGCACGCGAAATCCCTGTGTCAGCCGATTCTGATGATCGCCAATGATATGCTGTCGTAGGATTGATTTCTTCGTAAAAAAAAACAGTATTCGAATTCTCAGGGGTCCGTCACACATCCTAAGAATTTTTCCCGCCGCCCGAGGTAGGTGTTCCGTATGATTGGGGGTGTTGGAAAACAACTTTTCGAAAACGCAAATGTATGACGCGTACGACGGCTATGGCCGCGACTACGGTTTACCAACTCTGAAGACCCGCGAGTGCCGATTGTTTCGACACGACTAAGTATCGCGCAAAGGCGCGTGTAAACGTATAATGGTGACACGCTGAGATTACGGCCACAAAACATATAGTCGACGCGTCGCACTACGGATCGTGCAGCACACGGTGCATTACATCGCATTGTTCCGAGTGTTCGTCGAACTTTTTATCAACATAATTATTACACGGTAAAACATTTCGACGGTGAACCCTCAGGGGCGTACCACCGCAGATGTCGCTCGATCGTTGTTCCGGTGGTTTTTTCAACTACCCCCGTGTGTACGCGAACCGTTCGTTATCGGTCCGACTGCACGGCGCACTTGACGTTTCTTTCCTGCTGGCTCACCCATTCCGGTGCGTGTTCGTACCAGTGTAAACCACGGCCAGAGCCCCCACAAGGGGGAGGGCTGTTGGACCTGCAGTACGGGGGCCCGTGTGCCCGTTCAAATGTATTTGTTATTTTTGAAATTTTCATAGGAATATTTTTTATAAACTTCTGTAACATAATGTATTGTATAATTTTTATAAATCATACATTATGATGTGTATAAATATATAATATATATATTATATATATTTAGTAATTTTGATATTTCAAGATGTTGAGAAATGATCGTGTTTCTGCATCGCTTGTATGGACTGTAACGATTAGAATTCGAATTTTATACCCAGCGTCCCGTACTACGGCTACGCTAGATTTAAGGGCCCGTGCAAATATTTAGCACCGGAGCCCTGACCAGGAGGGTCGTGAGGACCGCGAGTCCCGGCGACACGTGCGCGTACAATGGCTAGTATTGTACCTACGTATTTCAATATGTACATCAAACCCACGCGCACGTGGCGATCGTATGATATTTATATTGTACCGTCATTGCACGCGCGCAATGATCTAGGTGCTCGCCGCGGCATTACGCGGTACGTTATGAAAACGTTTTAGCGCGGGGGAACTGCAAGAGTTCAGTATTGGTCGTCGGGTGGGCGCAAAGAACTGAGGGACCGAATGCGCCCACGAATTTTTTTTAATTTATCTAAATCGACTACGATCATATCATGACGTCGCGGCGGCGCGCCGAGGTAGAGATGAAAAAAAAGTGCAGTCTCAGAGGGAAATCAGTGGCGGCGGCGGTGGCGGTTACTGCAGCTGCGCATTATTGTTCATTTTATACTGTACACGTATACGTATTGTAATAAACGCGAACGTGTACACACATTATTACCGTGAACGTAATGCATATTGCAATGCGCTGAAAACAATATACAATATACGTTCATATGGGCACATGACGCACATGTACGCGCATAAATTCGAAAAGGAAGAAACCGCGAGATCCCGAACGAAGCGCACACTCTGTTTGTACAGGTCTCCGCCTCGTTATCTTGTATCAAGTACCGTTGTCGACGTCGCGGTCCTGCGTATTTATCGATCCTTCTGTACCCGGCGTGTACAGTGCGCACGTAATAATAATAATAATAATATACGTTATTATACGCGTTTGCCGGGGCTGCGAATCGCCACGATTTATAATCGATCGGTGCCGTTCTTTATATTATTTTTCTCTCGGCGCGCCAGCGATGTTTATTTGTTTTTGCTCTCTGTGTATGATGCGCGCACGTATATAAATAAATAAAAGCGTAAATATGTTTCCGTCGGCCAGTGGTGTGGTGGCGGCGCGTTTCGTCGTACGGCGTATCGTAAAAAGAAAGAAAAAAAAAAAAAACGAAACGAATAAATAAAAAAGAGCACACGCACGCGCACAATAATATAATAAAAATACTTTGCAGGTGAAATGACCGCTCGGAACAAACGCGCTCGCTCGCTCGCTCAGAACCAGTCTTGGCCAATAAAAGCCATTGTTGCGGAGAGCAGCACCGCCGCCGCAGCCGCGATCGGGATTCCTGCCGGACGACCGGTTTCGACTTATTTGGAAAATTCGTCGCCGCCGCGCGGTAAAGTCTATCATGTAGCATGTACGTTTTTGCGATGAAAAAAAAATTCTGCTCGAGACGGACGGCGGGGGAGTAGAACGAGAGAAGATGGAGAGATGGGGGGAAAAAAGAGAAGAAATGAAGAAATTCGACGACGCACTACATGCTATTATACCCGCAGCAGGCCACTGTTGCAGTGCACCGTTTAGGTCCCCCCCTCGACTTCAAAATGTAACCGTCGTAACCGGATTTTTGGGTCACAAAATGTCAAAGTCACCGAGCGAATAACATATACATATGCGTGTACCCGTACGGCAGCGGCCATATTACACGTATTGGTTTTTTTTCTCTCCTCCCGGACCACTCCTCGTCGCGACGAAAATATTCCAAACGGAAGTCTGCTGTTCGCGTCGGGGATTCTTCTCTTGTGCAAAATGTTGAAATCGCCGGGACCGCGTTCCTCCGCGCCGCACCGTGTAATTTTCGCCCGTAACCCGACCGACGAGTGCGCCGACAATAATGTACGCGCTAAACGTCTTGGGCGTTTGCATATTGCGTTGCGTTGTACGGTGACAAATGAGGTATACGCGCAATGCGATCGCGATTTAAATAATCCGACGTGCAATAATTGTTTGTTTGTTTGTTTGTTTTTTTTTTTTGAAATTTTCCAACGTTGCGGCGCACTAATTAATCGCCTGCATACCGGGACTTCGATTGCAGCGCTCTGGGAGGTAAAACGTAATGAACTGCGTGAGGATTCGTAATCGGTCTTGTGCTTTTCCGAGAGCAGTCCGCGTACGAGAAGAAAAAAATAAATATATTTATACGCTACCGTCCAAAATGAGTGGGTCCAATGTGAACCGAGAACGCTGGATGATATTTTGTTAAAAGTAATATTAATTAAAACATTGCGAGCAACCCTTCAATGTTCGGGTTGCTTTAATGTTCTACGATCGTATTCAGCGGAAATAATATGAGCCATCGAAGGGGTTCAGGGCGATTCGTGCACACGTGCAGGTACTTGGAAATCGGTAGGATTAAAAATTATCTAAACACTCTAGAACACACAGCTCGTTGACAAGACATTAATACAATAATATTCCAGTTTATCGGCCTATCAATATTAATCCGGTTTTTTTTCCCCCGCTGTCGATTGAACGCAACACATGCGTAAGTACAATAATATAAATTTAAATTTCGATTGAAACAATCAATTACAAATTACGACGCGATTATTGAATAAATTGAAATACATTTCAAACATCTAAATTGTGTTGTGTAATATGTTGTGCGTGTGCAGTATTTATTACATCTAATCGGAAGTCATTACTAATTAATAATAAGACAGACGAAAGTATATAGAAATGGGTTTTTTAAACTTGAAACCATTGCTCTCGAAAAAACGATTCTGAGTGAAATAGGTCTAAACATTGTCAATATGGTGGAGGAACCAACAATTTTTAATGAGGTAGGTTAAACTTTTGTAAAAAAATTGCGACGAAAATACTACACGGTGCAGAGTTCGATTATCGATCTCAATTGGAGTTTTTCGCTCTGTTTGAAAAACTGTTGAGAAACTTAAAAAATTACTTTCTCAAAGTACCGAAGGGATACAACTTTCTTTCGGAATGGTACCAGGTTTGTGTACATAGAAGCAATCCTTCTGGTCGAATCCGTGTACCGACACATAAAAACACACTTAACGTGAAACCAATACGTTCATAGCGCATCGTTTTACTTAGAATCTAAAATTACATTATCAAATCATTGACATCGCACGCATTAGTATTGTCTACGTTCGATATTTTATTGTAAACGGGCACAGTGTAATAATGATGTTAATATGTGAACCGCGGTATTGGTATCCACGTCTAGCCCAAGTGTAAAACAAAAACGAGTTGTTAACGGATCGCGTACGCAACATCGAAAATAATTGAACGTAATACCATTGATTGTAAAATATAGTATTTATAATCAACGGAATTACGCGCGGAACGGGTTTCATTCAACTGTTATATTAATGACGCAGACGAACCCGCGCGCGTACTCATTACATCAATGTCATTATTATTTTTATCGTTATTATTATTATTATTTTTTTTTCGCATCGCATTGTGTTTGTCACAGTTTCAATCGGTCAAAATCGTTCGAACCGCGTACCGTACGCATGGACAATAATTGATGCCCATCGGGTACGCATAGTAAGTAGCCGATAAACCGATACGGGTGGTTTTTTCTCCGCCATAAACGATTGGCCCCACACGGTAACTTGTGTAATTTGTACTTTTTAATTTTTTTATTTTCCACGCAGCGCGCGACAGGACTAATTCGCGAATTCATATCTCCCGTTATGGGTTATTTGAATCGGATACCGAAGCGGTATCGCACGGTATCGCGTACGTGATACACCATAAATATATGTAATTACGCCACGACGCGCGCCGCCGTCTCAATTATGGAAGCGAGGAACACTCTATAAGCGAATCGAACCGATCCTGAAGTGCAGGTTTCGTTGCGATTTTCTGAACAACACAAAATATGTAATACGTCATACGTATAATACATATACAACACACTGTACCGCGTAGATCAAATCGGAATCCGTCGCCATGGCGGCTTTTACACCGGTGGTGGTCGAAGACTGTCCGATGACGATTCGGAAAACAACAGAAAACCTCGATTTTTCACCAGGACTAATAAATATACACTGGTCAAAAAAATAATTTTTATAATTCAATTTGTTTGTTCGAAAAAATATGATATTACCGTGACGCGTAACGTGACAGCGTGTAATGACAGCCCACTGAAGCCGTCGCTAAAGTCGGTTGTGAGATAGGTGAAAAAAGAAAAGAGAAAAAACCAGTTTAATTATGACGAGACAATAAGTTTTGATATTCATGTCGGTTTTACGGCGCCACGAAACCCGCAGCAGCTATTGCACGCACGCCACACTTGCCGAGAGTATAGAACACCGCGAAAACCGTCCACGTCGTTATTGGTACGTTAATATTATCAAAATTAAATTTCCGATCGCATCAACAACACATCTTCATCGCGTGCACTAGGCTCGTTCGGATCGTCTAAAGCAGCGTTTCCCAACTGGTGTTCCGCGGAACCTAAGGGTTCCGTGAGCCGGCGCCAAGGGTTCCGTAAAAAATTTGGGAAATATATTTTAATTAAAAATATTTTTAATTTGAATTACGATTCGAACATAGAATAGGTGAATCGCGAATAGCTCCTCTTCTCGTTAGGACGTTTCCTTATCTTATGATAAACTATACATTATAACGTTAATAACACCATAACAATATTGAAGGTTGACGATCCATATATATTTATATTTTATATTACCAGGTATTCATTTATATTTTCTGCAGTCATTAGCTAGCAGTTGGCCAGAGGGTCTCTTCACTACAAGATACTTGTTGTCAGTTTTAATTCTGCTTTGACGATATGAGAATTGATTTCTTTTCTTGTAATAATAATACATTTATCAATCACATAAGTTTAGTTTCGTAGCTTATTTTCAAAATATAAACTATACATTTAATGAAAAACTGTTTTTTTACAGTGAATTTTAGTGTTCAATTATTACTATCACGAATAACTCTCATTTTCTGATGATTTGTACTTTTAATTACATATGTAGAAATGGCTTAAAATCAGGGATTAAAAACGTTTTTAACATACGTTATTTAATTACATTATTTAAATTAAATCGTTAACTCATTATAATTTTGATATCATTTTTTAAAAATAACTTTTAAGTTTTCGTTATGTTTAACGTTATGAGCATTTTTTTCGTTTTTTCCGTTTTAAAAAGTTAATACAAATAAATAATACATTTTTAGCTTTTGTATATACATTAAAAATAACGTAATAGTTATAAACAAAATAAAATGTTTAAATCGTCATTTTAAATCGACACTCATGTCTCCGATAACCCACTCATTTAAGTGTACAATACATATGTAGGCACTACTAATATAGAAAAAATATGGGGGGTTCCACAAAACGTTCAAACTCCTACAAAGGTTCCGCGAGTAAAAGAAGTTGGGAAACGCTGGTCTAAAGTGCACTATATTGCGACCGGGCTGACCACGTATTTCGCTGTACAGAAATCTCACGACGATCACGTGCGTTCGAAAATTAACGCTTATAATATTATTGTCCGCAGTACATTATCGTATTTACGGTACGCGCATACGGTTCACGATTATGCGCGACGTACAAAGACGCTCGTATGAATGCACCGCCGCGAGGCCGTAGACAAGGTGAAGTGAATTATCACGGGCGAGGACATGATAATATACTTTTCACGAGATTGACATTAAATATATTATATAATGACATTTTCTAAACTTGATTTCGTTAACGTCAACGAATATTACAATTTTTGCAGCCTTGTATAATACTAAACGTAAACACTAAACTGGATTAGTTTTAACGCTCGAAAATATACACTGTACACGATGATTGTGTTAACATCGACAAAGAAGTTTTTTTTCGGTGTAATTCAAAACAAGATAATTACAATGAGAAGAGTTTTTTTTTCTTTCACGTCAGTGATTTGTTATCAATTTATATTATACATTATATTATATTGTTGAAAGCTAATTAATCCTGTCGTAGATAAAAAAAAAAAATATATAAATCGTAACTAATACAGAACGGCTGTGCACCCGTACGAGCGTTATATAAATACATCGCGTAATTGGGTGAATTAAATGTCAACAAACAAAAGCCATGCATCGATTTCAATATTTACGACGACGGAAAAATGTAAAATATCGTTGAGCTACAAAAAAAAAAAAAAAGTTATGTTCATGACGGTTTAAACGTTTCTGAAATCATTTTTTTGTTCCAGCGCACGGAATAAACAAACCTAAACATATTTTCGTGCATCAATGAAAAAAAAAATAGTGCGTACACCCGCGTGCACGTGTAGCCCTATGATTGAATTAACTAAAACATCGCTATACCTGATTGAACGGTTTTTTTTTATTATTATTATTTCAGATGAAAATCATGTTTCGCGTACGTGCTACAGTTTCGAACCGGTCAAGTACGGTTTTTTTGAGAAATATCTCCATCCCCTTCCTATGATCCGGATGAAGTTAACGTGCACAAAAAAAAAAAAACGTTCCTCCATAACTCATCTATCTGTGTACACACGAGGAGGAAATATTTTTGGTCAGATGATCATAGCGGGCTTGTGATGTGAAAAGGGCGTGGAGAATACGCGAGTACGCCCTGTTAGAACCGTGTCAAGTATACGTGTAAATGAAATATATATTCGGTAGTTTTTCAAAAATATAAATATGCGTTGTGTACACAATACGACGCGCGTATACACGTAATCCGGTTAGGGCGAGGGCGACTTATGCTTGGAGGGTAGTTTATTATTATACATTATAATACCGTGTTGTGTACAGCAGCTATAATGTACACCATATATTAGCGATACAGATTTGTGCTCCGCGTGGAAGCTAACCGTCCGTGAATAACAATTTATATATGTTGTTATGTAGGAGGGACGAGGGTTAAATATATTATGTTTCAATTCGTATTGTGAATTGGACGGGCGAAACGTGAGGTGGCGATTAAAAAAGTCATATTTTAAACCTACTCGATAAAACTACTATAAAAAATTGATTGTTTGCTAAATAATGTATAATATAGTGTATAGGTACTGTTCGTGGGTAATATAATAATTATATAATTTTATTTATTTTCGATTCGTTATCATTTTTTTTTATGCTAAACGTTTGTATAAAATCAACAGTAGAAATCGCTTGTTCGTACAAAATTATGTGTAGATCCGTTGGTGTTTATGTTAGGGGGTCCGCGGTTGTGTACTGTGCAGTAATTTTTTTATTTTATTTTAGTGAAATTATTAAATTCGTTGTCGCTTGAAATTCCAGGTATTTTGGGACTATCACTATTGAAACTTGATTATAAGTGACTTAAATCAAATAAATATCTTTATACTGTACATTTTGAGATAATCTGTATTTTTACTTTATATGATTACAAAAAGGTACTCAAATTAATCATTTTTATTATTAAACAAAACTGAAATGTAAGTATTTACAAATAAGGGGTCCCCCGACCAATTTAAATTTTAGCTAGATGCTTTATACTAATCGGGAACCACTGTACTAGGCTATACATCTATAGCACATCATCCCGCGGTTCTGAATTTTTGAAGTTCCCACCGGCTACCCGTGAGCGCGATTTATATTCATAACTCATGGGCATTACTCGTCACCAACCGATCGCCAAGTTCACAATTGATCAAGACTCGGGTCGGATAACTTGTATTTTAAGCTGGTGCATGAAGCGTGGTAGTTCCTTTTTTACGATATCCTAACCTATGTACGTACGTCAACCGAGTATTGTATTCATATCGATTCGTAACGATTTCTTGCAAAACGAATTAGCCGTGTTTTAACGTATACCCGTCCAAAGCATATAATACATGCATACGTTTGTGCGAGCGCGCATCTCCGATAAACGGTATCACCGGGAAGTTCACGTGAAGTCTTCGCGTTTACATAGCGTATTAGTGATAAAAAACGACGACGCGTAAAACGAAGGAAACCGGAAATCAGCAATTTGCATTGTTGAATTATCAAACTTCAGATAATAGGTGGTGGCCGGTAGGTGTACGGTCCTCAGCGCAGTCTTGGATATGATTATGATATTATAATTGCGCTATTATAATATATTGTTACTATATAGTTCTGTACGCGTCGTAAAACTGTAAACGTATATTCACATGTACTGTAATTTCTAAATTTAATTAAAAGAAAAAAAAAAAAACTCGAACGGCTACGAGCTCGCGCCCCGCGTACAATGTTTGTTTAATAAGCATAATGTATTTCTTCAAAGTCGAAAACGGTTATAAACGCATCACGATATGTGAATAGATTATGTAGGGCATTGGGTGTGCGTACCGCGCGTGGGGAAATCTACGTATATACATATAGGACGAGAACACCAATAAAATTTAATCGACGTTTTAACGATATTACACATTATATATTATAT
This sequence comes from Periphyllus acericola, assembly GCA_949715065.1. NCBI lineage: Eukaryota > Metazoa > Arthropoda > Insecta > Hemiptera > Aphididae > Periphyllus > Periphyllus acericola. The sequence continues at coordinate 13,973,913 of OX454272.1, read as the reverse complement.
GTGAAAATCAGCCGAACAATGTACTCAAACACGTCATTTCGCCGGACAGTAAATGCTTACTTCCCATAGGCCGCGGGAATATATTTCACGCATAACATTACGCGTGTCCATTCGTACGCGGACTACGAAGCGACGGTATTCTTGTGTGGTACGTGTTACGGCGTACAAGTTTGTTGTATCAACCTAACCTAACCTAACCTAACCGTACGATTCCAAACAGGCGATGTGTCTAAACTACGATTAACATGTTGCGCCCAACGATAATAACGATGATTTTATGCGAATGAAATCCGAGTGAAAACTCTACCGTGCAAAATGAATAGCATCATTTCGTACGGGGTGTTCTAGATACGACCTTTGAATATTTATTATGTCAGCGGCTTGTTTGTCGCATACGGGCACGGCAGAATCGCGACGCGGTAAAGAACATAATATTATCGTGTAAAGTTTCGACGGAACTTTCAGAGTATGTTCCGAACAAATTTCGATCGGAATAATCTCGTCGTTACCATTTATTTCGCACCTAAAAATGTATACTCTCTCCTGAAATACCTGCCAACGAGCATAGGTTCGCAATTGTCGTCGCACAGTTGATTTTCATAAAATGTCTGTTAGACTCGGCCCACGTCACTGATAACTTAACCGAAACAAGAACACAAGCCAGTTGAAGTGAATGGTAAATTCTTATAGAAAATTAATTCGCATTTGCGTTAGGATTTCCGGTGCGACGGACTCTCTTTGATATACCTCTGACCGTGCGCCCGTACAACACCGGCTCTGTTCGACTACTCTTCAAGGTCTGCGGTCTACCTCCTAAAAGCGGACGCACAAATATCTGCGGCAACGCATCACCTCTGGCTTAGTTGCATTCGCTGCGAGATAGTGACCTATCGGCGGAAAACTGAAGTACCTCGACTAGCAATATCGAATAATATGTATCATGTACAACGTTTTTCAACACCCAGCCAGAAAATGAAAAGTTTAATATTAGAATTTGCATTTTAGACTCTACCAGTATTTAAATGCAATTTTAGGGAAAACGAATGGAAACATTGTAACTTATGCCAAACAGGTACGTATAATTGAGCGTTTTGGTCCTTAAAAGCTATTATAAAATACTTGCGATCGGCCGACGTTAGCGGGAATGATTAAAACTCACCCGCATTGTTGTTCTCGGTTTGAACCGTTAGTAGCGTGAACTTTACCAGAAACTCGCGTCCTGTCATGATGTGCGGTCAAAGGGGGTGTGCAGGAGGGAGGGGGGACACCTCTTGATCATAATCGAACACAATTTTCATTAAAATCTCACCAAGAATCGGGAATGTCCAGAACCGCTGCGGAGACCTCGACACACGGGCGCACTTGCACACGGGTAGTGACAAAACTCATATAAACGCGTGTACGTACCGGGGAGAAGAGTAAATGAAAATGAATTACCACGGTATCCTTGTTTGTTGTGCGCTCGTCTTCGGCGGCGGCGGCGGCGGCTCTCACACTCGTCCACCGAAGCGGCCGCGGTAGCGACGACGACTATCTATCGTCGGACTGCGCGGCGAATTGCACACTGTACCGGCGCGACGGACGGACGGACGTGGGATTCGGTTCGTGTTTCGGCGAAAGAGAGGAGAGAAAAAAAGCCGAAAAGTACGAACGTCTCGTTTGTGTACGCGAAAACACTGTTGACACGAGCGCGCGACGTGCAGCAGCGGCACACGGACGTGGTGTGCGGAAGAGAAAGATAGCCTCTGAGTGAGCGCGCGTGTGCGTACGAGAGAGTGAGAGAGTGATGAAAGTAA